>VZRU01009156.1:308692-365301 GCA_013398155.1 Pedionomus torquatus
AAAAAACCTGAGCAAGATTGTAGCAGCAGCAGAAAGGAGCTGGGGGAGTAGGGTGGATAAGATCTAAATTATTTGCTATTACACTGGGGACTACCTGGATTAAAAAAGAAAGATAAAGAATGTTTACATAAAAAATAGGAAATTACTATAGGCCTATCAAGTGGATTGCAGTCTAAACAGGAAAATGTGAAGAAAAATGTATTTAAAAAGTTAAAATATTGATCATGATGAGTCTGCATACATGCTATCTTAAACTGAGGGACACTATCAGCGAAAATGTTTATAAAACATAGAAATGTTTATTAAATATAGAAGTGTGACCAGCAGGTCATGGGAGGAGATTCTCCTCCTCTACTCTGTGCTCGTGAGACCCCACCTGGAGTCCTGTGTCCAGCTCTGGAGTCCTCAACAGAGAAAGGACATGGAACTCTTGGAACAGGTCCAGCAGAGAACCACGAAGATGACTAGAGCGATGGAGCACCTCTGCTATGAGGACAGGCTGAGGGAGCTGGGGCTGTTCAGCCTGGAGAAGAGAAGGCTCTGGGGAGACCTTATTGCAGCCTTCCAGTATCTGAAGGGAGCTACAGGAGAGCAGGAGAGGGACTCTTTGTCAGGAAGTGATAGGACAAGGGGTAATGGTTTAGATTGGATATTAGGAAGAAATTCTTTCCTGTGAGGGTGGTGAGGTGCTGGAAGAGGTTGCCCAGAGAAGCTGTGGCTGCCCCATCCCTGGAGGTGTTCAAGGCCAGGCTGGATGGGGCTTTGAGCAACCTGGTCTGGTGAGAGGTGTCCCTGCCCATGGCAGGGGGGTTGGAACTGGATGATCTTGAAGGTCCCTTCCAACTCTAATTATTCTATCATTCTATGATTCTAAAATCTGTATAATCATAGTATCTATTTTGTTTTTAAATAATTGAGAGAACCAAATTAAAGGAGTAACTGGATATAGTTGATCTGTAGATGCTAAAAACAAGAAGTACATGAATCTACAGTTCATGCCTTAACTTCTGGAAATGTTACAGGTTAAGCAGAAGAGAACTGCACTTGTATAAACCAAGGCTTCAGCACAAAAATAAACTAGTACTGAAAAGGGCCAAGAAGAGACTGGAATAAGGAAAATGGATTTTCTACTGAGCTGTGACAGGACAAGTCATGACAACAGACAGTGATGGGATTTGAACAGGGACTTGAACCCAAGCTTTCAAAGTCCAAGTCCTGAGCTGTGTATTATACAAATACACAGTTTTTCTGCAAACTATATGCAGACTGGACAAATGAAAAACACCTGTCAAATGAAGAAATCTGGATGTAACAGGGCAAAGGACCTTCCACAGGTCTGACAAGATGCTTCTGCCAGATTCAAGCATCCCTCCGCTGCCAACGGCAGGAAGCCGACTGAGATACTCCAAGAGACTGAGGAGGAGAGAGATGGAGAGACCTCAGTGGCCTGAGCGGGTTGGAGGAAAAGAAGTAATTTCCAGTAAGGTCAACAGGAGAGTAGAGGCATCTCAGACAGCTTTCTGGAGGCTATGATTTTCCTAGAAGCTGCTTCTTCAAAGCCAGACCAAGCCTGTTCCAAAACAACTTTAGGGCCACGACCTGAATACAAATCTCTGAAGTCCCAGACTGATGCTCTTACAAGAACAATGTCTTCCCTTTCTAAAGATACTGATTTCAGTTTTGTCTCACTATATTAATAAAAGAGAAGACCCTCCTATATCAAATAAGTTATAATGAACACTAACCAAAAGTCTTAGCTCTTTCAAAGCCTACACTATTGAGTTAATGTCACAGGGCACCGCAAGGGCAAGCTAGAACTCAGACAAGCCAAACTTCAACTCAAGTGTTTCTAAGGCCAGTCTGCACCCTCTAGTCCACAGTTCAACTTTAGCAAGCAAAGTTCATACTATTTTAAACCCTCTTTAATTACCTTAGTTATAACATGAACCTAAATGCACTTGCCCTCTCATACCAGTTATGAGCAATCTGGGAAATAATAAATATTTCATAGATGTGTGAGAAGTTGTACCTGCACTTGAAAAGTTTCATCCCAGCAGTCTGGCTCTCTCTACAAACTGCTCCTGATGCTTGTGTGGTGTTTTGTGCCCATGAAAAGAAACCTTAATCTGCAATTTTAATGTTGTACTGGCAACTGCAATCTGTGACTGCGTGAGAGCACTAGCAAGTGTTTTGCCTGGATGCTGGAGGCTAAATCCTGCCTTTGGGTGCAAGGGCACAGCATCTGTACACTTGAGGGCTAAATTCAGATGAAGGAGAAAAGGCCATACAAGATGTAGAGCTCTACTTTGGATCATTTCATGCTTGGATTTGTAGTCAGTAGCTTTAAATTTTCCTAGTTAAGGGAGGGCACCTGCAATACCCTCAATTTTATGCAAGTTAGGTGTGTTCACAGATTGGTAGCATGCTGCCGAAGTAGCTCCTATCTGAACAAAGTTTTGTACAAAATTAGAACTCAACAGCAAAACAAATTAAGCTGGAGTTCAGAAAGTTTTCTGGCTAATTTTGAGCTGAAGATTTCTCAAGATCAAACAGTCTCACAGCCCTTATAGACACAAAGGGAGATGCCCAAAGGAAAGCAGGATCCCCTCTGACTTCACAGCTGCCCAGAGACGTGTATGCTTTGCCTGCCCTGTTGAAGCCAAGCCAAATGTACTTCCAGCTCCTTGCTTTCCCATCACTCCCTGTAGCCCCTCAACATGCTTTTCTACACCACCTTATCCGTGCCAGAGTTTCAGCTACAGATGATCTTGCCGTGATGTACTCTAGCCAAGGTGTAGCACGTCAACCAAACACTCTGTGTGCATGAGTTGACCTACCTAAAAACCATCTGCATTTCCTCCTTGGGGCTCCCCAGAGAGCATGCAGTGAAAGGGAACTCTTCAGTATTCCAACTCAAGAGCTTAAGTGAACTAACAAGCAAGTAAACCCTCAAAAAGAGAGAATTTCTTTGATTTCAAAAGGTTAAGGTTGTTTTTTGTTATAAAGCCACAGGCAAAAGAAGAGCTTGTAACCATCCGTAATAGCAAAATAAAAGACCTGAAATTATTTGCAAGTTACAAAGATGTCTAGTAGCCATTTGGATTTGAGGCCAGCACTCAGTGCATTTTTATTGAAAAGCATAGTGTTATTATTGAATATGCCATACAAACTAAGCAGAGATTGCATTAACAAAATTACAGTAAGAATTATCGAAGAGAAAAGATAAACCATTATTAAATAATACACTTCCATTAAAATTATAAAATGAGGGTTTACTTCTCTTTGATAGAAGTAACTACTGGAGAACACAAATCCAACTGGACATTTATTGGGCACAATGCACTTACTTTTTAATTAGTAGCTTATAGGTAAAATAATGTATAACTCAGAGACAATCAGATCAAGCTTGACCTTTAGATTTTCCAAAAATTAGTTTAGTATTACTGTATGTTTTATCATTATTTATAAAATTACCACCAAGGAAACGGAAATATTTACATTTTATCTTTCCAATCACGTAAACAATTTTTAGTGAACAAAATATGTCATCTCAGAGCACCAAAACTGGGAAGGGACTTGGATCAAAATATATAAGGAAAAAATTATATATTTGATTATATAATCCATCCTCAAAATGAGAGAAAATAAATACATTTTTCAGCCAATTGGAGATTTCAGAATGTAAAGCCTTACATGATATATGTGTAAAGGACTCATTTCCTATTTTTGTAATATTTTTATTATCACTAAATAAACCTCAATTCCTATCACCTCTCTCCTATATACTGTTTATATCAGCAGAGAATAGGTAAAAGTCTGTTTTCGAGCTGAAGAAGGGATTGACAATTAAAACTGGAGTTTACCTACCCTTCATAACCAAGCAAGGCATTATGCCAGGAAAGTCCCTTACCTTGCACCAACCTTTCTTTGTCATTTTACGACTACTTCTCATGTCTTCTTTAAACTCTATTTCTCCCCCTTTTTACTCCCCCCTTGTGTTTTCACATTGCTGATGCAATGATCTCACTGCTCTGCTATGTACTTTTGTAACGTTCAAGACCTTTCCTGAGGTCCAGTTTCCCTATCTGAGGGACAAAGCCAAGGCCTTTTGGTGCCAGGCAGCATTAGTACTACTGTAATACATGTCTTTATATATCATAGAATCATAGAATCATCCAGCCCGGAAGGGACCTCCAAAGGTCACCTAGTCCTACCTCCATGAATGCTTTTTTAACTTCTTCTCTGTACCAAGACACTATTGACTCATATTTTCTCTGTGATCCACTATAATCCTCTATATGCTTTTTTACAATGCCATCTGCCCATCTGGTACGCAGGCTGCTAATTATTCCTGCTGAGTGTGGTATGTTGTACTTTCCATGGTGGAACAGCATCCTGTTTTTTCAAACAACTGCTCCAATTTATTAAAGTCATCTTGAATCCTAACCCTAAGTTTACCTGCAGCCCACTGCAGCTGCGTATTACCTAAAAGCTTTGTAGAAAGGTCTTCTGTTCTACTACCCCCCCATTCAGTAGTGAAAACAGGCTGTCACCAACCACGGGGCAGGTCCAATGGAGCCTCACTAGCAAAATGTGTCCACACAGTTACTGTGAATCATCAGTAACTCCGCAGATTTGCTCCCTCCTCTCCCCACAGCAAGTGCACCTGGGCCAGGTTTCCTCAGCTGACTTACGAAAAAAGTTCCAACTCATTTGCAAAAGTTAAGATACGTAGCTCTTCTCACAAAGAAGGAGTGGCTGGACATGATTTTTTCCTAATAAATTCATTTTGACTATTATTCACCTCCTTGTTAGTAACCAGGCTACGTACAGATAGAAACAAAATCCTCTATCATCCATCTTCTCATTGTTTTGCTCTTTCTTCAAGCAGATACCATTGAAAATCAAAGCCCTAGAGCCAGATATTCTTTGCTCCATATCTTTGATTTCAAAATGGAAGTATGATGGATATTCTGATGGAAATGACAATGGGCACATTAGTCCATAATAATCCTGTGCTCTCAAATAACTTAAGGCACTGGTTCAGCTTCATTCATTCAGCAACACAAAACGTTATTTATTGGCTGTTAAAGAAAAATATGGCAGTTCTCCATGGCAGATTCATCCTTGTTTTGAAAAATATGATCAGTGCTCAGAAGGGAACTGTAAGTATAGATTTTAAAAATAGTCTTGCAAAAACATTATCTCTGAAAAACTTAAAGTGAAGCTGCCGGAATGCAGTTTGATACCATGTTGTTGATAATGTCTTGGATGTGTCATAATAGCACATTCTCCTTATTTCCAACACAATTTCTAAGCCAGAGCTGAAAGCACAGAGAAGTGCCAGGCTGACAACACAGGAAAGGCAGTGCTGGCTCAGGTTGTCC
The DNA here is from genome assembly GCA_013398155.1 of Pedionomus torquatus. Classification (NCBI taxonomy): domain Eukaryota; kingdom Metazoa; phylum Chordata; class Aves; order Charadriiformes; family Pedionomidae; genus Pedionomus; species Pedionomus torquatus. The sequence continues at coordinate 314,080 of VZRU01009156.1, forward strand.
TCCTCCCTGGCATCCCCTGCCACAGGCTTGAACCACAAACACTCAGCGCAGGCTGGGTGACAGCACACCGCTTGGAAATGGAGCATTTTTAATCCTCCAGACACTGTAATAGAGGTCAAATACCATTTACAGCGTTTAATATTTTATTTTTAGGAAGACTGATGACATTATAGCTTATTGGATATTTATGAACAGACTGAGTAGTTTCATTTCCACGGGTAGCGCATGCTGTGGACAGAAATGTTCACACAAAACCCAGCTGTTGATGAGCTGCATTGGGATTTTTTTGCTTCCTACCCACCACTGACATTTTTAAACCTGTCAAGCCTTATTTTGAGCAAAGCAGCCTGTTTTGTTGGTGTTTCCATACAGCAGAAGGCATATTGAGGGAGCAGACACAGACAAGGAGCATTCGGTAATGCAGGTTCATTAAGTCAATGCAGCACAACTTAATTTGGCTGGGGGATGTTATTTTCCATGGAAACTCTGGTTTGCACTAACACGACTCTGCAGGAGGCCTAATTGGAAATGTCTGATGTGCTAAGGGGGAGCAGGCAGAGGAGCTCCTCGCTGCGCCCTGCAGGCCCTTGGCTATCAGGATCAGGGTTTGTGGAAGCAGAAATGTCTTTAGGTTTGTCTCCAATTTTATAAATTGCTGGAGCCCCTTAAGTTCCCAGGACACAGTTGCAGGAACTGGAAGGGCAAACTGTTCCTAACATGCCCTTAGCATCAGGCAGGACCATCACTCAGAAGCCTTTTCATAGCAGTGAGAAGTTGTGGAGGTTGAAACTCTGGAGGTGGTCAAGGCAAGGTTGGATGGGACTTTGAGCAACCTGGACTAGTGGGAAGTGTCTCTGCCCATGGCAAGGGGGTTGGAACTCTCTAAGGTCCCTTCCAACCCAAACCATTTTATGATTCTATGTTTCTATAACCTGAGGAGTTATTTTGTCCCAGGCTTGGTCAGGTTGGCCAAAGCCTTGAACACAAAGCTGCTCTGGATGCCACGGCACCAGGTCCCTCTAGCCCTTCCTCCCCAACGCAGGCATCACCAGCACGGGTCTGTCAGATAAGGTAACCCCTTCTGCAATGGCAACAGGAGAATCAGGACTTCGAGTGCAGTAGTCTGTAACAAGATCTACTAAGACGATGCTTACGAGTTGTTTTCCTCCTCAAAGCAGGCCATTTATCTTTGAAAAGTTTCTGTGTCAAGCTGTCTGTGTCAGATAATGCCAGGCTGATACTTATCCTTTAAACCTTAACAATACCTTCATAAACAGAGTGATAAGGGCTTTAATTACAGGAGCACACTTTTCCATAGGATCCCTGCCTCAGCTGGTGGGCTATAGGGACGCAGGAAGGGGCCAGATTCAGATTGCACACGGTCTGCCATAAATCTGGCATTTCTGACCATCTCTGAGCACAGAGTAGATTTCCCTTTCTTCACTCAGGCACCTTCTCTGATTAAATTCTGATAGCTAAAAAAAAAAAATAAATAAAAAAATTGGTGCTAACTCTGCCTGCAAGATGAGAAAAGATTGTGAAAATAACCTTTGCTGGAGATACAAGGGAGAGAGAGTGAAATGTAGATAAAGAAGTAAATAAGGAAGGGGTGAGGCACATTAAAAACTTCAGTGCTTGCAGGCTTCACTAAAAACATACAAATAAGATGCAGAGTTATGATAATCAGGATGGAGTAATAAAGTATTATCTGCTAATCTTTTGAATTTTAAGTGCGGCTGTCAGTTCCACAAAAGCAGGGCTTGTTACTTTTTAACATCCCTTAGAGACCTTCCACTGTCTTGACTACTTTCTATCACATTAGATCACAAGTACAGTTTCCCAATTAGTTGGGATACTTGATAGAAGGTTTTCTCCTTAAAAAGTCAATTTCGCAAGCAAGAAAAGCTTTAAAAGTGAGGCGGCGTTTTACCAGATTTGTACATCATTTTCATTAACCAAACTTCATCTATTATGTTATGTGAAAGAAAACAGTTAAACACAGATAGACAGATAGAAAATGTATTGAATTTAATTTCTAGAGCTATGCTACTTAAAATCTGATTATTTTCTAGTAGTTGGACAACCTTATTATTTTATAAGTAAAAGATTATGTGGAAGGTAAATACTATTGTCACTGGGAACACGGTGGGATAACGTTCAGCATTCATCTCCCATGACATGGGTGTCACAATAATGAATAATTGTTCAATTTACAATTAATGTGATTATATTCACATTAATATACTTCCTCTTATTTCTAAATTGTTTCATTGAGGGCGTACAGTCTACTTTACAGTTTTTGGCATTAAAAATGCAAAGCTAGTCTGTAACAAGCCACTGCTTTCAAGTTTAAAAGCAAGAATTTAATGTGAAGGAAGCCAGTCTAGATATATGATATTTCAGGTAGTGGCCTACCAAAAAGTTTGTGCTTTGGTTTTTTATCCTTATAATTGTATTTTTTTTTCAAATGAATGAAAGACATTAATTCTACTGTAGGATGCATTTACAAAGATAATGAGACAACATATCTTTTAACTTATTACAGAGGTTATTATGCTTTCTACCTGGGTTGAAGGAAAGAATTATCAATAAACCTTGAGCTCATTTAAGCGTGGTGTGGTTTTATGTCTAATACAACCTATTAACAGGAAAAGAAGATACTACTGAGGTATAAAATTCGCTACTCCTTCAGAACTCCTCCATCTGGAAGTTGGCATTGAGCATCAGAGCTAAAATAAAATGGTATAATGCAGTAGTAGTCTGAAATACTGCAAAGTCTGTATAATAAAGGTATTATAGAATTTTAACCTCTAAGACAGCAAGAGGTAGGAGGAAAGAGGAAAGAGGAAAAAAAAAAAAAAAAAAAAAAGGCCATAGGTTTACTTCTCTAAAATTTCCCATCTTTGTGAACATTGGTTTAGCTCCACTGGTTTGTAACAAATTAAAGTCTGTAACTTCACAAAGCTCCCATAAAACGCATAATGTTCAATTTCTCCCTTTCTGAAACTCTCTGCCCATTATCATACAGGACTTGCATATCTATCACTCAGTTCTGAACACGACTTGTTTAACATACAGAATAGACACATGTTAAACACAGGTGCAGGCTTCTGACAAAATTCTGGCAAAATTGTGTTAAAAGCATTATGAAATCTGCTAATATAGCCGTTATTAATATAAAACACAGCTCTAAGAGGTATGGTTATTTATCCCTGCCTGTCTGATTTTAATATAAATGCTCTGACCTCAGCCAAAGGAACACAAAAATGAAACTATATTTTATTAAGGTTATTTTACTTTATTATGAAGTCTAAGGCTGTTTAGAGATAAACAGACTGTGAACATACTATACAGGTACTGCACTTTAAAAAAAAATGTAGTTTATGATGCATTCTTCAACTGTTCTGGGGTAGCAACTGTGAACAAACCCCTTAACACTATAAATGGATTTTCCATGAACATATTGTATCTTTCCAGCTATTATCTTAATTTTGTTCTTACTGCCTCTACTAACTTTGCCAACACCACCTTTTCAGCCTTCTTATGCAACAAGGCAAGTAATATCCCATGTAGCTGAATATGTCGGGGGTTTCTTTGAGAGGATCAGGCTCAAGGCTCAGCTGAAGGAAGTTGCCTTTTGGAAAATACTCTTTCAGGCGTGCAGGTGTGATGCATTCTTCTTCTTGGCTTTCTATAAATACATTTTAATGTAGTCGTAATCTGACAACATCTCACTTGCATCAAGGGACAGAGAGTGGTCAGAATATTGACATATAAGTTGTTCGCCTGCCAGGTTTTTTACTTTATAATATTTATTTTTTTTTAAGATTAGCACCTGTTCTGACTTATTTTATTTCCCAACAGACACAGCTATGTCTCGTTACCATAGGTGGGAGCAGAACACATTGTATGAATGAGTTAATAGTATAACCATCTTGGATGAACCCCGCCAGCATCCCATATCCACAAGGCTGACTCAGAAAGACTGTGTCAGAACTGCATGAGACAGAGTTTAGGATAAGGGGAGAGAAAACATCAATTTTAAACCTAAATCTGCCATAAATTTTCAATAGACCTTCAGAAAAGGCATTAGAATGTTCTATACTTCAATAACCTCCAGTATTAAGATGTATAGAGTTTTCCTTCTTTTGGAAATCTTTCCTTTAAAAAGATAACCTCATGAGAAGGATTAATAGAGATTAAATCCCTTGAGATCCGCCAGTCCTGTAGGCGTCTCACCATTACCTGCTGCACCAGTACCTCCAGAAGCATCACACATATGTAAGGAATAGCAGAGAACCAGGCCAGTTATGAACACGACTGCCTCCCTCCTGTATTTTTTACTCATTCTTCACCATCAGTGTTTGAATTATCAATACCCCATCATGCCTTGCGAATTAAATACCTATGAACCCCTTCGCGTTTAAAACACATACGAAGCAGAATCCTGGTTCTTTTTATCTGAATTTAAATTTTGCCAGGAGTGAAAATCAATCTTTGGCACATGATAATCCACTCTGGCAACAGTTATCTTCCCTGCTATTTTTGATAGTCTTCCAGCAAAACAACTAACATCTGTAGCCTGGAATAATTTTTTTGAGATTGTCCAAATTATTGTTTACCAATATGTGAGCTGCCATGAGGTAACCAGCAAACAAAAGCTCTGGCATGAATATAATGTGTGCAAGAACCCGGGAAAGAAGAGGTCTTTCCTCCCTGCTTCAGCACATGTCCCTACCATTTGCAGTGACAAGGACAAAGGAGGTGGGCATACAAAACCAGGCATGTGGAAGGGGAAGGATGAAGAAAGAGATGGGTGAGGACAAGCTGATTCTGGTGATGTCAGGACGAGGAAGAAAGAAAGGAAAAAAAACAAGGAAAAGCAGCAATTGCAAACAACACCCATGAGGCATGAAATTATTTCTAGATAATTGCAGCTTCTCTCCTCTGATAAGCTGAGTCCTTGGCTAAGCTTCCTCAAGAGCTCACATCCAATTGGTACTCATCAAATTAGCACATCAATTACCCATGCTTTTTTTTTAGGGATATTAGTTCAACAGAGTTAAAATTCAAGTCTGACTGAGATGAAATTCACTCTGAATTTTGTCTCATTTCAAGCAACTGGCGCCCATCGTGGATGGGCCATGAGTTCCTGGAGGTTGGGTGTGATGGTGTGACGTGGGCCTTGGTGCAGTTTTCACTGAGCTGATGTGAATTTTGGTGAATATTTCTGCAGCATGTGCCAAGCCTCAGAGGAGACTAAGTTTCAAGGGAGGAAGAAGAAAGCTTAATTAAAAGGAAACTAAAATCGTTGCATTGAATCCTTTGATTTTTCACCTAGTTCTCCGTTTTTAAATACTGCTGTAGTAGGACTCACTCCAAGTGAAGTAACTACAAAACTTCTCACAAAAATTCTTGTGTACAGAATTATGACAGAATTATAGACAAAAAGCATCACATGAGAAAGAGAATAACAGGTAGGAACCATGTTGTTTACCAAGATCAAGTTCAAAAGCCAATAAATTCAATTAGCTGACTTAAGAAAAAGATTCTTTACTTGGAGGGTGGCAGAGCCCTGGAACAGGCTGCCCAGAGCGGTGCTGGAGTCTCCTTCTCTGGAGACATTCAAAACCCACTTGGATGTGCAACCTCCTATGGGTGACCCTGCTTTGGCAGGGGGTTGGACTAGATGATCTCGAAAGGTCCCTTCCAAACCCAAACATTCCATGATTCTGCTATATGGCCAACTGCGCGGGAGGATTCTGAGACTGAAGAATTTAACTGGACTTCAGAAAGGTCCAAAGGAATGGGAGAAGAATGAAAAGGAAGAAAATGTTCTTCTTGCTCTTTTTATAGACTCTGTAAAAACAGATAATACAAATAATAAATGATAAGACAGGCAGTTACCTTCCAAAAATAACTGGTCCGCATTGTGCAAGCAGTCTCCAATTGCTATTTCAGACTCTTGCCTAGGATGGTATGAGAAATCCCACCAGAGAGCAGCAGCCTGAAGCCTGAAGCTGAAAGCTGATGAATCGATAAACAAGACCTTTTTCTTCTCTGTCTAGAGAATGGAGCCAGTGCCCAGCTGTGTATTCTGCTTTGCAGGGGAGTCTCATAAACTCATGCTCCTGGGAGGCAGGTGGAGAGGGAATGGGATTGACTACTGCCTGGCCCTGAGGAACTGCAGGCTCCATGCTGCTCGGTCCTGCCTCAGCTTGGGATTGATTTCTCTTCTTCCTGATCAGTCAGATAACCAGTTAAGTAATTAAAAAGATGCTTTTCATACTTTTGGGGCAGATGCTCCTCCACTACAATGTGCAGTTGTAAACTCTTTAACACATTAAACTTCCAGCTAAATTGCATAGGTAATTTTACCTCCTTACTTTCCTGACCTCCATAGGTTTAAAAATCAGATACTTAACCTTGCATTAATGGCAGGAGTTTTATTGCACAAGATTACACATTTAAAGCCATTATTATAACCTCTGCTCCTAGGCATAAAAGGCTGAGAGGCATTCAAACACATGCCAGGAAAATGGTAAAGAAAAAAGGGAAATCCTTCTGGCACCTTCTATTTTTTTATTATTTTTTTTTTTCTTTTTTAAACCCTGTTACTAAACTTAGCTCTCCTAGTTACTACATTAAAAGCTCTCAGCCTTAACAAAATTACATGGAGATTTCTAATGGTTTTAAAAGTGACCGGTGGGATCTTAATCATGGGGTGTAATTCAGGGGTTATAAAATCCAGGTTGCTGGAGGTGCAGGGAAGTGCTTGCAAACTCCTCCCAGGTTGCATTTGTCATGGGTGCAATGAGTGTGTGAGCAAAGGTGTGAGCACAACAACCCCGTGCATCGCTACAGGCTTGGGGAAGCGTGGCTGGAGAGCTGCCTGGCAGAAAANGTACTCAGCACTGGTGAGGCCACACCTTGAGTGTTGTGCTCGATTTTGGGCACCTCAACACAAGAGAAATCCCAAAGTGCTGGAGCAGAGGATGGCAATGAAGCTGGTGAAGCTCCTGGAGAACAAATCTTATGAAGAACTATTGAAGGAGCTGGGATTGTTTAGCCTGAAGAAGAGGAGGCTGTAGACCTCATCACTGCTTGAAAGACCTCATCAACTACTTGAAAGGACATTGTAGAGAGATTGGTGCTGGTCTCTTCTCACAGGTAATTAGCAATAGAACAAGAGGAAATGGCTTCAACCTGAAACAGGGTAGGTTTAGGCTGAACATTAGGAAAGAATTTTTCACAGAAAGAGTGGTCAGGCACTGGAACAGGGAATTGTTTGAGTCACCATCCCCGAATGTGTTTAAGAGTCATTTAGATGTGGTGTTGGGGGATATAGTGTAGGGGAGAACCTTACAGAGTGGGGCTGATGGTTGGACTCAATGATCCCCAGGGTCTTTTCCAACCTGAATGATTCTACTATTCTATGAAAACACACTAGCTCAGCTAGCTTGTGCCTATTTTCAGTAGGATTTGACTTGGCATTAAACCTATGGAGATGCTCATCATGAACCACCACAGCCAGTCATACATCTCAAGAAACTAATCTATTTTTTGCTCAAACAGTCCCTAATTTTTTTATTTTTTTTTTGCTTTATCTCAAATAAACACTTTGGTTGCAGAATTTCGATTTCCAGTTCTTACAGAGCAAAGTGCACCTAATCTAACTGGAAATGCCATGTGCCCAGTCATGTTATTCGTCTGGTGCATGAATCACTCCTTGTGATTCAGCGTTACCCGCTATGACTGCAATTTTGCATTCAGGTGGAGCAATCCGGTAGTTACCAGACCTTATCAATATGCAATAAAAAGTGGCAGCTCTTGTTCATGCTATCACTGGGAATGCCAGATGGGCTTTTCTGGCTCATGACCCAAACAGCTCACTGCTTATGTTATTAGTTTACTTCAATTGTCTACTTGCTTTAATTGTCGCAACGCTATGTTTTCTAATGATATTTCTTGAAAAAAAGACGATTTTAGAATTTTCACTACGGGTTTCTCTCTTTAAATATGATATTAGGTATAAACTTCAAATATGATATTAAGTATACAAGAAGGGTGTATAAGTTAGAAGTTACATAGTTTAAAGAAAAAAAACAAACGACAAAAACTTGGAAAAACAAAAACTTTACATTTCATTGTATCCATAGGTCTTTATAGTTCACCTTAGATTTACTAGTATCCTGTGGAGACCTTTTAAATGCAGCCAAACGTCTGCCCCAGGTAAAATTGGCAGCACTTTAGAACAAAGGTTTCGTAAGTGGTGGTTTATAATGCATGTGGGATTTGAAAAGTACATTTTTTCTTGTCTTGAAGATAACTCTTATTAAGATGACATACCACCTTGGAGGCAATAATGGGTTTTTTCTATACTTCAAGTTTGCAATAATACTATTTCTTGTAAGAAAGGCAAAAAAAGGTTGTGGATTTTTTTTTATCCTAGATGGGGTTCGTGCTTTCTGACCCAATATTGTTACAGTAAGATATAGATTTAGAAGAACTCTTGGTCTTCTAAGCACAGAAATCACCACTACCGATATAAATCACCAATACTCAATCTATAGCTAGACTTAAATCTTCTGATTTTCATCCTGTTTCCTTCACATCTTTACAAGTAAAGCTACTTGGGGCGTATAGTGCAATTTTAAAATCTATTAGACATAAATATATTATGTCAGCAAATCCAAATCAGGATTTTAAGTATACTGCTAACAATTAAGTATATTTTCTAAATGCTTTCAGGAATCAGATTTCAGGACTCACCCGGCAGCTCCGAACCCTGCCAGTGTCTGTAGCCACAGCCAGGCTACCACCACACCACCCCACCAACAAACTGGGCTCCAGAACAGTGTTTTACAGACATCAGGCTTTGAGAGCACGCACACTGTCGTTCTGTTGGCCCTTACTTGCCAAACAGAATTACAGCATTTTAAATAGGCAGATTGTCCTGAAATGTTCCATCATATGACACTGGGTATTAAAGTAAAACTTGCTGAATGAATTCAAAAGCAGGTGAACCACTTTAAGCAGCGTAACAGGCATGAACACTTCAATTATTCTAGTGTTTCACCTGTAAAGTATTGTTTCAAGCAAACTAGATTTAACAGAACATTGACTTTATAGTAGCATCAATTTGTCAACTAAATTAGAACAATAAATATCAAAAAAACCTCTTGCAATAGACTTGCATTTTAAATCTGCTTTCAACAATACAGAAAACAATTACCAACACAAAATCTCTCCTAAATGGCTTCTGATCACAAGGTGGAATGGGTTCATATGGCTCTCCCATGCCAGGTGAGCCCTGGGTTGCTCGTGTGGTCATCCTAGTAGCTGCAAGTTTTCTCTGGAGTCCCCATACATGCCCTGTTTGGCCACTCTGGGGTTTCACTGCATTATGTGCAATCTTTGACTATGAGTTTCTTCTCAACTCCACCCAGAAATCCTCCTTATATATATATATCAGATTGGTCTCTCCTTCCCCACTCACCCTGCTTCTCTGAACACTCTCCTGTGGCAGAGACCAGGTGTAATCAGCAGCTTAGGCCATTGGAGAAAACCACAGAGCAAGGCAGACTGGAGCCACCTAGTCCAGCCTCCTGCTGGAAGATGGGCCAACTTCCCAGTGAGGTCCGGGTGCCCGGGGACATGACCAGCTGAGTTTAGAAGATCTCTGCAGCCTCTCTGGGCTGGTGTTTAACCATGCTCACTACGCCAGTTTGAATCTCCCTTGTTGCAACACATGATTTTTGCCTTTGTCCTTCCTCTGTGCTTCTCTAAGAGCTGGCAAAGACTGATATGGGGTTTGGTCCACCTCATTCCACCCTTCTCTTCTCCAGGCTAGGCAAAGCCAGCTCCTCAGCCTCTCCTCACAGGAGGGGAGGTGGTCCTGTCCATCTCAGCAGCCTTCCACAGAAAACTCTCCTTTGTATACATCTCCTGAAACTAGACAAAGGATTCTGGATGTGGCCTCCCCAGTGTTCTCCCAAGGAGGGAAGAACCTCATCCCTTCCCCTTCTGGCTGCAGCCCTGCTAACACAACCCAGCCCGCAGTTAGCCTGCATGGTTATAAAGCCACGCTGTTGACTCATGTCAATTTGTTGTCCACCAGCACCTCAGGTTCTTCTCAGCTGCTATCCGAGGACAGAATGTCCCACCTCATCTGTGGCACAGGGTCACTCCACCCCCACAGCTCAACTTCAAACTGGCCTTTACAGGCTGTCTATGATGTCCCCAGTGGCCAGTCTCTCCAGTCTGTTAAGATTCCTCTGATGTCCACCCTCCTCCTGAGCCATCTCCTGCTTCAGTTTGGCTATTGGGATTTGGTGGAGTTTGCCCTGATGGCTATGTTAATATCAAGCCAAACAACACTCGTGGCCCAGCTGAGAGGAATCCTCCCATCAGGGTGGCAGTCACATCTCCTTTGCAAACCAGCCCTGGCTGCTCCTGTCACTCCTTTTCCTTTGTGTGTCTGAACACAGCATCACATCCATGGAGACTTGCTCCATGATCTCCTCAGGCACTGGGGTGAGGTGACAGCCCTGAAACTCTCTAGGTCCCCCTTCTTGCATTTTTTAATGATTTCAGGAGCAGGAAGTGTCATTAAAATATGATATTTTGTCTAGGACATAGAATATAACATTTTTTTTTTCTCAATTTTATCCTATTATTCTGACACTTCCTTCTCATTTTTCTTTCCAGTACCATCTATTGAATTAGAGCTTAAGGGAAAGTTTAATAAGCAAAAAGACAACAACTTTACTGCAGATTATTTCATTAGTTCCAGAACCAACCTCACTAATTCCTCTGCCCCTTCTATTTACATTCTGTTTTTGCAGGCAAGTACTGTGTCCTTTGCTTTAATAGTTGTTAGGCTATGCCATGCATATTTAACTCTTAATCATTTCTCATTAGTTCATCTTTCCAATTCCTGGCTCGCTTTTGTGAATATTAATTAGTTTGTTAAGAGCTTTGTGTGTCTATGGGCCTCAGTCCTGCCTTTATGGAAACCGAGGGGAAATTCCAATTCAAGGGACCAAGCAGCCCCTAGTCCAAGTGTGACATCTCCAAATACAAAAAAAGAACAATATTATCCTTTCACATCTTTGCTTAGAATATTTCTGTCACTTGTCTGAGTCCCATCTGCTATCCACTCCCCAAAGATTTTCAGTTGAGGGGTCTGTCTTTTATTCCTGAAGAAATAAAGTAACATTCCCTCAATAAACGGGAGGTGCAAAGGAACAATTTAGCAATTTATAGAAATAAATATTTTAGTTAGCTATTGGAACAGACAGGTTGTTATACAAGCACTTAGTTAATAGCATAAATGTTGATCAATAGCACAGAGTAATATTAAAATAAATGTTCTTTCTCATACAGAAGTAGAGCTAAGCAAAGAAATTTACACCAAACTTTTAAAGAAAATTAAAAAAAAAAAATTTGTAATAGAGAACACAGAATTAAGAAATGGAAAAAAAAGTCCTAAGAAACATGAGAAATGAGCAAGCTTCTTACCTTTTAAATAAAATCTCATGATTCTGTTCTTATTTGAAATTATATCTTTTATAGTTCCTTTACTGTGCTTTTCATTAATAGGCCGGAAACGTAAACATCTTTTTTGACCTAACCAAATATTTTACCAGTTTTTGATTTGGCAAAATGTTTGTTTTCTTTCTCAAAAGTCAAATGAGGAAATCTATTTTTATCCACACTCAATTTTGTTTTCTCACCAAGTAAATCAGTAAATCAGTGAGAGTTATAAGAAAGTCCATTAAGATGCTCAATTATCTGCTACTATTTCAATACCATATGCTTTGCATAGTATGCGGAATCTAAATCACGAGAGAAAATGTTAGCCAGAACAACTAAAAACTAGGGAGGAATGCTGTCAGCTTAAAAAAAGTTTGCACCATTTATTACCACAGGTCACCTTCAACTTCTGTATTGCAGAAAGCACTTATTTTTATGCAGAGTCCTATCTGACAGAGGGGTTTGTATTTTCCTTTAGGATAAAAAACAAATGGTACTGAAACTCCTGCAAGTCCCTAAGCTCATTCATTATGTCGAGAGAACTAGAATATTAGTGCAGGAAACAAAGCATCTGAAGAAGAAAATGGAGGCGGTTACGGTAGAAAAATATTATTAGTGTGTTCCTCGTCCTCCCAGTGCTCCACAGGCAGGAGGGGGACATGGATCCTTGAGCAGAATTCTAGGTCTGCTGCTCTCACATGAATTAAAAGTTTCTTTAAAAAAAAAANTGAGAAACACTGATCTACTGTTGCAAATAAATTAAACAGCGTGCTCACATCTTTCGCACTGTTGTTGCACATTTAAAACAGTGGCATTAGCCCCAGGTTTATTTAAAATGATTTGCATAGTTCTATATGAATGGATTTAAAAAAGAAACAGAGGGAGGGAGAAAATAGGGATGAGTGGCAAGAGTCATTTTTCAAATTGAGCTGTAGGACATCTTCATTGCCGTGCCTACAAAAATGTATTTTTCCATTTGCAATAAAAGAGAAGTGGGCTCAAATCTTCGAGGATACATCGACCTTTGAAATATGTAACCCTTTCAGTGGAGATTTACATCTGACCAGTTGTCCTTTGGAACCATCATCTTCTTCAGAGAAGATGAGGGCTTCCCAAAGAGCTGAATAACTTTTGCAATCATTGAAAAGCATGTTATTTTTAGTTATTGTCTTAATATGCTTGAGAACTTAAACATTTTTTTTTATCTTTTGATATATACCTAAACCTTCTGGTTTCTTTGAGCTTAAGAAAAGCACAAGAAAGAAACAGCTGATGCAGCTCTGGAGAAACACCATGGAAATGGGTGAAACTTTACCAAATGTAGCAGTATACCGTCATTGTGAGGGCATGAAGAATTCAGTTCACCTTGTTTAATTGCTCGCAAACTCACACAATGAGTTGGTAACACAACGGGGAATAGCAGTTTGCAACACTTCATGCATGCTCCAAGACCTGGGGAAAGCTGCTGCCAGTTGGTAAAGAAATTCCCCTGGTTCTGCTGGATTTGTGCATTTTTGAGTAATGGATTATCTAATTAAATTAAATGGCTCAGTAACATTGTTATCGAGGTTATTGTTAAGTGTTTGGATGAGGTGGTTCAAATGAAAATAAGACTCATGCCCGACCAAAAATTCAAATCAGGCAATTCTAACATCCTGAGCAAACAATTGCTTTGTATACCTTTGTGTTTCTGCATTAATCTAAGAGAGAAAGAAAAGGGCTGATAAATAGAAAATGGGTCTATCCAAGGATTTCAAAGAGCTTTTTAAAGTATCAAATCACTCAGTTTCACAACAACCTGTAAGGCAAATAACCTATTATCCCTATTTGACACACGGCTGAACTCATCAGGGGTTTGGAGCAGCTCCCATAGGAGACGAGACGAAATAGATAAGGGTTCATCAGACTGGGAAAGACGTCAGCTATAAAAACATGAAGAGTACAGAGAAGAATAATAATTATTTGCTATTTTTCAGAATACAAGGACTCGGAGAAACTCAAAAACATAAGGGCACAAGTTTTAAAAGTAAGATGAAAGAGTACAGTTTGAGGCACATAACCCAAGTGGATCTCATCCTCTTAAAAGATCAGCAGTTTGGAAAATAAGCCTTTGTCTGACCTGCATCTTGGAGACCAGCAGAGGAAGGATGATGAGGATGAGAGGCAGGGAGGATGGCTATTAGGGAAGAAGAGACTGTGGGACAGTCTTCCTTACAGGTTCACATAGTTTGATTATGGTTGAATAAGATAATTTCTTTAGAACCGAGACAACCCACAGACTACACCATGATGCATACAGTACTCTTTTACCTAATGTACTTTAATCATGAAGCTCATTGCCAAAGAACAATGTGGAAACCAAAAAGAATAAATCGACTTTAAATTATATTAGGCAGATTAATCAGGACTGCCGGGCATGGTGCAAATGTGAACTTTCCTCAGTAAAGTCCTAAACTGCTTCTTGCCTGGGCTGAATGAATATTCCAAGAGTAGGTCTATTTTGCACTCCTCCTGCTTCTTTTACTAGGGATCTGTAACTGGAAATTGCTGGAGACAGCAGCCCAGTCAGTCCAGCAGTTTTTATGTCATTATCAAAGGAGGCCAAGTGAAATCCTGCCCCTCCCTGTAGTCAGCAGGTATTCTGCCATTGCCAACACTGCATCTACCACTTCATCCCAAACGTTCACCCCATATATTACAGTATATCACCTCATATATTACAGTAATAGCCATGTGAGAGCCGCAAACCAAAAGACAGCATTACTTAGACCTTCCACAATCTGTTTTTCAACTCTTCTCACCTCCCAGGAAAGCAATAAAACAAAAATACGTTGGCATATTTCTGCCCATTCCCAAGATTTTAATTGTTCCTGATAATTTGCAGAAGAAACCAAAGATTATTATCCACAATCCACTGTCATATCCATTGCGAAAAGGTTATTTTTCATAGTAAACTAATATTCAAAACCCACCGATGGTTTAGGTGGTCCAAATGACTGTGCTGTTAGTAAAAGAGTCATGAGAAATGAAGCCCACCTTGGGCTTTGTGAGTGAGCTGTAGCCTGGCCGGAGCTGCGCCGGGTAACAAGGCCTCATCATTCATACAAAGATGGCAAACTTGCCAAAACAATTAACAGGATGCAATCTTCATTCACCCCTCATGCCAGACCCGAACTGATTACTCTTTGCCACCATATTTTTTAAAAATAGCCTCTAAATATAATCAGTTATTGTTACACACCCACTTGCATAGGGATGTAAAGTGGGTAATGTACAGGTAATAAAACATTTGCTCTGCAAACAAGAAGACCCTGCATTCAGCAATGAATGAAGTTTCCACGTTGGATTTAATTATTTCCACTTTAAAATATTATCTCTCCTTGCAGAATAAAACTTCTATTTGTATAAATCACCGTGCCAGGCAACATGCATCATAATCACTCAACTTTCAGTAAAATAATTAAATGTGGGGGTTTTCATCATGCTCATGTAAGAGATTCAGGAGATATTTCTCAACAGCAGTAAAGTAACTCCGGGGAGTGTAGTTATCATGATTATCATCAGGCAATTACTGTCTAGCTACTGAAGGATAAGAGACCTTGAGTTGCATTACTTGCATCATAACACTGACATTAAAGTTCGATTATCACATAATACTCGCTTGTTTATCCTGTTTTACTATTTAACTTTCTACTATGCATAAAGGGAGAAAAGCAACAGTAAACACACACAAAGGGCAAAGAGCAACGATAAGAATGTGCATGGAAACAACGCATAATCATTACGATGTTTCAAAAATCAAAATAAGAAAAAAGTAGTAAATCTTTAGATAAGACTATCCAAAGCCCTTTTTGGAGAGCTTTTGCAACATTTTCCCTGGATTCTTACTTAATAAACACTTAAAACACAAAAAGCTACTTGTAATCACACCACTAATCCCACCGTGAATGGGTAAGGCCTTGATCCAGCAAAGTGCTGTTCATTCTGACTCACTCCAGCAAAGCACTTAACTCCTGCTTAGTTTTAAGCACTTAACTCCTGCTTAGTTTTAAGCACTTGAGAATCCCTCTTTGACCTCAGTAAGATTTAAGCATGATTAAAACGAAGCATATCTTTAACCTGCCATGGGATTTGGGGTTTGAGCAACAAGGAGTTTAATTTTATATTTTGTCTATGAGGAAGGAAGAATAATGTATCTAAAATACAATGGTAGTCAAATAAAGGTATTCTGAAATATTCTGAGGAAGGCAAAATCCTTGAAGAAACATGTCCCTCTGTGCATATTTTACCATGCACTGTCAATTAATGCACATTTTGTACTATATGAAGTATATGTACATATGGTTTGTCTATGTCTATTACCACTAAACCGTCTGGATCTGGATTCCCAAGTGAATAATGACAGGACCAGAGGAAATGGTCTGAAGTTGTGGCAGGGGAGGTTTAGATTAGACATTAGGAAGAATTACTGCTCTGAGAGGGTGGTCAGGCACTGAAACATCCTGCCCAGGGAGGTGGTGGAGTCACCATCCCTGGAGGTACTTGAGAAAGTGTAGATGTGGCCCTTCAAGGCATGCTCTAGTGGCCAATATTGTTGGATTGGGTGATTTGCTTTGTGGGGTTGGGGGTTTGGGATGGGGCTTTTTGTTGTTTTTTCTTCTGTGTGGGTGTATGGTTGGATTCGATGATCTCAGATGTTCCTTCCAACCATGAAGATTCTGTGATCATTTTTGAATGCTGGGCCCATAGTTTTTACCCAGGCAGATCTCCAATTTCATGGCATCCTATTTGATTTCAGTGGAAGATTTTCCTCAGAAAAAAAGATTGATTGAGACAGTTCAGAGGAAGCACAATTTCATATGAACATGACAGTATAGGCAATTTATTACATTTACTGAATGGTTAAGAAATATTTTGAGGGCTTCATTGTATTCAGCACTTTGTTTTATAAAGATGTAAAGAAATAACCAAGAAAGCAGAGAAGGCATGTGTCTTTGGGAAGTTGGAACTTAGCGATCTTTAAGGTCTCTTCTAACTCTAACCATTCTATCATTCTATGATTCTATACTTTTAAGACTAAAAGACCACCATCTCCAGGAAATGCTTTTTATGCTGTTTAACTTCACCCCAATAAAGGCAAGAAGAAATCAGGACACTGAAAGCCTTTCTATTCAGCCACTCTAGGTCATTGTGACAGCCATGTGGACTCTTTATGTTCCCGTTTCCTCTTGCTAATCAAACTGGCACACTGGGTTCTAAGGATTCACTGAGGGTTTTATTTTCCAAAGCCACGTAATTTACTGGAGAAATTCATTCCTAGAGGAAATATAATGCTGTTCCGTCGGCCGATAGGCAGCAGCTGGCTAGGGAGGTGTTTACATGGCTTTTAAAACTAAAAGGCAGCCTTGCCACATTCAGTGACCTCCAAAATGAGTAGAATTGCAAATGGCAAAGACTGAATTTAATTCAGTACCCAGGATGCCACTAATGTTTTACGTACATGATCAATGAGCAGAACTAGGATGTGAAAAGTGCTGAATATTCAGGGCAATGAAATTCTCTAACCCTAATTTCAAAGATAAAATACCATTTTCACTTTGAGAAGAGTGTTTTGGGTGTTTTCCAGGAATAGTGATGTACAAAGAGCTCATTAGAATCTTTAAGCCGAATGAACAACCGCTGTCCTTTGTCAGGCCCAGAATTACTCAGGGTGTAATTGGTTGTGTTCATATGACTTATTGGCTGTGGTGCGTAGAACACAATGAGCTCTACCTGCCAAATCATCCGGAATAGCTTGCACGTTGTTATTGTAACCTTCATACTTCTTCTCCCACCCCTACAGTTTGTTGCTGCCATTTCAGGTGCTCAGCTGCCCTTAGACTCACTGGCTTTGGTTGATTAAGTCCTGTGGAAACAGAACCTTGCAATTTGGATGCTACGGAGGGACAAAAGCATCAGGCACAGACACATCTTTAACAGAGCTGTAGAAACGCTTCTAATATAGATTGTACACTCTCTCCAGAAGGGATTGTTACAATCAGGCAATTAGATGGACTCTTTGTGATGCCACCTGTCTGAGTTAGGGCAGGGAAGTCAGGGAAGTTGAATTTCAGTCCTTCCTCTACCCACCCTTCCCTAGCAACTCATCCCATGCTCACTTCAAGTTGCTGGCCCTTAGAACAAGAGCTGGAGAGCAGATGATAAAAAGAGGTGTCACAACCTGTGAAATTGATATCACTGTCTTAAAACCAGGATGACGTCCCAGTGGTCTGTGCTGAGGTTTAGCTCAGTGTAAGTATTGACCTATTAAATCCCCTTGTAATATATCCATCCATTGTGATAAATTCAAACCATATTTAACCTAAGATCGAACTCCTAAGCTTCTGCAGAGAAGGCCAAAAACCTACCAGACTCAAGTGCGTGCAGTTATTACCAGACAGAAGATCCTTTCTCGATAACCATGAAGAACAATTCACCCAGGGCAGTCATTGATTCATTTGGACAGAATAGGCCAGATCAGGAGCAAAACACTGCGCTCCACCAGGGAGGAAATTATATCCCTGTTGGCACTGTGTCACTTGCATCATTTGTTCCACTAATTTTTACCTCGAGCAAAATCACTTTTAAAAATCTCACAATGGTTTCATTTTCTATCTACTTTTATGCAAATTTTTATTGTTCTAAATTTACTGTAGAGGCTTTTCTAGGGGCTTATCTAGTATTTCAGTTTTCCTTTCAAAGTCCATCTTTAAATTCCATTTTTATTACTACAATTTCCATTGGATGCCAACAAGTGCACTGACAGACGTAGGCATGTAGCTTTCTAATATTACCTTGCAAGTAAAGTGCTCTTTTTCTATCCAGATAAAATCCTCTTTCCTATTGACATTATCCTTTTTCCTACATCACAATCTCCAGCAACATTGAAGAAGATGCAACACGTGCTGTTTTCTCAGAGATCTGTTACCAGGACTACATATTAATAAAAGCTTTCTGGGACAGTCTTCCCTTCCTTAGAAATCTCATGCTCTGCAAATGCAGAGGGTTAAGCTTTTAACTGGAAAGATGGATGCACATCCATCTGGGAGCACTGACAGCATGGAAAGGAAATTTGTGAAACTGCAAAGGAAGAACACAGGTGAGTCACATTTCAGAGAAGAAAAAGGTGTATTTTTACTGCGTCAGCCATTTAGCAGAATTTAAGTGTGTTGTTTGTTTTTTTTTCAGTTTCACTATGTGCTTTCTCTGGCTTACACATTTTCTCTTTGGCTCAAATGAGAGAATTTAAAGTATTTGAACTCCAGAGAGGAAAAATATGAGATAAATTTATTGGAATTCATGGTATTTTCACACATGGCAGGCAGCACAATAATTATCTCCTGAACTCAAGATATCATTACGATAAAATTGGAACTGGAATCTACTCGTTTGTTCTGAAAATTGCCTTCTACAAACAGAAACAGAAGTTTAGAGCACAAAGACAGGTGGTAAATTAATCCAGCTCATAACCACAGAATTAGGTGAGGCTCCTCAGCAAGAATAGGTGAAACCAGACCCAAAGTCATTTCAGATGTTTGTGAGCAGCGACAAAAATTTGGTTGCCAAGTACTAGAACAGGTGACATGACTGCGAGCTTGCACCATGCAGTGACATTAAGTTTTCTGAGCTTTTTACCTATTAACTAAAGCTCCCCATGGTTGAGAAGCAGCATCCTCAAAACCTGCTCTGATCCACTACGATATTGCTGTGGGGAATCAGGTGGTTTTGGGATGGATTTTGGATTACACTTGCATGTGCACAAAGATGTCTTGCAGAGCTCAGATCTTGAATGAGATACAATAGCCACAAGTTTGATTTCATTCCTTAAAAGCAAATGCTCACTTGCTTTTAAGCACACGTTGCCACGTATGCGACAAGATCCGTATCTTGCTCATTTCAACGTTCATGGGAAAGCACTGGTAAGGGAGTTTGTCAACCCTGTCCTCACGCAAGCTGTCATATCTAATCTAAGATGTATCTGCCCTGACCTAAGTACTCAGGCTTCTTTTTTTGTTGTTCTTCATAATACTAAAACTCAGTTGCTTAGATGTTGGCAGGGTATAAAACTCTAAGAAGGGGAAGTATTGTTAAAGTGAATTCATTTTCAAATTCAGGTTGACATTCATGACCAAAAAAAAGATCACTTACATTCACCCAGTTATTTCTCTAATGATTTTTAGTGCCTTCTGAATTCCTAATTAGGAAAACATATCTGATAGTTAAATACTGCAGGACATTATATATGAATTATTGTCTGCTAGCATTTTGTCATAAGTATAATTGAAAGTACATTATGTGGGGGAAAAGCTATTTTTTTCAGCTATTTATGCCTGTGTATATATTTACTTTATATCTCTGATGAAATTTGTAACTGTAGGTGCGGTTTGATTATAAGGAACACCTTACATAATTCACATTGTCTTGCAGATAGGTAGAAATGTCATTTTTCTCTTGGTTCTTGCTCTATTTCTGCATCCCTTGAACACATGTGGTCCATATTTGTTCTCTGTCTTTGGCATGGCAGGAGGACATGAGGCAGCAGCAGACCTGAACCATCCTTTCCCTTTCCGTGCACCAGGATCCTCAAGACAGTGAGTAATGGGAACAGGGTAGTCGCTAAATTGCTCTGGAGATGACTATTCAGCAAAAAGGATTATCTAGAGGCGGGTAACCCAGGCAAGAGAAAGTTCAGCCCTGGGCTGATTTGTTGTTGCATCCATTGGGGTCTAGACTAGAGCCTGGGTTGCTCAGAGCCCAGCTCTGCCATTGCCAGATCAGCGGTGCTCTGCTGCAAGCCCAAGTCCCACCGTGCAGACAAAACAAGGCATTTCTGCTGTATATTTTGGGTGGCTGTTCATAAATTCCATGCAAGCTCATCATTAAGGCATTTTTTCAGAGAAAGGAGCTGAGCACACACTCATTTTTTATGGTGGCTTTTAAGGAAATTTATATTTACAGAAGTATATTAAGGCATGAGGTTCTTTGATCTTTATGGTCTATGACAGCAGCTGCAGGTCGGTGTTGGTCCTGACTCCTCTACAAAATTCCAAGTCACAGGGTGTTTCAAAATCATCCATTTTTGCTGAGGTCTTTTGGGCATTTTAGTACTGGGTAAGGAAATAAAATATGTAATGGGATTTAAACTTTGATATACACAAAGCTGAGGGCCCACAGTAACATGAGCTGGCTTTGCTCCAGCTGAGGAACAAGAAAACGCAATAAAAAATGGGTAAGATCTTTTTTTTTTTGCTATAGTTATATAAGTAGTTGAATAAATTTCAAGCCCATGACACCAAGTAGCAATGAAAATGGAGAAAAGTCATAAAGATCGTGCTATTATTACCATATGCACCATTAGGATTAAGATGAGTAATGGATAAACCAAAAAGTCAAAAGAGTAGGAGTTTCTGGAGGGACAGGTTACAGAGAGCACAAGCACATGCCTCCTGACCCAGCTGGGTCTTAATCCTCTCTGGAGCTCTCAGGTATAGTTGTATCTTCCCACTTTATGACAATATGACATGATTTTTCTTAAATGATAGAGAGAAAAATATTGGCCGGAGTTTAAACTTTCTCTGATTCATGAAAGAGAGCTTTGAACAGAGGAGCGAGGATTTCTTACCATGCTCTGCTGATCTAAGCAAGTGAAAACCCAGAGAGGCTGAACGAACGATTGCCACTGGCCAGTGAACATCCAGAGGGACAGTTTACTAGAAGATGCTGTGATGTGGGAAGGGTGAAGATTCCTGAGGAAGGTTGCTCATAAAGAGGAACACAGCCATATTTATTAAGAGAAAAATACAATTTTAAGAAATATTTGGGTGTCTGAGAGGTTTGCAGTCTTTCTAGTCCTCATCCTCTTATGATTCATAAATGCGAGGGCATCTGCAAAAGTAAATATGAGGAGGACAGAATTCAGCACTTAGAATAACCTTCACTTCGACAGTTATCTCTACAGGAAAGATCCCAGGAAAAAAAACTTTCCCTGTTAACCTATGGTTAAATAAATTGTTATCCTCTGATGGATTAGGCTGACCTGATACATTGTGTACCACAACCAGAAACACAATATTAGTTGGAAAAACAATGTTAGTTGGATTCAAAGAGAAAAGAAAAAAGGAAAGGGAAAGGGAAAGGGAAAGGGAAAGGGAAAGGGAAAGGGAAAGGGAAAGGGAAAGGGAAAGGGGAGGGAAAAGCCCACAAACACAAAAACAAAGAGCAGGAATAAAAGAAGACAGGAGAAAAGATGAAGGTTGTTAACTGTTGTTCCTCTCATATTCCAGAGCACTAGTTTTAAAGACCTCAGTTGGACAATTCCTTTCATGTCTGAAATAATGAAAATAGGCTTCTAGTTTAATAACTGCTTAAGGTTTTGAAAATAAGAAAAGATCCATATACATGCATGAGGATGAAGGAGAGAGAAACAACACACGCATGCCAGCACTGCAGGTGAATTAACATCTCCTGTACAGCAAAAGAAGTGGCCAGCACAGAAAGAGCTGTAGTGACATTTTTCTCAGTCATGGATGTGCTCGACAAAATAATAATTTAAAAATTCAATTGAAAAAAAATAAAGATTTTTGTTTCCTAGTTTCTAACACAACAAAATGTTTTTGCAGGATGATATTCAAAACAGATTATAGATCGGACCACAATTGTATTCCTCTGATGAAGCAGCACTTCATTCCTGAAGGATTTCTCCAGCAATATCTTTTCTACCTGGCAGGTTTCTTTTTTAATGCAGGAACTATTCACACTGAGAGATTTAAAACTAATCAGTTTGCAAGCTGTTCTTAAACATCTAGACTCCTATGAGACTAAAAATAATGTTCAGCCATACATTCTCTATCTACATTGTATCATTCTCTAATTACATGTCACCACAAGGGCATAAAAAAGTGTGACATCCCAAATTCAGCCCTGCAAAGGTGGGCAAAACTCTGTCATCTCAGTATTCAGGATCACTTGGTGACAAATTGTCTTCTGTTCTGACTATTATAATTATTTTTACTTGCATGAACTTCCACGTCAGCATGGGCTCAATCCCTCCATGCTTCATCCCAGAACCTTTCTACCAAATACTTGACCTTCTCCCTCACCCAGGTGGTGAGGTTATATGAAACTGAGGCAAATGAAAATTAAACATAACCCTGTCATTGGATTTTTCCAATTAAAAGGAAAAGAAAAACTATTTTGAGAAAAAAAAAAAAAGCTTACTAAAAAAGGAATTGAACAGATGAGGAATGAAAATTGTCATCTAATTGTAACAATTATAGCTGAGGCTTGATAAAAAAACAGCTTTCGTGGCAAAGAAGTAAAAATAAGAAAAATTAAAATGTACAGTTGTCTGTTGTAAAGAAGAATAAACACCGAACCAAAGCAACTTATCTCCTATTAGGAGACTGACTGTCATCCATCCCTATCTTAGGAAAGTCAAGGTGCAAACAGAGCAATAAAAAAATCAAACGGCCACTGCTTTAACTGATCATGCTTCTTGCTTTGGGTTTGTGTTCCCAGTTTGCTGAGCTTGCACAGAACCAAATGTGGATCCAGGATGTAAATCAGAGGGCAATCTCCCAGCACCATTCACCAAGAGCAAACAGTCAGAGTTTGAGCAATAGCATCAAAGAATGCTTTGGAGTGGAAGGGACCTTAAGGATCAACAAGTTCCAAACCCCTGCCATGGGCAGGGACACCTCCCACCAGAACAGGTTGCTCAAAGCCCCATCCAGCCTGGTCTTGAACATCTCCAGGGATGGGGCATCCACAGCTTCTCTGGGCAACCTGTTCCAGTGCCTCACCACCTTCTTCTCTTCTCCAGGCTCAACAATGCCAATTCTCTCAAGAGGTGCTCCAGCCCTCTGATCATCTTCATGACCTCCTCTGGACCCACTTCAACCGGTCCATGCCCTTCTTATGCTGAGGCCTCCTTTCCAAGCTAAGGGACCTGAATTTATTCCTTGACAGGAGTAGAGAAAAGCTTTTGATAGCCCATCATTTTAATCCAACTTCTCCAATGCCTTCAGTGGCACTTGAACCAGTTCGCCCAGTGGTACAATACAGCCCCCTGGGCATGACAAGCCACCTGGAGAAGTGGACTCCTGCCAAACCACTGTGGGACCATCTGCTTGGGATGTTGAATGCCCAAACAGCTCCAGACCCAAGTGGCTCTGAGGGAAGCACAGCCCAGGTGTCACCATGGTCGTTCAGTAGCTCTGCAAAGACTGCAAAGAGCTGATGAAGGACATCACAAATAAAGCAGCTCAGGAGAGAGCCATCAGCAGGAAAACACCGTGATTTATCAATAAACCTACAACCACATTGTGAATTTAAAATACTCAAGTAAAGTATCTAAATAATCAGCATCTCTTAATTATTTATGAACAGCACTTTGCATTTATAAATACATGTGACTAAATACCTATATACACACACACATATATATGTACACATATATCTACACATTCCTGTGCATATATATATGCAAGTTCATCCAGAACAGATTTTCTGTTAAAGCTATGTGGAACTTCTTTGTTTGGTGTTGAAAAAGCACTCGTCCAAATGAACAATGTGTGCACTAAGCACGTTAAAATCCAGTTTTGCAATACAGTTTGATACAGGTGAATATATCCCCCAGTGAATATATATGTAATATATAATGCGAAATTTCTGAGATAAGAAGCCTATTACACCTGAGATGGGTACTCACATAGTAACAGCCACAGACTGCACACAAAGGATATGAAAACAGTAATTATTAGAAAGGATTTCTTTTACGTCTAGGTCACACTATTTAAAAGTTGAAAGTAAACAACAGAGGTATAATCTCAGTGCACGTGTCTGTGGCACGGAGTACTGTGGCTCATCCCAGAAAAACCCTAAGTGTCCAAATCATGGCTAGGCTCCATTAGAATTTTTCTTCTCACCATGAGCATAATTTTTTATTCTCTGGTCAGAATACACATGATTAGACAGAGGTAATTAATTCACACTAAACAGTTTATTGTAAAGGAGCCCAGCCCATCACTTCATCTCTGTATATAATAATTGAAACCACTGATTGGTAACAAAAATGTTTCTGCACACTGTGACAGAGAAATAGCACATTAATTCAGGAAGAATGCAGCTTTCCTTTTCAGATATAAGACAATGAAGTAAAATTTTCCAGAGAAGGTTTCTGCCCTCTAAAATCCCATAAACCTCATGAGGGGAAAAAATACCTACCACATAGCTCTGATTTAGAGAATTGGCTCACATTCCCCAAGCTACAGGCTTTCCAGGCCCCTGTCCTTCCAGTTGTTTGGAGAGGTTAGATTTCTCATCAGAGGCACTTCTCTGCAATCAGTATAAATGCTCACAGTTACAGTGATTCTTTAAAGCAGCTCATGGCCTTCAGAATCAGAGTTTAAGCACAAGGGAAAGTGTGCTAAAAGATTTCATAGCCCAGCCCAAAAGAGATCACATTGTCACGGCGTAAACCTACATTGACCCTGTTTATAAGAAACTCAAGAATTATTTTCAACACAGGCTGTTATATTTATCAAAGCTTTGACAAATTCCTTCACAATATTCCATTACCAATTTGAATTCCATACATGAGCTGAGATTTCTGGAAAGGAACAACAATATTAATTCTGTTATGATTAAAATACACAAGAGCTCCCAAATCAAAACAATATTTTTACATTTTTCCTTGAGTTTTAAATACGTATTTGTAGATTTCTATATTTCAAAATATGATTTCCTAGAAGATGGTTAGTATTTTTTCCCCCGGCTAAGCACAAAACAATATTAGCATCTCTAGCAGAAAGTCCCAGTAATTGGTTTGACAATTAAAAACACAAATATCAAATCGCTGAGGGAAGATTACCCAGGTCCAGTAATTTGCAGATTTGTTTAGCAGGACAGGATGCTTAAGGGCATTAAACAAACAGCAGAAAATGCACTATGTAATGGCAGTGACATTTTCAGCTATCATTACTGTAAAAGGCAACAAAATACATATTGTCAGCTAACATACCTGCAACAGCCTGTGTCCTCAAAGTGTTTGTTCAATGGAGATGTTTTTAGAATCGTCCCAGATATTTAGGGCACTACTTCCTTTACTTGAGAAAACTCAAAGACATACATCAACCCTTACTTTTTGACAGACGACTCATTGTACTGCTTTGATCACAACAAGTGCTCTAAAATAAGTAAAGAGCAACTCCAGAGGCTGAAGGCTCACAGTCTGAGCTACCTCCTTCAGCTTCTCCACTGGGATACACCAGCACATCAAAGTACAGGGCTGCAAATGGTGCCTGTTGCTCTCTTGCCAGCACCCATAATCACACACTCATACTCACCAGTTTCCCTTTCCTGGGCTTCTAGTTATATTTCAGTACCTGCAGTATCTTTTAATGTCTTCCATCTCTGGGAGCAAATCAGTCAAATCAGTAGAAATATATAACGGTGAGATGCAGTCAGTACGACACAGAATCCTACCTGCAGATAATTAATGTACACACACAGCCTAACCAACTGCTCCATCACATTTTCCTCAGTAAGAAATAATTCACAAATAGTAGTAGCAGAAGAAAGATTATACTTCTGCAGGGGAAAAAAAAAAAAAAATCCAAGGAATTCAGCTAAGGACATTGCACATAAATGAAAATATTTTTTTCCTTTTTTCATCCATTTAGACAGGGCAAAAACCACTCAGTTCAGAAAGAAAGTAAAGCAGATCTAGCTTTCTAGTTTATATTTGTACCCAATCCAAAAAAAAGGGAACAGAAATAAAATATTTTTTTGTCTCTTACTTGTGCTACATATATTAAAATATATATTTATATATAATATACAATTACTCTTTGGGGTACAGATGGTAATTTCTTGACCCAGTCCCTCTTCTTACTGGTATGTCATTGCTCTTTTGCTGTTCTAATCATTTTTCTTATACTGGCTTTATATGCTTAATTTTCAGTGTGGCAGTATGAAGTTTTTTATATTCTTTGCTAGTGTTCTCTCTTTAAGTAATAAAACACTTTCCAGGTGTTGCTGGGTGCCCGGAAAGGTAACAGTGAAAACTGAACATAGACTGTAGCGATGGTCCACATCATCTGCTGTAGTGAATCAGTGCATCTCCCGTGCAAGCCTGGTGCATCACGACTGATTAAGGATCCTGACTGCCAGCCTTATGAGAAACAGTTAAGGAAGGAATAGGGAAAAAGATGTCAGGAGCTCAAGGGGGGGAAAAAAGATGGAATGAATGAATAGAAAATGAAGGGTGGAAATAGAACAGACACAGATATAAAGGGTCAAAGAGAGTGATGAGTCAGGTGAGCTATGAGAGTGAAAATTACCTTGAAAAGGATTAAAGGACATTAGAGATTGGAAAAGAGGCACATTTTAAAGATTGCACTCTCTCTTTGTCTTGGGAGATTCTTGTTTTGAAGAGAGAGAAAGACATTAAGAGTGAAACAGGTAAATAATGAATCCATGCCTAATTTGTTCATAAAATAAAACCAACCACCAACCCAACTAGACAGCTTGTAGTTCATTTGGGCTCCTCTATAAGGTTACTTTAAAATTAATAAGGGGCATTTGAGACTTATATTTCAGTTATCTAACTCATAATTATCCTTCCCTTACTATGTGTGCAGCAGAGCACTTTCATATACGGATGTTTACGGCCTTGGAGCCTCTGTACCACCTAAGGCTAAGGCCAGCAGGAGATGCCTCTTTCTGTGACACATGTAATCCATGTGTTTTTCACCCATCATTACTAGTAGTCCATTTGCCTACCAGGAAGACGGTTAAAGATTTGAGATCTGCTCAAGTTATGGGTTCAAAGTCCCATCTTCAAAGATCAGGTTCTTTCTGAATGCGAGGTACTGCACACACAGGAGTTGTAACAGTCAGAAAATACTGGTCAATAGTAATTACAATAACCTGGTGAAAAAAAGGCACAGGTAAAATTGTGCCCTTCTAACTCACCTTCTGTCTCCAGCTCATACTCTCAAAATAAGAGTGATCTCCTCCCTGAGAATATTAAATTTTCACAGGATGAGAACCACAACATGTCAGTCATAGGGACCAGGATGCGAAAGGTGAGGAAAAAAGATATGGTAATGGATTACAGTCTGGAAATGACAGGAATTCTCCAAGGGACCTATTATTCCACTGCTGGCTGGCCTACAAGGAGACTTGCTCTGCTGCTACATTCAAGAGCAGCCAAGTAATGTCAAGTCCAGCAGCTCTTGCCAGCTCACCTCCTTCCTCTGCTGCTACACCAGGCTGCCCGGGAGCCACCAAGCCATCACTTTAATGCAGGTATCATGCAACATCCTTGCCAGGCAGCTCCAGTGCTGCTTCCATGAAAAGCACACGTTGGTCTTTGGGGCACCTGTACCACCAGCGTACTTCATAAATATGTGCTCGCTCAACTCACTTGTAAAACAGACAATTTATTTTTAAGAAGAAACTCTGAGGCATAAGTTTAATAGGAAGGTTGTGGAGGCAGGGTTTGAACAGGGATTCCTCCATTAAAAGTAATAGACTGTTCAAAGCAGGCACTCTGTCTTCCTGCATTAATAATAATATTCTGGACATCTCAGGGATAAGCTATTACTAAGAAAACACTTATTAACAATGTAAATTAAATCACCCAGACATTAGATTTGTCCATTTTATATGGAAAATTTTATTTTTTGAATGAAAATAAAAAGGATTTTAGATTACCTAGACCAAGGTTTCAGGTAGATATCTCCATCAAAAATAACAGTTAGAGATGAAAAGCCAGTGCTTTCCAGTTAGGCCAAATAAGGTATTAGCCTAAAAAGCAGTCATTAGGGCCTCCAGTATGATCCCAGACTCTAGTGCTGAAAACCTAACGAAAGAGTAACTCTTTATCTTGTGCATTTAAAGATTTGCATTCATAACTTCTGAGGCAAAGAGATTTTAGTTTTGGCAAATTAGAATTTTCTTCCTCTTTATATGCAAGAGATACAGCCTTAATTCAGCTTCTCAAAATTCAGAGAGGACGGCAATATTCTGCTGAGCCCTATGTTCCTGCTGTTCATCATCAAGACAGACAGTAGGAGGGCTGGAACTCTCTGAGTTCTCCGAGAGTAAAGTTGTTCCATAGTTACTATAAAGGAGGACAAGAAATTGCTCCCTAAAACTTTCCCACATCTGTAAAATGTTTATTTGTTACTGCAATGCATCTCGTCTGCTTGAGGTGTCACATCAAAACACACATACAAATTTAACTAGGAAACTGGCACAAAATCTTCTCTAAAGCACAAGAAACACAGGTAGCAGGCCCTGTCAGGCAGCACTCGTCCACAGTGGTTTCTTCTGTCTTTCCTCACTTACTGAAGACACAGAAAGGGGTTTTGAGAAAATTATCAGGACAGAGCTGTCTCCCTCTGTTCCCTTCCCAAATCCCTGTAATTGTGTTTGGTGAAGATTGGCCAGATCCCTACTGCAAGGGTCATCTGCTGCCTTGTTGGTTGGTTGGTTGTCCTTCACCTTGTTCCTCATGTATAATTTATGTGTTTATTTTCTGCAGCCTACGCAACACTCATCCCCATTTCTAAACCCTGGAGCAATCTGACATTTTCAGCTAGGAAGGTGGCCTTTTGATTCTTCTGCTTCTGAAACATACATTTTTAGGAGTCGCTTTTCTTTTTTCCCCTCCCTGATTTATTTTTCTCCTTGATTCCATTCCTTCCCACACTTCCATAGGACCTGCTTTCATATAGACAACACCTGGAAATCTATGTCCAGAAAATCCTCAGCTGCTCTCATGCTTGCAAACATGGTCACCTGTTTGCCAGGATCACAAGCCACCTCCTCCATTAGAAGAACCAACTTATATTTCAGGCAATCAAAGTCTTCTCTCCCTTCAAAGCAGGCAGCAGACACACCATATCACATAACGGTCACAATAACTGATTACTCTTTTCCCTTTTTTATCATTGACATAAAAATGCACCTACTGGAACTTAAATTCCCCATAGGAATATTCCTATTAACCAGTCTATATTAATTACTCCAATGTTTGCTGCTGCAGCACTTAAACTGGATCGGTCTCTTCCTTCTGTAACTCAGCAAACTCACTAAAGTAAAACTCAAATACTACATCAAGGTCTCATCTCTCAGACAAAACTTTCACAGATCAAAGGTGAATTCCTAAACTTGATCACAGAAGACCCACTGCCTCACTGACACAAAATAAAACCCATCTCCAAAACAAAGGGTCAACATTTTAATCTGCAAAATTCTTATCATTACCATCAAAAGTTTTGATTTTGGACTTGATGCATGGTCCTTTGAATAATTCATAATTGATTTTATCGTGAAAATTGTTTTCATCAAGGCTAGAGTATGCTCTAAGAACCATGTGCAATGACTTAGATCAGAAATTCAATGATTTTATGGAAAAGTTTTATGTAAGATCTAAGGAAAAATGTAATACTATAGTTAAACTCCAAAGAGAATTCAGACAAGGGCAATGTAACCATACCAGACAGAACTGAGTTAAATTCACTTAAGTTGACACCTCCTCTCTTGCAAAAATAATTTCTAAAAGTATTCTGTCCTCTTAGTTCAATGCTGTTAACTTGTGCAATGGTCATTTACCTTGCAAATCTCTATCAATTAAAATTTAGTCTAAATCACAGCAGTTTGGAGCCACTCAATTATAATTATACCTCCTCATTACTAAAATTTTCTTCTACCTGTATCTTAATTTATTATTCACATACATACTCTGAAACCTCACTTATTCCCTTTGGAAATCACCGTCTTCACTGGGATAAACTCATCCATGATAGATAACAGCCCTGTTAGCACTTAGTAATCCAGATCAGACTATTAGATTAGGGCTGAACGTGCATTAGTATAATAAGACAGAAATCTATTCCAAATAGAGTGCAAACAAGCCCTACTTTAGAAAATAAATGAATGCAACTCATCTTTGAGTACACCATTCAGTAGAAAACAAAGATGTTCTGCCGAGAAAGCCTGGAGGAGAATGTGATTTGTGGAATGGGCAGAGGTCCAGAAAGCATTACATCTTACTTGTCCGTTCCTCCTTTCTTTATAATAAGATCATCTCCAAAAGGCAACATTCATATATACACTAATTATAAATTAAAATAAACTGTCTGAATTTTTGCTATCGTCCTGCTCTGTTTTGGATGTAGTATTTGAACAGCGGTCCAACTTTTCAGTTTCCTGGAGTCCTTCTTTCATAAATCGATGCAACAAAGGCATGAATCTTATTCTAAGCTTTTTCCCCATGACTGTTTCTAGTGTTTTTTTGCTTCTGGATCTTTCTCTTCCATTCTATAATCTCTTCTGCCCCAATGGGACTCTTCAGCTCTTTATCCTTGCTTAAGTTAATAGGGCTCAGAGGATTTAGCAGAATAATTCTTTGTCTCCAGGAAGGACTCAACAGTTTCACAATGTGATGACTTAACGATACACCTTTATTCGCAGACAAGTCTCTTTGTCCTTTCTTACACCAAAATGCAAAATTCAGCTTGATCCACTTTCCGGTTTTGCAGAAAAGAAAGACTTCAGAACTCTAGTGTCTTTGGCTGAGATGTAAGACAAGGAATGCTGCCAGCTCCTCAAGGCACTTTTGCAGTTCAGTGTTTGGGATAGAGTTTGTGTGTCTTGATTTCTCCCTGTGTCTCGGTTTCTCTGGGCAGGACAGCCAGGCTGCAGAAAAAGCCACGGTGTGTTCTTGCAGGTCTTCAAGAAAGAAAGCAGGACTGTTACACTGTGATCTAAATATACCATCTGTCCACGTAAGCCAGACAGACCATATCAAATATTCCTTGAATTAATATCTTGATTTGATGATAGGTTAAGACTGGAGACAGCAAGAAAAATGAAAATTTTACTCTGAATTTCTATCATGTCTCGCTCCTCTCAGTTAAAAGTTAGGGAACTGGTCTGTAAGTACTCCCTATTTGAGCATCTTCTCTTCAGGAAACTGGATTGGCTGAAGGGATCAGAACTGCCTTCATGATCCAGAAAAAATAAAGACTGCAGAAGTGGACATCAACATTCAGACTGCAATGGTTTCCCATACCCTTTCTCTCTGTGTGTCACCGTGCTGACCTGGGATATAGATCCAAAGGAAAGTGAAAAAGTTTGAGCTCCTCAAACTTTGACCAGGCAACTATAAGTTTGAACACCTAACAAGTGTTTATATAAACAGGAGCTTATGGCATTGTCTACCTTGCAGACGAGGAGCACCAGACAGCATTCATCTAGCTCTCTTGTAAACCCTGGCTGGCTACCCCAGCTACCCCAGTAGCAAGAAGCTCAGGACAGGCTGCAAAATCCACCAAAGAGAAGGATAAACTAGCCTGCATGGAGCTGCATTTCCTCTTGAATCCATCCACACCGTCTTCTGGGACCTCCAGGCTGCCTCTCCTGGTGAGCTTCCATAGTTCAGACTCATTTATATATCGTACTCTGTACTGACAACAAGAGTCTTGCTGCCCTGATGCAACCTCCATGCAGACTTAATCTTTTTGGAATCTCTGCAAGCCAACCAGACCTCTTTTCTAATTTCAATCCATTTTATAAAACTCTTTGTGCTTTGGAGCTTCATTCAGATGGACCAGAACCTTCTAATGTTCTGCTTGCAATTCTGCCAGAATCTTACAAAGAAACTGAAACCAAATTTGAAAAAAAAATATTTCACCTCCCAATTAAACATCATGAAAATATAGGTTAATCGCAATGGACGTCAAAGTTGACAAAGTCATTGTTTAATGTGTTTAGATATAAAGATAAAAGAAATTTGATAACAGCAACAGGGTAGTTTCAAGAATATCGTTACCATGAAATAATTACATCCCAACAGGATTAGAGGTAATCAGCCACACTGCGTCTCAGCACACCTCGGGGGGTGATTATCTTACCATAACAACGCCACCCATTGTGCTTCATTGCTTAAATGCATTCTGATAAAATAACATGGCTTTAAAGTTTGCGTAGCTGTTTGTGTCAGCAGAGGAGCAAGAAAATTATAGTCATGGTATATTTTCTTTTTCCGGTAACTTTGTATTTTAAAAAATTTAAATCCCATTGGAAATTTACAAACATATTCATTACAAAAAATATGTTCAGCATTTAGACTGTAACATAAATAATCAAAATTAGGACATACAAATTTATCTTGGCAGGCTGTGCTTTTTTCACGCTGCTATGACTTTAATTTGTGTCACCATTTTAATGTTATTTAAATATGGAATTTTACTTAATGCATTTACGAATTGCTAGAACGAAAGAAAGTAAAGAAGTGTTTCAGAGAAGATTATGAGCCACACAGAATATTATTTAGTTGCTTACATGACCAAAAAATAGAGTACTAAATCTTAGTCTCTCAAATAAATGAAACTATTATGCCTGATTTAATGTATTTATTTTTACTAATAAAAAATATCTCCACAGGTATTACTTTGCTATTATTTGTTATGTGCTGTCAGAGTGCTAGGTAAATATAAAATCAAATATAAATGCATGACATAAACAAGAGCCCAAAGCACTGTTGTCTATAGCATAGCAGTATGGCACCATATGGATTCTGCAATGTTTTCTTAAATATGTGCCTGGGAACCGACAGCCCAGGTCAGCTTTGATATTGGAACATTACAGGCAGCACGCTGGGCTGCTGATCTCTCCAGGCCAGTATCCCACATACAGTAATCCAGGGTAAATGATATTGGCTATCACTTATTTATCATCACAGACAGATGTAGTGGCGACAGTTCACTTGTTCTGCAGATATTCGCGTGATTTGCGTGATCAAACCACATTTGTCCCAGTTCCTTTATTATTTAAATATAACATTGGCACTTGGGTTGGCAGCCTAAACGTAAGAAAAACCAATTTATTCTGAGCACACAAAAAGCCTTGGAATCGTAGAGGGACACTGAGTGCAAACAATAAAATACAAATAAAAAGAGATTTATCAAGAGCAGCTACTACTCAGAGAAAGACCATGTTTTGGTCTTCTTGACCTTTCTGAGGACTGGATTTTTGGCTCATTACTAAGAACTTTAAAGACTATTATGAATGGTTGACTCAGCTATTCTAGGAATGAATTATGCAGACTATAAAGGGAACTTAACTGACCTCATATACTACCATCTTTTGAATTACTATTTTGCTTTTAATTAAAAGTCAAAGGGAAATTAAAATGGTTATCTTTATGACTGCTTTAAGGAATTTTAAACCCATAACTGAAAAAAAAAATTAAAAATTTGCATTTTTATAGCACATTACTCAAGAATCCCAAAAAACAGCTAATGTATGGGATCCTCATTTCATAGATAAGAAAACTGAGGGATGGAGACAGTAAAGAACAAGTTCACCCAGAAAACTTACTGCCTTTTACAAACAGAAACGTCTTCCAATAAGGCATCTCAAGACTATGTTCCATTACTAATTATTACGCCGTGCCATTTTTACATGAATTTCCACTGAAAGAACTTGTCCTTCAAAAGCACTGGTATTTCAACGTTCAGGAAGCCAAACTGTGAATAAATAATGAAACCATCCTTCTCCCAAATGGCACTCTCTTCTTTCATAGGACCCCCCTGAATTCATCTATTTCCTGTTTGGACTGAGAACATCTAAATGAAGGTGCTAATGCTGTACGTTTGAAGATAATCAAAGCTGAAATCAAAGAACAAAATGTCTTACTGTGAAGGCATCTTTCCATTTCTTCTGTGCCATTTTGCAGACAAAGAAATAAAAGCCTCTGCATTATCAATAGGGCTTTGTTTCAACTCTGCATCACAGAGTTTTGTAAACCTACTATCAGAACTGCTCCAAAAATTCTTCTACCGTTAGCCAAAATCAATGATTATATTAGAGGTTTCCAAAGGATTATAAATGGTTTCAGTTCTGAAAAGTGTTTATTTTGAGGGACAATCATTGCTATTTAAATCTCACAGTGGAACAAGGACATATGCATGAAATGAAGAAAACATGTTGCTTTACCTGTTCATTTTTTTCTAACACCTGTAACTGCATCAACATCTGAAATCAACGGCTATTTTGGGCATTGTATGCTTTTCATCAAATCGCAGTCAGTAGAAATACTTTCCCTTGTAATCTGCAAAACTCTGCTACATGTGTCATAAAAAATCTATTCAGAATTCAATACCCACATTAGTACTGGTGCCGTTTGGGAATACATCATTCCAACAAGGACTCAAAACACTTACATAAAGGATGGCTGGACGAGAAAGATTTCCTTTCTAGTTAGGCACAACAGGACAGATCTTGGTCTGTTTTATATCTCCTTGCTAATGTATTTAGCTACTTGGAAATAACTCACAAAGGCTAGAAAGCCTGGGTGCCCGAAGACAAAATGTGTAGTTGGGAGGGCTCAGAGTCCCAGCTACTTCTGGATTCCACAACTTCTTTAAGAGCCTCACCACCAGCTCGGAAATTGAAAATGAACTGAAGAAAACATCAGAAGGTCAAAACCTGCCCTCTGCTGGATTAGGTAACCATGACACTTAAGCTTCATGAGCCAACCAACCTCTGTCTCACACTGTCTGTCTGTTCCCTTACTGCTTCTCCTGGAGTACTCTAATACTGCTATTACTCAATATTCAGTGTATTACACCGGTCCTTCTTTGTTTTAACAATACTTTGAGCCTAACAATACTTAATCACCTTTAAACCTCCCTGTTAGCTACAACAATTTTAAAATTTGTAGATGGAAGGAACTTGGAGATGAGGGGATTCTTACAACTATGCTGGTACCATATTTCACTTAGCAGAACAAGGCTGAAGCCTCTCTTCTTTCCATGACAGAGGTGCATAAGTTCACCTGTTACTTTTCTACCTCATCTGCTTGCCCATCCTTGTTTATGATCTCCCTCATACTGTCTACATTTCATTCTTTATTCTTTTCCTCAAGCCATTCCTTTGCAGTAGTCCCCCCCTAGTACAAACATGTGAGAGTTTTGTTTTTAATAGCCCCAATGCTTCTCAGTTGATCATTTTTCTAAGTTCTTTGAATTTGCCTACAACAGCTGATGAGAGTTGTTCTTTTCCAGTTTTTCAGCTACCATCCAGCTTTTAGCTATCATTAACTTAGTCTTCCATTCTTCTATTGCTTCATTTATGAATGACCCCCTCCTACAAGCAGCCTTTGACTTGAATTTTTTTCCTAGGTTCCCCTATGATGCTGTCACATCCCAATTTTAATTCCTCTCCTTCTGCACTTTTTAAATGAAACTTTTAATCCCTCTTCTGGCTTCCTATGTGCTTTCACAAAGTTTCATCCATTGTCACCATTTGTGCTCCTGGCTCACGACCTATTTGGATTATTGCCATCAAAAGTACCAACTTAGTTATCACCTTCAGGCTAATGTTTCACAGAACTGCTTCTCCATTTAGATCTACCTAGGCAACTCTGGCATCCTTTACATGTCAAACAGTCAGCCAAAGGTCAAGAAGCTTTTGAATCAGTCCTGTAGGATCTTTATTTCCAATATAGATACAAGCACCATCCCCACGTGTTCATCACGCAGGCATCATCTTTGACTCAAGCCTTACTCTGGTTTCTCACATCCACGCTGATTTCAGGAGGCCCTCTCTCTTATCTGGAGGCTTTCTTGTGCATCCACAGTATCAGGCTTTCATCTCGGATCCCAGCAGCTGAATAAAATAAGATGGTGCTCTGGACTAGTATAACTCTTCACTTCTGTCTGAAGACGAGAAGCATCAGCTTCAGACAGTGCTCTTAGTGGAGGAGAGATGCACAGTTCTTTAAGGTATATATCGTGTTTGTATATAATACAACTTGTCAGATCAACAGATGCCCCAGACACCCCAACGTTTTCTCTGTTGAGATATTTGAAAGCTGCATCTTGTTACCAGAACTTTATTTCAGTGTTTTATCTCTTGCTAGATATTTCTTCATATGATGCGAAAAAAAATGAAGCTTTAAGAGTGAAAACACACAGACTCAAATGCTTCCCAAAAGATTCCACACTGTAAACAGCAAGAGTGGATAAGTTGGGGTTTTTTTGCCTTCTGTGGTGAATCCAGTCTGAGTCTCTTCCCAGTGCTCTCTGCTTATATTTTTCCTCTCAAAATAGCAAAACTTGTTTTGGAGGAAAGAAGCACTTAGAATTTCTCTTAGCATTTCTTCAGTATTCTAATGAACTTAATAAGCTCCCATGATGCTTCTTACAATATAGAGAAACCTTCAAAACTATTAAAGTGACTCTGTTTACTCCAGCGGCAAGGAGCATTCCAGATGACTAGTGCGATACATCAATATTACACGTGTTCTCTTAATACTGGGAAGGAACTCACAAGAGGAAACAATTATTCACTTTGAAGCTTTTTAAGATTTTTGAATGTGACTCTATTACTATATTCTGCCTGTACACATTTTCTGTTTCACCTGAAATACCACTTGATTTATGACAAAACCAAATTTCCTCACCCAGTTCTAATTTCATTTATACCTCACTTACACTTTCTCTATAATTTAGTGGAAGTTGCAGTTTGACACTGTTTCTCTACCAGGAGTTTGGGGATAAAGAACTCATATGAATATTTTGAGTTTCCCAAAGGAGTTGTGGATGCCCCATCGCTGAAGGTGTTCAAGGCCAGGCTGGATGGAGTTTTGAGCAACTTGGTCTAGTGGGAGGTCTCCCTGCCCACGGCAGGGAGGGGGTGGAATTAGAAACTAGATGATTTTGAAGGTCCTTTCCAACCCAAATCTTTCTATAATTCTATGACTTTTCCTACAAAGGATGCATCTAGACCCTCCCAAAAATTTTAAAATTAAAAAAAAAAAATATTTTTTTAAAGATTTACAATTACAAAAGTAAAAGCATATGTCCTCATAACCAGTTTTCAAAACTATCTTTAATTATAACCCATGTGATACCTACAATTTCATAGCATACGTGTGACTAATCCAATCTCTTAATTACTCATTACATATTAGATACGTATTATATTCATTACACATAATGGTCTGGAGTTTTCTTAGCATTCCATAAAAAACTATTTGAGGCAAGGTTTCAGCTGCATTCAGCTGTTCTCCTGATCAGAGTAACCGATGGGACTTGGCCAGGCTCGGTCTCTCCCCACTCTCAGTTCTGCCAGTGTCTCACAGGTCTGTTTAATCAGGAAATCACTCCAGTTCTCAATTCTCTCTTTCCCATCTATGAAAAGGAAACATATTACAGCCCTCGCTGTAAGATGTTTTGAAATCTCATGGTTAACCAAGTGTAACTTCACGTATCAATCTCGTTATTAATTGAATGTCTGAACTGTAAGTCTAACTGAATTTGCATAAATAGCTGTTTATTGAATTTAACTGAATTGGAATCAAGCACCTATCCCAGTTACACTTTTAAATAAATTTTAGAGAGGTAAATTATTTTAAGGCAGAATTTTTCAGGTGAGTAAGGAGATCATGTTGCTAATATCAATTACTATAAACTGCCTGATTCCCCCCAAATACGCAGCAACGATAAGAGAAATTAAAAAGATTAAATGAACACATTAGCAGTAATAAGAGACTTCAATTTACAAACTAATTGGGACAGAGGGGAAAAAAAAAAAAAGAAAACATTAAAAGGAAGAGTTTGTGGACTAATTTCTTACTAGCACAGAATCCTAAATGAAGCTACAGGATGGAAAGCCTAAAAAAGAGCACCTCAATACCACAAGGTAAACCATGGACCCATGGACCCCTTCTACATCGGTTCTGAGCAAAGGGCCCAATGACACAAAGTGGTTCACAGCTAATTTTGCTCATGATTAGGAGATCTAAGGCAAGAAATGGTGTGATGTGCTGACTCAGCAGGTTCTTCTGGAAATCAGAAATCCTTATTCTTAAGGATTAGAGCTGTAACAGGAGGATATCAGCAAGGCTACCATTCCTCCTGTCAGTCCCAACCACTAGCAGAAGTCAAGGAACCACCATTACCCCCTCCACATACACTATTTGCTCTTTTGCATTTCTGATGGCATAACAATGCTAGCACCTGCTTTTCAGACCCCTCTACATAAACTCATAGAATTACTAGATTTGATATACCTTCAGGAGCAATTAAGAAGCTTAGTTAGGAAATTCCCCGTGTCTCACACCTTGCAGCCATACATCATCTGTAGTGTAATCACGCCAGATGGATCTTACTCTCTTGCTTTCCACAAGCAGGGACTGATGTTTCCCACTATGGCCTTGTGTACTGGAAATTAATAATAAAAATCATCTGGAGAGTAAACATAATTAATTAGTTAATAGCCTATAGTTAGTAATTAATTAGTTAATAGCCTATTTAGTGATGAATGTACTGATAGCTCAATTACACATATGATTCTTACACTTCTACTAAAAAAGCATTGCTACTCATGAACAATACATTGATCGCATCCCGCAACCAAATCATCTGAACAGAATCTGAAACCTTAAAATTTTACCAGACCTCTCCTTTATTATATGCAACAAAACAAAGGAGAAGGGAAAGGGAAAATAGGGAGGGAAAAGAAATAAAAAAGAAGATGGGCTGGAGGACCAAGAGCACTTAGCCAAATTTTTATTCATACAGCCCATCAAAACAGAAATGTTAAATCAAAACAGGGCCTGCTTTGCCCACCTCACAGGTACCATATGACTGAAAATAGGGAAAAAATAAAATTTGGGAAGTGGAAGTCTCCCTTGAAGACATATACTCAGATATTCTTCTTTTGCTAAACTGGGTGTAACTCTCTAAAGTATTTCTTCTGAAATTAGCTAAAACTTCAGTCTTTTCTATTGGCAGAATTTGATGCTCTTTTTTTCCGTGCTTCAATTTCTAAAAATCTTGAAGGATGAGGTTATAGATCATCATGAAATCAAAAGCAGAATGTTTTTATTTTCCATCTGCTTCTATCACACTCCTCTTTTATGGAAAATCATTTTCATTGTATCTTCTTTCTTTAATTTTACTGTCTATGTACTTCTCCAAAACAAAGTGGGGGGCAGGGGGCAGACTCCCTAAAATTCTTAGTTAGGAAAAGTGCCTGAAGCACCAAAGAACCACGCTTGAGAACTCACATGAAGGATGAGCATGCATTTAGGTCACTGAAACTGCGGCTTGACAGACGAGGCAGCAGCTCCGGTTTCTTTTCTGACCTTGGGCAAGTCACTCACTTGTCTGAATGCTTCAGTTCCTCTCATTCATAAAAAGAGGATGATAAGATGCCATTAAATACAGGTTCTTCTACATTTGACTTTTTAATGTCAAAGAATGACTAACCCGTGGTGTAAGCTTATACAGCACCCAGCAGAGTGTAGGCTCCTCCTCAACCCAGGTCTGTAGTTCTTAAGCAATGGTTCTTAAGAACTGAAGGAACAAAAGGTTTGTCAAGTCTCCACACAACATAATGGAAAGAAGCACTCAAGAACACAAAGATCGTCTTTCACCAAACAATGAAAATACACATGGTGCACATGCAGGCACACACACAACACAGGAATGTATAACAAGATCTGCCCAAAAATTCAAGCAAAGCGGATAAGAAATTTTAAGAGTCGTTAACTCTCAGCATACCTTTAGGGAGCTGAAACAAGTCAGGTATAAGTCGATGAGCAACAACAACTAATGTGGAACCTCAAAAAACAGATTAGAGAAAATTCTACATCTACATTAAAAACCCTTTGGCTCTAGGGAATATATGCTAAAAGCACAAATTGTAGCATGATTTCATTAAGAATATGGAGAGAGACTTTTAAATGTTAAACAGAATTGTCAACATATATTGTACAATTTCCCTCTGCAAAAGAATTTTAGCTGAAGAATCCTTATTTTTTTCATCTTGACGAGTCTGAACTGCCACATTTTTATACAAAGAAAGTGTAGAAATAGAGATAGCACAACACAGGGAAAACAAGTTATTCACTGAATTGAGTAGCCTAGGGATTTAGTAGAGAAACAAGGCTGATATTCTTTAAGAAGAAACGAAGAAGCAAACTCTTTGAGGCATAAAGAAGTTCTAAACGGAGAAGTAAAAATGCTACAAAGGATATGTGACCTCCCATGGTATATATAACAAATGACCAAGCAACTTGGACTAAGACCAAGGCAGGAAGGGATTTAAAACAGAATATAACTATTTTTCCACCAAGACTATAAAAATGTATGATAAAAAAAAAAACAAATGGCCTGCAATGTGAACAAACAGTAAACATTATGAATTTTTAAAATGCATTTGAAGGATGAAAATCCTGCATGAGAACAGAGAGAGGAGAATGGCTAATTAAAACTAGCAAGCAAATGCGGTTTCTCCAGGCTGTTTCCTCAGCTTCGTTTCAGACACCCTACGTTCCTATATCTAGTAGAGCAGGCAGGTTGGTTGGCATCATCAAGTCGAAGTGTTCTTTATACCGGTAACACAGAGTGCATTTATATCAGACTTTGGTGTTTACACGCTGCAGTCTGCCATTACAAATCAGCTGAAAAATACCATTCCGTTATGCTACACACATACCAGCATTTCCTCTAATCTCTGCAATGCATACAGTAGCTTTCCATGAGTTACTGAAGTTTAATTTTCTATTTGTTGCCAAGCACCAATTATCTAGTTTTAAAAAATTTTCCCACTGAATTTTCCTATGAACCAATTACTTTGTACCTAGAGAAGGTGGAAGCAGCTTGGGTAAGCTTGCAGAAGTATTTCCTAACACAATAGGAATTTTTTCATTCCCACATAATTTTTCAGAATTTTGCCAGAAATTATGAAGATTTGAGATTCTTTCCTCTTAAAGGGAAATATTTACCATTCACGAATTTCAGTGTGGGAAAAAAAAAAAAAAAAAGGGCTAATAATTTAAAACTCTACCTCTATTGTTTCTTAAGTTTTCTAAAGGAAGGAAATCTACTGTATAGCTATATAGCATGTCCCACTATTCAGCTGGCTTGAACATCGTGAATGTCCTTGTAATATTTATATAAGTTCACCATTTTAATGTCCCAAGTATCTGATTTTTGAAGACTGAGTACTTGAGCTTCTGAATTTGAACAAATCATCAAAGAATTCAATTAGCAATAAAGGAACCATTATTGCTGCTTCTGGCAGTCACTCTGGATTTAGCTCCCTGCATTCCCCAGACCACAAATGACTACCTAAAATTACTTAGGTTTGATCATAATAAAAAATAAATAAAAGTCTTTCTTTTCTGGTTCTATTAAGTATTCTCCATTTTGCAGATGTAACAGTGAAGTTTGCACATTATGTTCCTAGAAGCTCCATTTTCTTTTAGGAGGTTGGGAGGGGGGAAAGAGGGAGGAAAGCGGTTTTCCTTTGGAAAAGAAATAACCAAATGACAGCACCATGTACAAATGCATGATACAAAATGTAATTTTTTTGTGGCTTGACTACAGGAAGAAGAGAGGTCAAAGATGTTACTGAAGAAAAAGTGGATCTATCTTAGGCCATTTAAATAATAACGCACGACTGCTTCATGTGGTATATTTCCTACTGCCTCATTCAAAAGAGTCTGAAGTAATGAGATTTTCACAGTTATCTTTTGAAGAATATTCAGTAATCTTATGGCTGAACCCAGAGCTGAGAGAAGGTCCTGCAAAGTGTTATATGCTCCCTGAAATAAGAGAACTGGGAAATCCAAGACTTTATGGAATTATCCCTTTACACAACAGTCCCAATTGAAAGGGAAGAAACCCCAAAAGAGTCATATAGGGGGAGGATGTAAAACTAATAAAATTAATTTTAATTTACATTTCTCTCTGGAGATGTTGGTATGCCATGAAAGTAAACTACCATAAATACTACATACAAAGAAAGCAAGTTTTGGATGGCCGGGGAAGAGTTGTACGAGATCAGAGGAGAAAGGCAAAGGAAAGGTCATGTTCAACACATCCATGTTTAATAAATGTTGGGAGAAGCTGAGGTTGGAAACGGAGGCCTGACCAGTCTGAGGCCAGCAGAATTATGAACGTGGTGTGGGAAGTCCAGCACACCACTAAGAATTCCAGGCTGTTTTCTGGCAAGATTCACTGCTGTGCCAAGAAGCTTCACTCCAAGCTAAATTCAAGATGAAACAGAACCTCTCAGATGCTTCCAGGACAGGTAACTGGAAGTCTTTTATTTGTTGAAACATGTAGGAAGAAATCTGGTCCGTTTACAAATTTTGCACGGTACTAGAGTATTCAAA
Source organism: Pedionomus torquatus (assembly GCA_013398155.1). Classification (NCBI taxonomy): domain Eukaryota; kingdom Metazoa; phylum Chordata; class Aves; order Charadriiformes; family Pedionomidae; genus Pedionomus; species Pedionomus torquatus. The sequence continues at coordinate 356,867 of VZRU01009156.1, forward strand.
TAAGACCCAAAAAAGCTGTATCTAACCTAGAGGAAGGACTTTACATTAACTTCATAATTACTGATGCCTGTAGTTAAGCATATTCAGCATTTTTCATTCAAGGTCCAGCTTTTCCTTGTAAAAAAATCTCTCACAGTTTAACAACTTAAATTTTCCAAATAGGACATGATCTTGGATGTTTGTTGATTTATTTTTTTTGTCTTGAGTAAAGCTGAACCATTTTTTTTTTGAATGAAGTCTGGTGAAAATACTCTTTGTGCATGTGAACATTTGGGATGGTTTATCTAGTGCTTTCATGCTCTGAAGCAGATACCTGAATTTTTAGCACTGAAGAAAAATCCTGTTGCTGTCACATTAAACTATTCAAATCTGACCACATCAGTCTCTGAAAATATTTGCTCCGTTAGAAGCTCACTAGAATTTCAGCGCTGATTTCTGAACTCTATGCCTTATATCCTCACAGCTCCTTCAGTTTGAGTGGACTTGGCATATCCTCAGAGTATCTTGACTGCTCTTGAGCAAACCCTGAGCCATCTCAAGACAATCAGAACTCGATGTGCCTTTGAGAAGACAAATACTCAAGCATTGCACAGTTGGATGGAAAGCCTTCAGTTCACCTCTTCTCTACAATTAGTGTTTCCCCACCCCATCCAGGGGAAGAAAGGTGAATGACAATCTGGACCGAAATGCAGAGGAGAGGAATTATGTATATATATCTCTTTCATGTATACATATTAATGTTTTACATACATATGGTATACCACATACACACATACATATATATAAATACCTTTGAGAATTCTATTACAAAAAACTATGTCAAAATAAATTATTAGGATTGTAAAAATCAAGTACTCCAAAAATAAAAATAGCAAAGTGAGAACTGCACATAGAAGTTTAGCTTGGCTCCCTTAGACACACAGCTTCTGATACAACTTCTGTGTGCGTGATCGTATTAAATTTTAAAGACAGGAGTTCCACCTCATTCAGAAGATAAGGTTGTGAATTCAGGTGTAGACATCTGGGGTTTGATTTGCAAGCAAGCTGAACACTTGATCAGATCAACAGAAAATGCAGTCGGAGCATCTATCAGAAGAGCCACCACTTCACAGAACCAGATCCTCGTCATTTCAAACTGGATTTTCAATACGAGCAATCACTTTTAATCTCTGCCCTGGTTCATATTCACACAGGGGCCAGTACTGGCTCACCTCACAGCGTTGCCATGTTAATTAAGTCACAAATGATTGCAAATCAGCAAGACACAGCACTGAAAGCACCACGCACAAGCACTGGGAGACTATTTGTTTTCTTTGTTGCTGCACGGTTTCAGTAGCACTGAGTAAATAACAGAAGAACAACAACTAGAAGAAATAGTGACCCAGTATCTATTCGGTGCAAACTCTGTACCCTGAACAAAGCCAAGGTCATCTGGAACTTGGGAAGGGGTGATTTAAAGTTTCATAGATGACTCTGATCCTGGGACTTCTAAGTGCTTGACTTGCTTGACTTTGTACTCTCAGCTTTTTCTTTTTTTTTTTTTTTTTTTTTTTTTTTTTTAATGTTAGTATAGGTTCGGGCAAGGTCAGTTGTATGTAAATTAGACTAATTTAATGTTACTGGGTGGAATTCAGACTAGAATGTAGAAAATCCCCTACAACACCGATGAAATTTAAAGGGTTCCTGGTTGTAATTAGAGGTATGCTAAACTGATATAGAAGCAAATCTGTCTGGAGGGAACATAATGACTGCCCTTGTAATGAGTCAATCCAGGCAGAGAAAGGCTCAGACCTGTAACATTAAAGTCACCTGCTCACAGAGGCAAAAAATGTATGAAAAGCAGCACATCTGACATACGTATTTACCATCCCCATTTTCATGGCTATCTTTATTCTAACAGCAACAGTCACCTTAGTATCGTTATCACCCAGAAATAATCAGAACTGTTGCCATCAGGGTAAAAAAATACAGAATCTGTCTTTCAGGATGAAAAATCTGTAGAAAAAGCATGATGTTCCCTTGGTGGGTAACATTTGCCTGAGCATCTCCCACAATGCACAAAGAACATCTGCAGAGTAAGCGTGGCTGAAGAATACCCAGCAGCTGCCACCCAAAGCACGGAAACCAAATGGATTTAGACATCTCGTAGGGTTTGCAGATAATACGAGCACTGAATTTCTCGAGGACAGACTTCCAGCTCTCCCTACGTCCCATTTCAGGTGCCAAAATCATTTTCCTGGCCTGCCTGGGTTAGAAGTTTGTTCATGATAATACAGACTAATTATAACACAGGTGAATCCACCCTGTTCTGCTAGGTATTAACGGGAGGGAGGAAATTCCTCTGTTTGTCCCTTCTCAGACAGACCCTTGGTCTCATCTCTCTCTGCTACCTGCCTGAAGCTGTTTCTACTTCACATAGGATCTCAGGACCCTTCTGATATGGGTCTCTAAAATACAGCCCCTTGGCTGATAATTGCTGCTGCAGCCTCCCAGACATGACTCCAGTGTGAAAGACAAGAGGCTCTACTAAAAGGCCATGATGTATATAATTCTTCAAACCAAAGTATGATTTATTTTGCCAAAAGGTGTGCAGCACACAGACAAATAGACTTAACATAGCAGAGACTAAGGCATGTGCTGTGACCACCTTTAGTGTCCAGGTAAATGCGACTTAGTGCTGATGTCCATTGCTCCCTTGGGTACCTCCTTACAGCTGCCTCAGTTCCTGGCTCTTAATCAACCTGTAGAAGGTTGTGCCAGATGCCTGTTCCTCTCTCTGCTAGGTTACAACAGTCTGGTCTTCTACCAGATCAGGGTCTTCTGATCTGCTCCTGCACTTTCTTAACAAGACAGTACTGCTGCTGCTATTAGGAGATTGCGGCTCATGGATAGAAATATGTCCACTCTGTTCAAGTATTTCCAGAGTGCCCTTTTTTAGCTCCTTATTTTACATTTCTTAACTGTTTTTTAATTCCTCTTTGTTCCTCTATCTCCCTCCTACCTATTTCACTTCACATGATGGAACTCACTCCAGCCAGCCAGCCAGCCAGCCACTATAATCACAGGGTGGTCAGGGCTGGAAGAGACCTTTGCAGATCATCTAGTCCAACTCACCTGCCAAAGTAGGTTCACCCAGAGCAGGTTGGACAGGAATGCATCCAGGTGGGTTTTTAATATCTCCAGAGAAAGACATATTGCATAATCATGCAAAATCATTTGGAGACAGAGGAACAAATGTTTTGGGCAGAGAAAGAAGACCTTGAATGCATGCTTGCTCCCGGGCAAGGGATGTATAGCCCCTGCATTCAGACCAGGGCTATTTCCATCCTTTCTGCTTCCATAGCTGGAAGCTATGAACTTTATTACCAATCCTGAGCTCTCTTCGTCTCCCTCTCCCTGCAGGGTAGAGAATACCTCTCAGAAACTAGATTAAAATGTATCTTTTAAGAGAAGACATCCATCTTATCCTTCCCCTGTGGTGTTCACCCTACTGTACCTTCCCACAGGAACCCTACAAAAGTGCCATTCTCTTTACCGCTGGAACCTGTATCTAAATGTTCAACAGAGATGAAAAAGGAAAGCAACAAAACCCCAAGCATTCAAGAGCTACCAGTCATGAAATGACATGCCTGAAGATCACCAAAGGAATTACTTTTAATAGTTTTAAACAGCACTTTGTGTACTCTTTGCTTTTCAGATTCAGCATTTAGTGGTATTTCCTCCCATGTCAGCCCAGGCTTCTCTTACAAAGTAATTTTCACTTTCTCAAAACCCAAGGGAGCGGAATTAGCATAAACTAAATGAAATAGCATGGCATTTTTCCGTCTTGCTCAAATGTTGTGGGTGTGAAAGGCCAGAGAATGAACTGTAAACAGCAGATAGGAGAGTAGGTGAGAAAAAGTGGGGAGGAGGGAGTGACTGGCTGAACCCTCCATCGCTGATTGAACAGGACAGTACCTTTAGATGAAATTAATTTTCCGTCTTGAAATTATGTTGCAGTAGTGATGATCAGAAGAAAATATTGACAGCAATAAAACAAAATACTAAGGAAACTAGCACTGCATCAGAAGACAGCACGCTGACACTATTTATGTTAATTTCTCCAGGTTTCATCCCCATCTGCATTATTGTTGATACCTCCTGTAACCAAGCAAATAACTCTCAAAGAGCCAGGGAGTGAAAGTAAATGATTGTAGCTGCCATTAAACTCCTATATACTGTAGTAAGCAAACTTATCAATTCATTACGACCTTGATCTAAGAACCCCAGTACTTGGCTCAAAGACTCATCGAGTACCACATTTTTAAATGTTATTTCACGGAGAATGTTTATAGAAAGTTACATTTCTCTTTACCAGTTTTCAATTATAACAAGCAAGACTATGGCAGAGGAGAGGGGGGGAAATAAAAATGAGAACATGGAAAGCAAGAGCATCAAAAGCAATAAGCAAAGCTCTTTCAATAGTTAGGTTTTCAAAACTATTTACCAGGTCACAGAGAGTAAGGGACACTTGCTTGGGTCACCTTAGCATTTTGTTATTTCGTGTCCCATCCAATTTCATCACTGCAGAACCTGACTCTCCAAGCATTCGCTCACACGTGGAAATAACTTTAAATAAATTACAGCAAAGTCCTGTTGGCTTGTAATTCAGTCGCTCTGATGAAGCTTCTCGTGGAGACTCTTTCCTCTGGAAAAGAGGGTACACTGAATCATAAACTCTCATTTATTCCAAGCAATGAAGGCCAGAATTGGGCAATTGAAGCCAATAGAAAAAATCCCACCAACTTCGCTGGACTTTGAATCCTAAGCTAAGTTCTCCAGCAGCAGTTTGCCTTGGCTTGAATTCAGCTGCTGCCCCTCTCCTTCAGGTGCAGTTGCCATTTGGTCAAATTAACTGTTGTCAGATTCAGGAGATAGATGGGATTTCGGATCTGGCTGTGTGGCTGCCCCTTTTACATTTTCATTTTATACACCTGCCGCTCCTTTTTTAATTTGAAAATTACTTTGTTATACTTAGATTGCTTTCAAAGGCAGCCTGTCCAGGCCAGCAGATGCACTAATGAGGGTTCTTTATCTTTAAAATGTCCAAAGGGTAATTTTCTTGTTTCATTTAATTTTAGAAAGATTTTAGTCTGTTATTTTTCAGTTCCCATTTCATACCAGAATGAAGGGACAGAAACATGAGACTCTCTGTCGTAATCTTTAATGGATTAGTGGTATTGATCAAAGAGCTTTGGGTGTTGATGTGAATTTGTCACTTAATCTTATAGGCGTGTTTATCTATTTACCAAGAAATCAGAGCGTCAAGCTAGCAATGGTATGAGGTCAAGGGCTGGCACATCTGCTTCCATAGTTGGATACACTTATTAAGGAAAGGAAATAAATGGTCAAATTATATATCATTGTGTATTAGTGTAGGGATTGCTGTTTCTTTTTCTAACTCAGAATTTCCCTTAACTTGGTCTAAACAGAGAGGTTTCATCAGGGATGGAGCAATGCAAGACAACATTCTGTATTAAATTGGGTAGTTACCTGTGCGGTGCATGTTAATGGGAAAAAAAGCTGCATCGCTGGGATTTCTTTCTTTTTTAATTAGATACAATCAGTTTGACAAAAGGACATTGAGTGGTCTTGATTTTAATTTCAGAGAGATGTGATCATACTTACAATATGTTTGTTAGGCAATTTTAAAAAATGCCGTATTAGATTATTAAATTAACTCTTCACATATCTCATATTGATAAATTGAATCTGAAGTGACCTTGAAAGTTTCAAATTTTAAAAAAGGGTATGTTTTTGAAGGGAGAATAAGATTCTCTTGAAACACACAATGGGTTTACCATGGGTTCAAGACTTCAGCTCTTCTCACTCATTCCCAAGGCCTTTATAGAGGGAGGATTCTAGGATCTTGACTTCATTCATAGGAGGAAAAGATAACTGGGGAAAAAAAAAAAAAAAAGTATATCAGTTGAAATACAATGTAAAGTCCCTGTGACTACATCCTGGCAGTCGTTCAAGAAGAGTGGGGAAAATAAAAAAGAGCTAAAACAGGATTACTGTATCAGCATTATATGAGAAGTTAGAGAACAGGGGTTCTCAGCATATTTGGTCCGAAGGTTTCCTTTGGACCAAGAGCAGTCTATTAAACGTTTAATCTGGCCTTTACCCTGCTACTGGGATCTGAAATGACCTGTGAAGTAGGTTCAGGCATGGGGAAAGGATGGCTGACCAGCAGAGGGGATCAGAAAAGCAAAGGGGAATCAGAAGACATGTCTGGACATTGTGTGAGATGAAAGAGGACTTGTCCCAGCACTGGTGGGGTCGAGGAGGAGGTGGTGACAACACGTCCAGAAGGTTGGGGTGGCAAAGTGGACCAGTATGGCTCTCAGTTGCACAAACCCAAAGGCAAAGAGGACTGACTATGGTACCATGGAAAGAAGATCCATGATGAAAATGAAGGCGGCAAAACAGACAAGCACTGTTTACACAACTGGTGTTAAGAAGGTCCAACATTTCTAGTCATGTGGCAGAGATGGTGCAGTAAAACCATTGCAAAACTGTGAAAGCCAGAGCTGCAAAGTAAACTGAATAGACAAAGGAGTCAGAAAGGATCCAAGCCACCAGTGCAAAGCACAGGCTTCTCATAATCAGACAAGATGGACAGCTGTCTTCAGTAAAGGGTATTTTAGAACCTGAATTCAGATGTAGCACTAGCTTTCCATTATCAAGACTTTTGTATAATATTTGCTCCTGGAAATTAAAATTCATAGCATTTTGGATAAAATATTTGCATATAATAACCCCTGATCTCTTTGCTCTTTCTCACTGCCTGGTTCCTAGTTCCTACCGCCAAACTCCAGTTTCAACTTGCACTTTCTGTCAGTCCCAACCCTTTATCTAAATCTGATCCTGCTACTTATTCACAGCTTCTTTCAGCTAAGCTGATCTTTGCTCAAGAGATGGCACTTCTCTTGCAGACTCAGGAGACTATAACATTTTCTCAGTACTGACACGGCTTAAATGTGTCAGCTGGGACCAATTCTGTTTCCATATGCTTGAAACTTTTTTTCTGCGGGTATAATAGTTATTCAAGCATATCTACTCTATTTCTACGACCAAAAATAAAATAAAAGAAAATAAAAGTTGCAGATATTTTAAAAGCTGTGAATGATAACTGCAAAAGCCTGACAGCACTGACTGGAGAGTTTTCCTGAAGTACTGATATGAACCATTTGCATCAGGAACTTTGTAAGAAGCACATTATCCATGATCTTCAGGAGCCACGTCCATCTATATCAAAAGCATCCCACTGAAACAGATACCCAGTTCCTTCAGGACATCCTGAACTCAGATACACTCTCTTCTCACTCTAGGTTAGGAAAAATGCACTTAGTAGACCATAAACATCTTTTTACATCTCTGGTATTACGAAGCAACGAGGATTCTGCAATTTATGTTTCTGACTATCAGTCTGATCTTCCACATAGCAACACCTTTATTTTTCTCCATTAAGACAAATTTCCATATAACTCCTGCTAGATGGAATGAAACAGCTCAGCAAAGTTTCTTAATGGCAAATAATTCACTACCTTTTCCTCCACCTGGTCCAGGCTGGGCATAGTCTCAAGAACAGATAGAATCAGAAGATAAAGCAAGGAGATCTATAAAGGACATTGTCACTGGAAAGAGACACTAGGATTTATAACCTGTTCTCTCTGGGCCAATGCTTTAATGCAAGTAAAGACCTACATCTATAAATATTCTGCCAACAGTACAATACAAGTGACATCCACTAGAAGTTAAACAGTTGTATTCAGTAAAATTGTAAACATTGCTTACATTTTTTTAACAGAATAATTCCAAAGATCATGGAGAAAAAACAAACTCTTGCCATAGGAGTTATTTTTCCCCTGGTTTGGACAGTGGAAGTAACAGGAGAGGGAGCAAGAATGAGGTGGAGACCAGAAGAGTCACCAGAGGGACCTACCCCATTTCTTCTGAGAAAAAATGCCCAGAGAAGTTGTGGATGCCCCATCCCTGGAAGTATTTAAGGCCAGGCTGGATGGGGCTTCGAGCAACCTGGACTGGTGGTAGGTGTCCCTGCCCATGGCAGGGGGGTTGGAACTCGATGATCTTCAAAGTCCCTTCCAACTCTAATCATTCTATGATTCTATGATTCTGACCCGAAACAACAGAAAACATCAAATGTTCCTGCAAAATGGAAATCCACACATTTAGTTAGGCACACGTGCCATCAGGTACAAACACCATATGATTGGTGTTCATACATAAGTTGCCCTCAATGCTTTACCATATTTTCCCTGTGTGGAGAAGATAGGGGCCTGGTAACCTACAGAGCCGTTTCACTTCTGAGTAAGCAGCAGAGGTTATTTATAAGAAATCTAAGCCATTCAAAAAAAAAAAAAAAAAAAAAA
>VZRU01009156.1:367820-382258 GCA_013398155.1 Pedionomus torquatus
AAAAGGAAAAGAAAAACCACCCAAAAATGGACAGCAAAGCACAGATTTTATGGCAAATGCAGGTATTTGGGCCCAAGCATGGTCATTGAGTCGGCGCTTGTGCTTCACTGACCAACAGAGAAACGCTGACAGGAGGCTGCACAGTTATTCTGTCAACCCTGCTGGGAATTGCCTGGATATAACAGGGTATCGCCCTCTCATTTTTTTTTATCAGTGTCTGTTATTTCAATATATTAGAGCTGAGATATTCAAAGCTGCCTGAGGGTTTGGAGAATTAGATTCAAAATGTTCTAGGCAGTTCTGAAAATTCCTAAGAGAGTGATTTTACAATGCTATGAGTCTGATCCTTCAATCCCTCCTTGTGTAAGGAGCGCTTACTTACAGAAATAGTTTAAGTAGTATTGTCTTAGAGCCAAATTTTGACATTTAGCTGCTGGTCATGCCGGTAGCACATTTTTTTCTGCTGCTCTCCAATCTACGAGTAAACTCAGAGTGAGCAAAAGATACCTTCTTGCCTTTGGGCAAGGTGTACTCCTGGACGTGCACCAAGAGAAGAGAGCCCATAATTTGGAGCTGCTGTAATTGTGAGAGACGCACTCAGCACACCTAAGTCGAAAACAGATTCCTTACACGCTGTGTTAAAAGAGGCAAAGACTTTCATTATTTTGCAGAAAAATATGTCTTGGTTTGCTCGCCTCCTATTGTACTGTGAGGTTTTTGGTTGTTTTTTTTTTTTTCGTGAGCTATGGACTTGAAATCCAGCAAAAAGCTAACAGGCAGAGAGAGGGGAAGAATGGATCCAGGCGTTGCACCAGGACTCTTGATGAAAAGATGCAGCAGAGAGCGGGGATGGTGCAGCCCCAAAACCAACTCCCTGCTGAAGACACCGAAACCAGTTAGGAGAAGGCCCCAGTACAGACAAAGGGCTGTGGGGATAGAAGACAAGACTGGCTTCTGTCAGTCAGACCAGTGAAGAGAAGGTAAATTAAGCTTACCTCTTGTTTTAAAGTGATGCCAAGGACAAACAGAGTGTATTTAAAGCATACTGTTCAAGGGGGATCAGATGCGTTAGGCTTTTTGCATGAATTTTCAAGGAAATAAATGTAAACAAGAATCCTTCTAGTGATAGGACAAGGGGTAATGGTTTTTAACTGGAAAAGGGGAGATTTAGATTGGATATTAGGAAAAAATTCTTTCATGTGAGGGTGGTGAGGCACTGGAACAGGCTGCCCAGAGAAGTTGTGGATGCCCCATCCCTGGAGATGTTCAAGGCCAGGCTTGATAGGGCTTTGAGCAACCTGGTCTGGTGGGAGGTGTCCCTGACCAGGGCAGGGGGGTTGGAACACAATGATCTTCAAGGTCCTTTCCAACTCTAACCATTCTATGATTCTATGATCCTGCTTGCTTGCCTGTGCCCGGCAGCCCCCTCAGTAACTTTTTAATCTTTCTGCTGGTTTAACCAAGCCCGGCAGAGAGGCAGCAGACTCGAAGGCCATGATTCGCACCACACTTTATCAATACAAATGTTTAGGCGGTGACGATGTACTTCCCATCCCCGTCAAGAAAAAAGCTGCAGCATGAATCAAAGCTCAGTCATAACCGAGCTCCAAAACAGCACAAAACCATAGGAAAACAGACTTCAGAAGTTCTGCATTTTGTAGGGCTAATAATGCTTACTCTAACACATTTCTCTCCAGCACTAAATTTAGTGGCTGGTCTTCCTTCCTGAAGCATTCGAATTATTGTATCTCAGGTGGTAAAAAGGAGATGGGGTGGAATGCTGATTTGATTTAAAAACAGGATGAGCAGTGGGATTTCATTTGGAAAGGAGCACAGAGCCAGACCCATCTTTTGAAAGAAACAGCCAGGAGAAAATGAAAAACAGGTCATAGCTCAGCCTGAAACCATAATGCCTGTGAAAAAGTCTGGCCTGAGTAAAGGATGGAAGCAAATATTCTCCATTCACATCTAAAATAGTGCTTCCAGGCAATTTACTCTATACCCAGTGCACCAGAATGGGTATTCACACCCCACAAAATAACCTTGAACAAGGTGTAAAAAACGCTGTGTGTAAGAACCTGGCGTGAGATTCTAAAATGCCCTAAGTGTCTGATTCGATCCAGCAAAGGGTTATGAAATGAGGAAAAGCTGAGGTTTTTCCACCTCACACCCAGCTGGTAATTGCACTCATCGTTCTTATTGTATATAGGAGACCATGGCATACCACGTGAGGATGTTTTTTGTTAGGCAGAATGGAGATGAAGAACCTAGACAGTATTGGCAAAAGCTTGGCAGGGACTTCAGCATCACAAAACTCAAACTAAAAATTGCCGTGAGCTCAGATCTGTTTCACTGTCTATCAAAACTACTTAAGCTTGGAAGGTTCAGAGGTTCAGAGGGGTTTTGACCACGTCTACTGTACATTCAGTTCTCTAACACAGCCACTGGATTTCAGTAACTCTTTTTTCCACCCCTGCCCATTAAAATCTTCTCTTTGGTGCCTGCCATTTCTCAAAATACACATGGATGAGCATCAGAGGATTTTTCTGCAACACATTTGGTAAGCTCCACAATGCTGAGATTAATAAAGAACACCATCCCAATAAAAACAAAATTCTTATAAATTTGATGAAAATGCGAGGTTAGCACATTTTCTTCAATATACTTTGGGTTTTAATATGCATTATTCCAATCCCTTCTCAAAAGTTATTTAAGCATATTTGGACTAATAACTCGCCAGACATTATCAACTGCTAAGTATGTAAGAGCCCATCATTTTATTAGAAACATTTCCAGGCCTTGCAGAAAGTAAAACATGGACTCAAATAAGCCTGGTTTCAGCTCTGCAAACCAAAAGTTATCCCAGTTCATGACACATCGCATCAAGCCATCTGGTGACCTTCAAGAATTGCAGTCTGGTTTACAAACAACAAATTAACCCTGATTAATAACATGCTTGGGCAGTGGTTGGACACAGCTATCTCCCACAAGGGCAGTAATTGAATAAACCTCCTACACCCAAATGTTATACACGGTTTCACTACATTTTACCACCTGCAATTCTTTACTTGTAACTGGGTGTTTGCTCCCTGTTGGCACCCAACTCCCCTCTCCCGAGCAGGTCATGGTTTTTATCTGCACACAGCTCATGTGTGCTGGAGAAATCCACTGTGTCATTACCTGTTGGAAACCGTGAATGTTGTCAACGCCACATCCAACTGTAGCAGCAGTACCCGGAGGTCTGGTCTGGTCACCATCACGCTAAGTATAGTCCTTGCCTCCAAGGAGCTAATTCACAATGAATAATTTAGCTGACAAACTTAGTCTGCTTGAGAAATACCCATGAGCAGATTTCAATTTCTTCGACCAGAATCATTAGTCAAAATATGCCAGAATAAAGATGGGGTGAAAAAGGTTGAGGGGAAGAAAGATGAGGAAAAAAATAAAGGGGATCATAGCTGTATTTCTGGATAGCACAGCACAACTTTGGGCTCCTGATTTCTATTCCTTATACCCAATGGATGAAATTAATTTGGGCAGAAGAGAGAAAAAGCCTTTCCAGACTATGAAACTACCTTAGATCAGAACTAAAGAAGTAATGTAAATTTCACCACTTTCCATTCCAAGTACAAGACTGCCTTCTTTAATTGGGGTTTTTCTATCAGAGAGAGGTACCTGCAAGGAGAGGTGGGAAATCCTAACTTAGTCCCTACCTCACATGCAGAATTCTGCAGCAGAAATCACAAAGTCCATGCATCCAAGATACAGTCCACACATCCGTGTGATGCAAGCACAAACACATACTGAGAAAAGTTGGGAACTTCTTGCCCTGGATATATGCCTGTCCTCTGACAAAGTGCCCCTGCATCCTGGCCAAGGATGGCCACATCTTCACTCAGACGAAGTGCACCAACCACCCTTAAGAGCTCTTCATGCATCATGCTAAGAGATTTGGGGTGATCAGAAGTGGGGAGAATTATCCATGACAGGAGATATTACACTACTGAACTGGTTCAGAAGAAACAGAGTAGGACCAGCAGGTACCGCAATATCTACCATTAACTGGTAAAATAAAGCATTTCTTTGATTAAAAATGAGCATGTGGCACTTAGGTTATTGTATAAGTGACTGAGAACTAGTTCCCTGACCCATAATGATCATATTCAATTTTTAAGACTGAATACAGCGACATACAGTGTCCTCCTTCCCTTTAGTTCTTCAACACAGAATAGCAATTTTGAATTCCCTGCTTCCTTCCTTCACTTCTCAGCAAGTCTGGCAGCAAGAGTACTGCCACAGAAGTGAGCACGAGCATGTGCAAGCTCTGTGCTATATTAGCAGAATTTTTTGACAGGCTTTATTTTTCTAAACATGGGAGAGGGATGTTTGTTGTATTTCTTATACATGCGAGGTTAACAGTGAACATCAGACACAGTGATCAGTCAGAACTAAAAACTTCATTTACAAACTCACATTCTAAATGTCTCTCTCAGAAAGATGATGTTTTGGGTAAATAATTGTTCAGTATTGTCTAGAAGGAAGTTTATCAACCCAAGAACCTCCCAGGCAGACAGCAGTTCAGTTTGCTGAGGACACAACTCTGTATGGAGCTGCTTCAAAGACAGAAAATATAACTAGACAGATCTGCCTTGGAGGCAGGTCATCAACAAGGGGATGTCTCCTCGACAGGTACCTGTTCTTGTCTGCCTGGAAAGTGAGTTATGAGCCTTTGTACAGCACCTTTCAGGCAAGCAACTTACTCAGGTCTGCCTAGAAGGCAGGTCAGCATGCAGATGCACATAACAGGCACAGAACTATGCAAGTCTGCCTCTCCACGCCTTCAAAGTTCTCAAGACAAGTCAAGAATTTCATTTTAATTATTTCAGCAGAAAGCCATTATTTCCTGTAAGAAATCATTCTCAGCACAGTTGCTGGATATGTCAAACCACAGTTTCTTTAACGACACGCTCTTAATGCCAGATACAAGAACAGAATTTCTCTTTACAAGGTTCTGGTAGTATTCTTAATACAAAAGGAAATGTTGTTTTATAAGATTTGGCAGCTGGTTACTACAGAGAGCAACATGCCCAAAAGAACAGGCAAGTAAAACTGGAAGAAAAGACAACTGACAGTAGGCATACTAAGAAATTACATGCACTCTATAAACACAGATGTTGGCTACTGTTTTCTCTCCCAACAGTGTAAGTAACAGCAATGACAGCAGTGGAGGTTTAGGTAAAATTGGCAAAGGGGATAAAATTAGTTTGAATATCATTCATTTCAAAAGGATTAATAATTTTAAAAATCTCCAATCATCAAGGACCAAAGCAAAGCCATAACTAATCTCTTGACTAGACAGCTTTTTAATAATGATGAAGAGCTTTGCACATAACAGAGGTATGCTCTCGGTGCGTTGGGAATTCAGACAGCTCTCCATCAGGTATGCTCAAGTCAGGATTTCAAGTTCTCTTCATTACAATATTATCTGTGTTTCACTTTTTCCATGAAAGCTGAGATGGCACACACAAGCCGGTAGTTCTGGACTAGTGTTTGAAACCATGCAATGATGTGTGTTGGCCCAAAGTGAAGCAGAAATCTTGGGCAGAGAGCAGTTAGCAAGTCTGATGTGACAAAGAGAAAACTGTGACAGCAATCAGCAGTTGTTTATTGTGGAAAAGTTGCATATCTCTGAAAGATTCAGCAGCACCCACTGTGAGGGAAGAGCATGGGGTTAAAGATCTACAAGATCTCCAAAATGTGCTGTAAGGTATTTGGGCACGTTTATAAGATATAAATGGGGCACATTTCAGAGGGAAAGCAGGGCATATTCAGAATACACAAGGAAACCAGCACTTATTTAAACTGAAACAAAACAGTTTGATTTCATTCAGAGTAGCACTCTTTATACCTGCAGAGTCTTTAAAGAATCAGGATATGAGACCCTTCACTTGTGTTATGGAGGACCACCTGGTCTGCCAACCATCAGCAGGAATCTTAATGAAGGTGACTTATCTTTTCCAAGGGATACTCCCAGAGGCATCCAAAGAAAGGTCAGATAATCTTTCTAGAGGGTTTTCTGTGTCTGAGCTTGATCTTTGGTGTGCAATCTGCAATATATGTAAAAGACTTACCATATAACACCCAAGAAAAAAGTTCTATAGGTATAAACCCACAAAAAATGTAATTCATTCTGATACTTGCAGTATGCATGAGCTTGGTATAATCTGCACAGCCCCATAAGCTAAATAGCTTAGTCAAACTTATTTTACATGATCCTATCTGCATTGATAGAGCTGCAAATTCATAGCAAAAGCATAATACTGGCATCATTCCATGTTTTTTTGGCATTATAGCATACCCTTTTAAGCCTTCAGCCTGTAAAATTTTTGTTTGCCGTAACTCACCTATTATTTGTGAAACTGCATTATTCCAGCTCCAAAGAACCATTGAACAGATATATTCACCAACAGATGTGGATTCAGGCTTCCAAAGCACTCTTTTCAGTTAAAGGGCACGTTTTTCAGAGAAAATCCTATCTTAAGTAGATCGCTGTTTGGGTTTTGGTTTATTTTTTTCAATTTGTGAAATTATCTGCCATCCCTTTTAGGTTTACTTAGTAATTGACTAAAGGGACTTTTTAGAAAACTGTCCACATCCCTGTGTAAAGAAAGGTAAAGGTAGTATCCACCCCTGTTGCCTCAAAAGTGAATAAAAGGAATGAGATCATTTTATTGTAAAGTGTCCTTCCCATACTCTGCTACTGGGACCAAAGGAGATCCTAAAACACTCCAGAGATATCTAAGGGCTGATTTAACTTGCTCAAACTGAAATAGCCCCAAAGAGATCCTCACCAGCTGAAGATCAGATGAACGCTTGCCAGAGGTTACAGCCTTTGTATCCCCCGCTTCACTGGTACAGACTGTCAATACCTGCTTAATTCTCTTTTAAATCTTTCAGGCTTTTTGCAAAAGCTGAGAGAGATTTAAGTAGGTGCCAACATTTTAGTTCTGAATCTTATACAATATTTTGGTGTAAGAGTGCCCATGTTGTATCCAGAGGGTGCCCAGGAAACAGAGGCCATTTCACAATACAGTTCTGGAATATCCACAGCTTTTTTCTTGTGCTGGAAGAGATGAGCTGGGTTCCAGAGGATGCTGGCACTGGGTGACACTGCCGGACAGCTGTGGCCATGCCTGGACACACAACGACACAGCAGGAGCTCACACGTTGGCCAGGCTGCATGAGGAAAGGTGGTCCCAGTACCCCTGTTTCTCTACATGGCACTGAAAAGTTGGCTGTCATCTTTACAACGCACGTTTGAGAATGAAACAGCTATGGTTTTTTGTACACTAACACACACACATATCTTTCACTTCGACTTCTCTTAAAAAAATTGAGAATATAAAGGAATTTACCTTTGTGCCACCCTCTAATATCAGTGTAATATTTCCAGCAGCAGCTGAAAACTGGCTTCCCCAGATGTCAGTTTGGAAGCAAAGGGACTGCTAACTAGGAAGGACTGACTCTTGTATTCTTCCTTTGTAACACCGAGCAATTATGAAGTAACCTTAACATTTTTCCTACAGTTCAGCAATTGATTATCACTCTGATTATGCCACCAGCTGCACTGGTGCAGCGGCAGATTAATTCAGCTGGTGACAATGAAGTCAGTTCTGACCTGAACCTGAGCCAATGAAATTGAAACTGTCCTCTAATCTAATTTGAACTATGGAATGATGATCACAGGCGTCTTCGTTATCAGAAGCATAAGTGTTCAACCAAAGCGCTAAGGAGAACAAAGTGAAGTATCTAAAGAATGGCACATTTGAGTATCTTCATAGGAGGACACTCAAGAAGCTAAGAAGAGGGAAAGAAACCATACAAACAACTTCAGTTGTCATTATATTGCAGAAGCTCCAGTAATTATACAGTCAATTATATTTCTTTCATTGGTTTGGGGATATCTTTGTATTTGTCAGCTCTAAGCACTTGAAAGAAACTGTTGAAAATACATCTTTTAAAGTATCTACAAAATCTTGTGCAGTATAGTGCTCTTCATAAAAGGATATTGTAAAACTATGAGTATGGGGAAAATAAAGCTTTCTTTGCAAGATCTAGCAATCGGGGGGAGGGGAAGATGGAACAAATCAAATCGCAATAAGCATTTTGAAGTGTTTGCGATAGTTGGTCCACACAAGTGGACCATTCTACATCTCGTGTTCGTGTGTATTATTACAGCAGCCAAACGGTTTTATAACTAAAATTCAGTTGTGTTTCTACAGTAGCATTCTACCTCTATTTAAAAAAATAAACAAACACCGGTCTGTATGACAATTCTATCCCTATTAAATAATGTATGTTCTACTCATCCACTTCTCAGTGACCTAGAAAACTCCACGTAAGCTAGGAAAACTAGATTCTACACCAAACATAGCAAATCACTAGTCTCTGAAATGGCAAAAAGTACACCTTTTTGTGCATGAACATGGGGTAAAAAGACATTATACAGACTGACCATCACACTGACAGCACCTGGAAGTGGACAAAAAGAGCACAAGTTGATGGTACTTTGTCATAAGAAAACTTTCAAGTCCACGATATTTTGCTGGATGGTGTTTCAAGTCCCCTTTCTCTATAAAATCAAACAGAGCACGTTTCAGCAGTGTATTTTTCAGGCACAGATTCACATGGCAAAGCACAGAACAGTAGAAGAGCCCCTCTGAGCCAACCAGCCAGGTACGTGAAGAGACACGAGCAACTGCAGCTTTCATCAAAGGACTGGATTCTCACCAACATGTGGATTTCTCAGCCCCTAAACCCCACACCACAGATGAATGTTGTAGACAACATCTTCCCAGCCACCAATCAAGTTCAGTTAGGGTGGATTTAATAAGCACTGAAATAAGGGAGCGGGCAGGGAGACCTCAGGCTGCATTCAGTTTTAATGAACAAAGCAGCCTCTGCACAAATACTGTTTGCAAAACATTTTGTTTCCGAGGGTGGGTACACTGTCCTTATATTGTTTCAGTCTGACAGAGAAAAGAATATGCCTTGTCATCATTCTGCTGAATGCAACCACGATCAAAAATTACTTCTGAGGCAGTTAATAACAACTTTGAGAGTATCAGCAGAATCGTGTAAGACACCGCTTAGATTTGGCAAGTGTAAACGGTTTTGAAATAACAGGTGAATAATATATTTGGATTTGCCTCCGTGGGCAGCCAGAGCAGAGAAAATTACTGTAAGACAAATTTTTTGACAAAAACTCAAGACAAACAACTCAGCTCCTTTTTGTCAAGAGTAACAGAGTGGGCGTATAAATAAAATGCAGTAGGCAGGATGTCTCTGGAGTTTAACAAGGCCTCTAGCACTCCACCACACAGAAAACTCATTAATACACTGGAGAATCACGGCACAGATCAATTCAGATGAAGAACAGAGATTGTAAGTGAAGAGATTGCGAGTGAAGAGATAAGTGTCATGCTAAATCTGGCTGGGTAGAATATCAAGAAGGGACTTGTTAGATCCCACATTAATCAACTACCGGCAGTCCAAGGCAGAGCTGGTCCTGCTCCTCCCCTACCTGGGAAATTGCATTTGCAGGCTGCAGTGGCACTGGCAGTCTGCTAGTTCAAAATGTAGAGAGGATATTTATTAAAATCTGGCAGGTTCACCATCCCACCTGACATGACTTAAACACATGAAGCCTTAAATCCACCTCATTTTAACTGTGCATCATTTAATGTCCTCTGCGCAAGTCTTCCTTGGGGATGGAGCACCTCTCCTATGAGCACAGGCTGAGAGAGCTGGGGCTGTTCAGCCTGGAGAAGGGAAGGCTCTGGGGAGACCTTAGAGCAGCCTTCCAGGACCTGAAGGGAGCTCCAGGAGAGCAGGAGAGGGACTCGTTGTCAGGAAGTGTAGTTATAGGACAAGGGGTAATGGTTTTAAACTAGAAGAGGGGAGATTTAGATAGGATACTAAGAAGAAATTCTTTCATGTGAGGGTGGTGAGGCACTGGAGCAGGTTGCCCAGAGAAGCTGTGGATGCCCCATCCCTGGAGGTGTTCAAGGCCAGGCTGGATGATTAATCCGGGGCTTTGATTAACCTGTGTCTGGTGGGAGGTGTTCCTGCCCATGGAAGGGGGGTTGGAACTCAATGATCTTGAAGGTCCCTTCCAACTCTAAGCATTCTACGGTTCTATGATTCTATAAAAGATTCTCTTGTACTGGACCATATTTTAACCACTCTTCAGTCTTCTCTCCTTAAAATCATTCTCTTACAGAACCTCTGTAGGGTAAAATGCAATTTAAAAGATTCTTCAATCAATACACACTGTGCAACAATTGTATTTGTTAAGAAGGACAATAAAAATGACAACTCCATCATCCAGGGTTCTTGTGAAGGACAGAAGTAGTCGTCACAGCAAGCCAGTCACAGCCAGACAGACATGTAATTAAAAACATTTTGTCAAATGTGTTGTTTTCAAATGTGTGGACATTTCCAGCCACCAACATTATTTATTTGTTTACATTTGTTAAATCCCTCGGGACTCTCCCTTCAATGAGTCAAATGTGACTGAAATATCTCATGAACCTACTTTATCAGGTAGCACCGCCTGAGAAGCATCATGGATATTAACGTAGAAAGAGGAGCGTGGTGGATGACTTCACATAAGCTTGCACAGTTTTCAAGCCTGATGCCTCTTCACGAGGAAGACCAGCTCACAAGAATACCAAATTTCAGGGTTGGTCATTATTCCTCCCCCATGAGGAAGGGAGCCCAACAGCCACTTGAAGGACATACATGAACAGATGGCTGCCCTGTGTTTTCATAGAATCATAGAATTGTTGAGGTGGGAAGGGATCTTTCAGATCATCAAGTCCAACAATCAACCTAACACATAACAAAACCATCACTAAACCATCTTGCTAAGCACATGTCTTTTAAATACCTCCAGGGATGGTGTTACAACCAGTTCCCTGGGCAGCCTGTGCCAATGCTTGACAACCCTTTCAGTGCAAAAAATTTTCCTAATATCCCATTTAAACCTGGCACAACTGGAGGCCATTTCCTGTTGTCCTATCACCTGTTATTTGGGAGAAGAGAACAACCCTGTTGGCCACATTTGCCACTTAAGCCCACTACAGGTTGGTCTCCATGGCTCCCTCCCTGCCTCAGCTCAGAAATTTGTATTACAAATCTGTGCTCCTTCTGCCTGCAACACAGACATACTTTCTTGTACGTGTTTGCAAGACCATATAAGGAAGTGTTTAATGATTTTGATGCAGAAAAACAATAAAGAGTATAGTCCTCCAAAAATGTCACGTTGCAACAGGAGCAACAGAGTGTCAGGCAGAAAAATATGAATACTGTTATGCAAAAAAAAAAAATTAGTTTTGGTCGATAGGATTATGGCTTATTTCTGCTCTTGAATAAACACAGGAATCCAACTGAAGTCAGTGGGGTCTTCAAGCACAGAATGATGCCATAAATGTTCAAGCACTGCTTTTAAAGGCATTTTTGTCTCTTAATGTCTTTTTGTTACAAGTGAAATGATTTTGCTTATACTTCCTATTTAATGGAAACACATTTGGAAGGCTTCTTAGCTGTGACCACAGACATTCTGAGGCACTAATTTAGATTTGTTTCTTTTGTTATCTTCTAATTAACTTGCTCTCTTCATAGGTTTAGCTTTTCCAAATTCTCTTCTCCCAAATTCTTCTTTCTTTTATGTACTTCCTATTAACAGTGTTCTTCAAAAAATAGAGGCAAATTAAAGAAATGACAGCCATTAACATGCAACTATATCAGTCAGATATTTCATACTTCCAGGCTTTTGAATATTGTTGAATGCTTCCTTACAGTGGCCACCAGACATCTGTCTCTGTGTAGCATAAAGGGATGTTTTAGGCAAAACCTTTTCACTACGCATAAAATACTGCCCACTTTTCTGCTTTACATTCACACAGCCCCATTCTTGCTTGTTATTAGCAACTCAGCAAATTGTAAAATAACAGCAATCCTGCATTACTGCACCTTCCTCACAGAATATGTTCCCCCTAGCACTTGTATAAATGTTATCTCAATCAATAACCTAGTAATTAAAGTCACCAGCAATTTTGGCCTTTTTACAAGTCTCCTCACCTGAAAAAAAAAAAAAAAAAAAAAAAAAAAAATCACATTTATTTGTAAAAGAAGTCAAAAAGAGTTCTACTGTTNCACTCACAAACATTTCTTGCTCTACTTTTTTGAACTGCCTTGGAAACAGAAGAAGAATCATTTGGCCACCCCTTTGTCCTCAACCCCTGAATTAGCTATTGCTGTAATGTCAATGAAAATCGTTTTGTTTTTCTCTGCAGACACAGCATCATTTTCTTCCTGAATACTGCTTATTCCTTTTCTCATTCTTCAAGTTTATCAATAAGCCATAAATTCTGATTTTGATAACACTGGTAGTAGTTTTGTCTCAGGGTTGTTTTTATTGAGGGGGGGTTTGGTTTTGTTTTATTTTATGTCTAGTAATTAAAAACCAAACAAAGAAGGAAAGGAAAGGAAAGGAAAGGAAAGGAAAGGAAAGGAAAGGAAAGGAAAGGAAAGGAAAGGAAAATGGAAATGCTAAAACCAGGAAAATATTGGTAAGCAAATGACTGAGTCTGACAAACAATCAATTACCTACACTGCTCAGCTACCAGCACGTATCAAGGGTGCCTCTTAAAGTCAACGGGATTTTTGTCACTGACTTCAATTGAGCTAGAATTTCACTTGAGAAATATTGTATGGGACTAAATGGGAGAAAACCTGCACCAAAGAGAGTGCCAGCTTACCGGGGAACTGCATTTTTCAGGAAACTAGAAGCAGCACTTCTAAGTATTGAAATTCAGCTTCAGAACTTCCTAGACCATTAACTTTTTAAAATGTTAGGCAGACAAAAGATAGAGCTTTGGAAGTATGGTACTGTTATTGCCACATACTGTAGGGAAAACTACTGCTTGTATGATTTTCAATATCGAAGTGTCTGATGACGACATCCTGCTATGCACCCCAAAGCAACTCCTTTGGAACAATGGCACGGCACACACCTGCCCATCCAAGCCTCATGTTGCATTGATATTTTCTTACAGAAATCACAAAAGTCTCAAAAACATCCTTCAATGGGAAATTCAAAACCTTTTCCCCTCTCTCTCCCAAGCAATATCAATTAAAACTCACATTAAAGAACCTTTTTCTCATTAATATGTCAAGGTATGGGAGGTGATTCTCCCTCTCTATTCAGCACTTGTGAGACCCCACCTGGAGTACTGTGTCCAGCCCTGGAATCCTCAACATAAAAAGGACATGGACCTGCTGGAATGGGTCCACCAGTCTGGTGGGAGGTGTCCCTGCCTGTGGCAGGGGGGTTGGAACTCGGTGGTCTTTAAGGTCCTTTCTAACTCTAACCATTCTATGATTCTGAACAGTTGAAATTGGCTGACAAGCAGAGCTGTTTGTCTGCTTTTGCCTACAACCTCTGCCCAAAGTGAAAGTGCAACAAACATAAACCAGCACTTTGCCATTCCAGCAGATGAACATAGACGTGGCCCTGCCTGTTGGTACTCGCTATATTTTGAGAGAGGATGATTCCCAGCCAAATATGTCAAAGCAGCTGTCTATCCTAAGCGTGTGCACCCATGATTAAAGAGATACGACTGCACTAATCCAGCCCTGATTTGGGAAGAAGGATTAATATTTAGACACCACCACCACAAATAAGCTTCTGGGACTGTAAAAAAAAAAAAAAAAAAAAAAAAAAAGAAACAGTCAAGGCTGCTTAATCAGGTAGAGATGATTCATCTGAGAAAACCTGCACCATGACCTTTCATGAGTTTCTGAGCCCAGGCAGGCTGTCAAATTTTTATGGAGAAAAGAGGTGTAATCAACTAGTGCTTGTGATGACCTTTTAATAAGTAAATGGTTGAGGTAGGCACGCATTCTGAACAGAATGAGAAATTGGATTTCTGTGTGTGTCTAGCACTTGCTGGGGATGGTGATGAAATCCATCCCGGTGCCTGTTCTTTTAACCTGTGCCAACTAATATACACACACACGTATATATATGTAGGTATGCAGAGCTGGAACAGTGCACAGGAGTGAAGACCGAGTGAAAACGGTAAAAGTTTGGACACCCTGCAAAGAGGTGATGGCCATTCGCATCCAACCCGTGCCGGTGGGACCCCCCCGGGCCACCGAGGCTTCTGCTCCCGTACGGCCGGGAGGCTGGTGGGCAGGATGCGGCACCGGGGCTCCGCACACACCGCACCCCGGGCAGCGGGGAGGTGGAGAAGGGGGTGCGGGTGGGAGTCGGGGCTCCGCACACAGCGCACCCCCGGGAGGCGCAGGAGAAGGGGGTGCGGGAGGGAGTCGGGGCTCCGCACACACCGCACCCCCGGGCAGCGGGGAGG
>VZRU01009156.1:386733-422313 GCA_013398155.1 Pedionomus torquatus
GATCCAGCACTAAAGATGCGTCCCAGGTACTTTCAGAAAATTGTAGGGCTTGATCTGCAAGCTCTACACATCTCTCGCAGGCTGCTTGGTGCACGCTGGCAGCAGAGAAGGAAAGTGGGTAGAAAGCTTGGAAAAATGAACAAGGGGGTTCCTCTGTACAGGGCTGGCACGACATTGTAAGTGCCAAATACAAGGGGAGCTGGAGAGAAGGAAAAGGACGGAGGAAGAATAGAGGGAGAAGAAGGGGAGAGGTTGGTTTACCAATAGAAGTTCAATGATTTCCAGCATTGGGCTAAAAAAGCCAGTACTTAAGCTAAAGAGCCCATAGTATGAGCGGTCAGTGCCATCCTTCCCTATAAGCAATTTTCATGGGATGTTGCGTGTTTATGACCAGGAGTCATGGTTTCTAAGGCAGGAAATGGAATCATAGAATCATAGAATTGTCTAGGTTGGAAGGGATCTTTAAGATCACCTAGTCCAACCATCAACTTAGTTCTGGAAAATAAAACCAAAAAGCCAAAACCAAACCAACATCACTAAACCATATCATTGCAAAACAGGACATCGCTGCAAGAGGAAAAGCTGCTGTCAAGTGACTGTATTAAAACTCTGCCAAATTAACCGTTTCTGAAAGGAAAACAGTAAATGATACATCTTTAACCATCGTACTTAATCTTGCATTGTCACAAACTCCCCCCCTATATATACTCCATATGAGACAGTGTGAGCCATAAAAAGTTAAGCATCAAATTGAGTCCACTGAAAACTGGAGACGCAAAAATCTTTGATGCCATTCATTACTAGATACTTTCAAATAGACTTTCGACTTCCTTTCACATACAAAAAAAAAAGTTTCTTTCTGTGTTTTGGCCTGTTGCACTGTGAGACACTACACACTACATTGAGAGAATCTCCCCCAAAATATAAAACTTAAAACATCTGTCTAAATACCACTTTTCAAAAGACAGCAGTTAATGTCTTGATTGATAGCAAGAGCTAGTGGATAATACAAGGCTAAGAGGAAGGGTTTATATAAAATTAGCTAAAATAGACAGAATGCTGCCAAGGCAAAAGATCTGGGGGATATATTATACCAGGAATCCTTTGAAGGTTGAAGAAAAGTGTTTCTAAAGAATCAACATGGGGATTGTGGGGGAGGAGAAGAAAATTATTACTTGGAATAAAAAATACCATAGAGTTTTGTGAAAGCTAAAGAAAAAAAAAATTACTTAGTAGTGAGAAGAACTGAACTGTCTGCTCTGAACATGTTCCTTCAAAAACTTTTTTAAAATTTGGATATACATAGAGAGCCAGGCAGCCCAGTGTCTTATTTCAAGTGAAATGCTTTAGCTGTTACAACATAATAGTTTCAGAAACCTTGAAGATTCATCCAACTTTTGAAGTTTTACAGTAATGAATCCAGACTTCCTTGGGAGAGGAAGGAGAAAGAGAGAGCACTGATAAAGAGGAGGAACCAGTAGCCCACCGAGGAGGATATTCTCTGTGGTGCCAGGAGAAATCCCAGTTCAAGTTCAGGTCAACACTTACCCTTACAAATGTTCTAATCGTTGTAATCCTTCCTCGTTACATGGGGGGTGTATTTGGGGTCTATTTTGAGACTCCCAAGCAGCCAACAGTGAGAAGTAGATATCTTAGACCTGCAAGAACTATGGTGCAACTGGGCTTGAGCTGGTCTGCTTAAGGGTTTGTTGTTTTTTTTTTTGTTGTTGTTCTTTTTAATGAATATTTAGATATTCATCATAAATTAGATAGCTAGGAAAGGTCCTCATGAATTGCTGTTACAATTAGGTACCTAAATTATCATAGAATCATGGAATTGTTAGAGTTGGAAGGGACCTTCAAGATCATCCAGTTCCAACCCCCATGCCATAGTCAGGGACATCTCCCACCAGACCAGGTTACTCAAAGCCCCATCCAGCCTGGCCTTGAACACTTCCAGGGATGGGGCAGCCACAACTTCTCTGGGCAACCTGTTCCAGTGCCTCACCACCCTCACAGGAAAGAATTTCTTCCTAATATCCAATCTAAATCTCCCCTCTTCTAGTTTAAAACCATTACCCCTTGTCCTATCAGTTATGCTTAATTGAAAATCAGGATGGATGTATCCATGCATTTTTCCCAGCAGAAGGCCAATTTAAGGCAATCCTTCCTCCAGCTTCTCTTTCCTGACTCCTCAGTTCTCTCACTGGAACTTTTTGTGGACCCACCCTGAAGCCAGAAGAGGTAAATAATTTCTGTTAAAACAACAACAACACAAAACAAAACAAAAGAAATCTAGCTCTTGGAAGGATTTGATATCCTGATATATGTGAACTGTGATGCACCAGAGAAAGTGTCCCCTGTTTTGGTGGTAGATAAAATGTTCATATAACAAAACACTTAAGATACCAGTTGCTTTAGAAAGGGCTTATCTTCTCTCATTCATTTACCACGTTCACATCACAGTAGTGTTGTGAGGTTTTAATTAAACATTTGGAAATTGCTATGGTTTCTTCTGAAGGAGAAGCCAATATAAATAAGACAATTACACTGAAATGGGTGATGAAATAAGTAAGTGATAAAAGTAATTCTACTTGTTATGGCATCTCCTTCTAACATCTGATTGTCTTCCCTTCACATTATTAAAATAAACCCTACTTTCCAAGCATATCTATGCAGATCATTTTTAAATGCAAAGATTACAGGAAAAGGTAATTCTTTAAAGAAGAGAATTGAGCATGGCAGAAAGGGTAGGCATCTCTCAGGCCCAGATAAGATCAGACAGCTGTGCTCTATCCTGAAAGGGTGTTGTGAAGCTAAGTTTTCCTGGGGAAATAACATCTTTGCTATGAAAAGCAGCAAATTGTAATGAAGCCAAACAAATAAGTAGAGAAAAAAGAAGCCCTCAGAGCTCATTTTTATCTAAAATACCAACCCTATATCAGGAGAACAAAAAATTCAGGATTGAGAGGAGGATAACATCTCTACCAAACAGTAAAAAATAAGGGGTGGGAGGATCATCTCACTTTGTATTCTCAATCAAATTAATCCTTTAGATTAGAATCAAAGGTAAGAGATGGCTTCAGCAGCAATAATCACTTCAGAGAGCCACTAGGATAGAAGAGGGCTGGGACACATGGCACTTTGGACAGGCTACGGGAAGAGGGGAGGTTGAAATGGAGAGGAGAAGGAAAGTGAGGTGGAAATCTAAGAGCAGCCTTGCATCAGCTAAAGAGGATGGTGGAGCCAGGCTTTCCCGAGGGGCACACAATGAAAGGACAAGCAGCAATAATCCCAAATTGCGATAAGGTAATTTTCTTTATTTAACTTAAGGCAAAATGTTCCTCGCCAGAAGCACGGTTAAGCACTGACACAGGCAGCCCAGGGAAGCTGTGGAAGCCTGGGAGAGTTTCAGAACAGTTTGGGGCAAGGCCCCGAGCAGCTCGGTCTAACTTTGAAGTCAACCTTGCTTTGAAAATGGAAAATATATTGAATAACTCAAGAGGTCCTTTTCAATCTATTTTTTCATACGAGTTTATGAAATGATGAAGTTCTCTGGAAAAGAAAGGTTGTAGAACAGAAAAGTAAGAAAAACTTGAGAAATGTGAGGACTTCAGGGCAAAATCTATACCTCTGGGCAGGATCTATTAGTCCAGCTGAAAATGAGGGGCATCCAGGTGTGCAGATCAACAGGAGAGCAAAAAGGGTTCCTGAGGAAAGGAGAAACTGAATGTGCCTTATAAAGGAGATTTCCAAAAATAGAAATAGAGGGAGGGGTCCATTTCTATCAGAAGGACCTCTCAGGTCTATTCTGGGCCTCAATTACTAAAAAGGTTTTAGTGATTTGTTTGGATGTTGCATTAAGATTTAAATTTGCAGGCGGTAGCTTTGGAGGGTAGGTTTAGAATTAGAAATAAACTCAGAAAGAAAAAGAAAAGGAGAAATGTTCTTTAAAAAAATGCTTTTCAGTGTAGAAATGTATGTGACACTACACATGGATAGGAATAATCCGCTGCACAAACAAATGATGGAGAATGACAGGCAGAAAATTATTTTTGAGGTGTTACATATCACAAACGTGAAAAGCCTTTGCAAGAAAAGTAACCCAGGATGCATATTTCACCAAGACCCCTTTCGGCACTGTTGTCTATGATTATTAGAACTTCCCCAAGTTCTATCTGAAATGTCTGGCTGGGTGGAAAATCTGTTACAAATTGTAACTTAAAAGAATGCTACATATAAAGAAACGTGAAGTCTTAACTACTGCAAATGAAATGATGGGGGGGGGCTTGAGATCTTGAGCGCCAAACTAGGTAGCTAGCGTAGATAGCCAGATACACAGGGATCTGTATCTTATTAACGAAAAAACAAGTCTACAGAAAATACCTGGGGTAGCATCAAAAGAAGTTATGAGACCCTGAAATTTTCAGCGCTAACACTGAAAGAACGTGTGGTGCTGGTAACGAGTGGAGCCTGAGCATATGCTAAATACAGTGATTAGCATAGGAGAAATGCACGATAGCAACATTAGCATCATGATAAGAGGTATCACAAGTTGATTCAAGATAAATACGCGGGAAGCAGGAGCCAGGCTGCAGGGCAAGGCCCTACTCTGTGCCGTTGTGTTACCACTGCAACTGAATATTTTTATTTTTACCACGCTGCTCAAAGAAAATCTGAGTGGAAAAGGCAGGCTTTAATAACAGGTGCTGTGAAAGATAAGAGCATAAGTGAGAGTTTCTGGCTGACGTGTGAGGCAGCCCCTGGAACGCTCAGTATCTGTACCAGCTAGGTGCTAAGAACCAGCCCAGGACTATCCGAGCGTAGATCAGGACCACTGAAGAAAGAGAAACCCAAAGAGAAAGAGCCCAAACCGACCCACAGCATTCCCGCACCACACAAAACGTAGCCAATTCCACCTAGTGTTGGGATAAAAATCACAGACTCTTTTTCTGCTACATAAAGCATGTTACTGCTTATTTTAACACCTGTAATGAGAAGCAGCAGAAATAAAAGGCATGTTATGGTGTGCCTTTCCATTCCAGCAAATGCCGTAACATTGCAGTGTGCTTCATTACATGAGACAATCCATTGATTGGCACATTTCAGCTGCCACTAGCATATTACGAATGACCAGATCCTCTTCTGTGCAAAAGCTCTTTCTCCCTGCCATCTTGGTGCTTTTGCCCACACTCACGTGGCCCAGCTTCCCCCAGGATGGGAAATACCCAGGAAAAATGACTTAACAAATCACTACTGTTAGGAAAACACCACCGCTCTTGAAATGTTTTAATTAAGCCAGCTAAACTGTTTAATTAAAACTATTTAAAAGGCCCATTCTCATTTCCGTTATGGACTTTAAAGATCTTACAGCCTCAAATAGTATAAAGGGGTCTAAAAGTAGCCATAATGTAAATAAGAATTACTGACCTTATTTTCACTGGCTTTATTTATAGTTAGTGATCTTCTCGTGGTGGCTTGATTATCATCTGATTCTAAAAGGCTAATGATTTCACTTCATTACCCTCCAGGTCTGGTTCTCTTTCATAAGTAGTTTAACAGATGCCAAAAATAAATTAAAAAAAAAAAAAAAAAAAAAAGAAAAAGAAAGCTTAAGAATCTAAGTAATGCAGAAAATTAAGGCTGTTAAAAGAGAAGATTGGGCAATTCCTGTGATTCATTTCATTACCCACCACTTCCATCTGCTGAAAGTCACTGTATCAGCAGAAACAGATCTTGGGGTTATCACTGATATAATAACAGAAACCAGACTGATAGTTGTGGTGGTTAAAGATGTGGTTACTTTTGCCAGCTCTGCTAGCAACTTACGAGCCTCTGCCACAGGAAAGGGCATACAGGTGGGGCAATAGCTTCCAAAATTACTGCACAGTCAGGAGTTGCCAGAACTCACCTGTTAATACCCAAATTCGTTTGAATTTCAACAAGACTTGGGTCTTTGAAGACGAAATTGAGATCATACATCTTAACACACTTCTGTGTGTGTACTTCTAGACCGACCGTTACCTGAACTACACTAAAACTGACCAGTGTTGGAATGAGCAGGAACACAAGATACCATCTTTGTGTGTTCCAAATGATCATACTAACACGGAATAATTTATAGGGGTGAGTATCAGCTAAGAAGTGGTGAACACTGTGTACGCCCTCTACGTGGTTGCCACCAGGTTAGTTCCACAGAGGCGTTGATGGAGGCATACTCCACCCCTGCTGAACAGGACAAGCCACACAGCCAGGTCACAGAGAGGAGGAGTCAGGAAACAAGATGATGCTCCACTCCGTAAGTTTGTTCCTTTTTACAGTCCAAAGGCATATAACTGAAATTTCAGTAACGCAGCTCTAACCAGCAGGTTTTGCAATCTCCCCAAACACACAACTGCTCTTCCACAACCAAATGTCAGCAGAATAATAAAACCCCCTCTTCTTGATGTGGCTTCTTGATGACACGTGGTATACTGTTTGAGACTTCTTGTGGATCCCTGACACACAAGTCAATCTGCTATGCCAAATTGGAATGTTACCTCAGATAATGTCCAAGTCCCACGTTTTTTTCAGGATTGTACTCTATTATGTTCCCATTTTATGCAGAAATTAAACCCGTAGCTCAGTTTGCCTCAGCATTTAAGGACAGGTTTCAGTTTCTAATAACTCTGTGTCACCTCAGAAAATTAAAATAGTATCTCTTGTTCTGATTGTATATGAAAGTATGGCTAAAACAAATTTCACGGCACTGATTAAGTGTCGTGTTCACTAAACTTTAGAAGCCCATTATGGATCTTTCTCTGTTGGTGTTTGCGTATGCTGCACAGTGAGTAAGAAAAATCAGATTTCAGGTGCTTACAAGCATGACAAATAGGCACTGAAGTGGCCTTGAGCACCGGGATGTAGTAATGGAGAGGAAATTGAAGCATTCAATATTCTGAGGTGCCTGAGCCCTCTGCAGATGGCTCTTGAATACTTGTTAGTAATATAGCAAAGAAAAAATAAATGCCTCTGGTTTTGTTGGGGTTTGTTTGTTGGTTTTTTATATACTGGCAAAATAAATAATTCTAATGGACGCAATATATTGTGAATAATAATTATATGGACATTAACTCACAGCTATTACTTTAGGTATTCACCTTTGAATGAAATTAGCACAAGGTTTAGCAAGTCCCTTGTTCAGTACAAACCTCCAATTCCATGGGGTTACCACATTTCTGTGTTAATTAGGAGCTTTGTGGAATTTAATTCAGGGCTGCTGACAGAAAGGCTTGTGATCGGGAGTATTTTAAAGTTGTGACTGACAGTAACAGCAGTGCTACAGTCTCTTGCCTTAGTTGGACTGTGCATTCTGCTCATCTTCATACCCCAACATTTCGTTAAATAAGTTGGAACTTAATAAATAATAATAAAAATGTGCATCTATTTGTATAGGTTTGGGTTTTTACGTCTGCATTTTATGAAGGTGTATGTAATTAAAACGCAGAAATCACATTATATGCTTTTATTTTTGTGCCTGTTTCCATCTGGCAGGTAGACCTGTGGAAAGAAATGCATTCATACCTGTATAGATGACCTGAAAATATTTATATATTATATAATCCATTTAGACATTCACTTTCAGTGAATGAAGACAATATCAGCAGGGATCTGATAATTAGGTGCCATCAGCCCACGCATAAAAATAAAATTTAATCTGTGAAACTGTGGAGGTTAAATCTCTTTCAATTAAGAGTCCAGATTTTCATATAGATGGAGGTGTTACAAATCTGAAATAAAGTTAAAAAAGTCCCAAAAGATCAGAATGGTGATACTTCCTCTAAAGACTGTCAGCCGCTTGAGAATCATAGCAAAAAATTTGTGATTTCTTAACACAAACCTCCCTAATCTTCCAGCAAGAATAATTTTGTATCTTTAAATTAAATTAAGTTAAATTACTTGAGTTGTAGGTCTGATCAAATGTGTAGAGCACATAACTAACAGATTTGAATGACGAACTGGCTATTACTCAGTAATATACACAGGTGTGACCCTGCAAAGGTCAATCGCCAAACACTTTGTTCAAGTATGGAAAGTTAAAAATAGCCTGTGCAAGTGTTGTTTATATAAATTGGTGATGTACAATAGCCTTTGAAAGCCAATAAGAGTGAAAAAGTGTATTTAATTACCTAAAACTGAATTGACCTCTACATGAGAAAAATATGAAATACGAACAACCCAGCAGTTTCATGAAAGAAATGAAGTGGTACTTTACAAGTTTATTAGAATTCCTATTGATTTTGTGAATAATTGTGTCCTTGATTATTTTATCTGTCGTTCCCCACATTCACTCATCCCCTACAAATGAAATTTAATTATTGTTTAGACAGAATCTGAGCACATCCTCAAGCAAAATAATATAACTAGCGATAGCACAACAATTCAGTAGCTCCCCGCAGCAGTGCACAGAATCCATCCAAAAACTAGATTGTGTCCCAGCGTGCTGCAAAACTACACTTCGCTGGCTCCCCTTATGTTATCAGCCAAAGCCAAGTCAGGCAAAGGATGAAATCAGGTAGCTGATTGCTTGAATTCCTCTTTCTTCCTTAAAGCCAACACTCGCATTCCCACAGTGCCTTACAACCAGCCTATGGACCATACAAGGGCAGTGCTGGTGGCCAATCTGATGGTCCTCTCCTTCAGAAGCAGAGAGGGAGGAAAAAGACCTGTGCCCCTCCTCACTGAGGAAGAACTGGATGAAAGTCACAGAAGAAAAATAGCACGTAGAGGATCTTTGGGTTGGTAGGAACGAAGACACCCTGGTATTTCAGTGTTTGTGGAATGCAGACACAACACAGACCACACATTTCAGACTGGCTGAAGACTCAGCCAGGTACCACAGCACCACTGATGTTCTCACCTGGTTCAAAATGCTAAAATCACCTTTATCTTGAGATATTCTCCATGCTTCCTTTCAGCGGAAGATGAGTTCTTTGAAATTTAACATCAGTGTTAATACAACCACACGCCATACCCAGCCATGACATTTCTGTAAAGGTTGCAGAATTACAAAACAAGATCTGGACTCAACAGCTGCCTGTCATCTCTGCCAGTCATAGATGCCAACATAGAAGACTGATTTAAAATTGCATGGTGTGGTATATTAAAAAAAGTACATCAAAACCCCCTGAATTTATACAGGCTGGATTCATCACTAATTTTATAAGTACATCTTGTCACATTTTCTATGCAGCTTAACCTTTTGAAAATACTAGCTATTACTGGGCCAAAACCCAGCTTTTAGGTTTAGAAGGTTTTTAAATTCAAAATATACTTGGCACTTGTGTTTCAAATAAAGATTAAAAGCTAGTAAAAAAGTTTCACACTGAGCTAAAACCACCCCAGAATGGTGTTATAAATATGCAGAGGCTACAGGGAATAAAAACAACAAAAAAAAAAGACCGTTCAGCAAAGAAAGCTGCTTCCTTTTCAGGATCAAATGTGATCTCAAAAACCAAGAGAAAAAAGTGAAAACTATCAAAAACCACACAGATGAGACTCTGCAGCAAAATTTAGAACAGAAGTATTCTGCAGCAATATGTAAGAGAACAGAGAAATAAGCATCAGGGGTGCAATAAACTGTGGTCAAGCATAAATTAAAGCTGGTCTAGCTGTGACTTAGAACTCTAAAATTGAAATTTAGAGTGCCTAATTTTCAGCATTCAACCTACATATCTGAAGAAGGCATCTATTAACTCCTTTAAATCATACAGATCAGCTACCTGCCCAGCTTAGGCTCCTAGACTGAGATACCCAGGTCGGACTCTGGGAATACTCACCGAGATGACTACTCTCAACCTTCCAGTGGAGACGAGACAGCTGATGGCAACGAGGCTGAGGAGCAGATCTCACTGAATCCAAAGCAAAAATAAAGCTTGCTGTTCTCAAATTGAACACATCCAATAGCCACCATTAACAAAGTCTGACTGCATGATTTGTCTAAATACATCTAACGAGTTCAGGCTTGAAATGAGAAAAATACCCTGTGCGTGTTTTAAAAGGTTGGATGAAATACCTTGGGAAGTACAGATTCACTCATCTGACCTCAATATTGCGTGAGTCTTTACAACATACTTTGAAGGATTTTATTTAATGCAAATAAATGGAAACAAAAATTATGCTGCCATACACTGGCCAATATAGTTTTTGCCACTCTCATACACTTTCTCATGAGAGGGAAGGGAAGGGAAGGGAAGGGAAGGGAAGGGAAGGGAAAAACCAGAACAAGACTCTACATCTATTTGTAGGCAAATGAGCATATGCAAGGCAAACACAGAGCCATCGTGTTTTCTGTAATATTCCATTTGCAGCTGGGAATGCTTGCATTAATGCCAGTTAATCTGCAGAGCTATGAAGTGAGGGAAGGGAGTGTTGGCCACAGTACCAGAGTTATCTGCTACTCTTCAAACACTGTAACCAAATCCTTCACATCCTCCTGGACTGTACCAGAAATGAGCAGATGGAGCCTCACTGAACTGCTCGTTCAAACACAAACGCGTAACAAAGCAATAAACATTAAGGATTTGACATGATACCAAAGCATAGGAATAGTTGTACTAAAAGTGCTCCTCACTTAAATCTTTTGGTGATGCTTCTGGTAGAGTGAAGAGTTCACAGCTTAAACCAGGACTAGCACCATACAATTAAATCTAAGTAAATCTGCTTTACATTAAAAAAAAAAAAAAAAAAAAAAAAAGACAGACCCTCTGCGACAGAACAGTCTAACTCCAATTTTATGTGATGCATCAGCTTCATGCAGCCCTGCAGTTTCTGCATCCTTGTAATTAAGGCAGAACTGTCCCTTAAATCCTGAATTAAGATGAAGCCTTTTAGCCCACTCTTGAGCTTCTTTTTGAAAGGCCTAACATTTTTCTCTTTCATTCCTCCTCCAGCTCAGTCTTGGATTATTTTTTTTTTCCCTTTCCCAGCAGTCAAAGCTTTAGAGAACAAGTAAAATGAGGATGAAAAATTCTTCTCGCTCAGCTTTTTAATTTAAGGGTTTTCATACTCTCATTTTCTTTATTTCTCTTTAATTGCTTAAAATGTTGGGGTCAGCCATTTAAGTATCTCTTTTTCCTGAAACTATAGCAAAAACTATCCATCTCTTTGGGATAAACAAGCTGAAAGAAGACTTTTTTTTGTTCTCTTTGCCATAATTGAAGGAAAATCATTTGCACCACTGCATAATAACGTCATTTTAAAGAGGTTTTCTTAATAAATGGAAAGCAAGAGTCAGACTGTACAGAAAGATAGACAGGAGCAGAAAAGGGTAAGAGATCTACAAGAAGAATAAACTTCAAAAGAATTTTCTCCTGCTTTGTGGAGGAAATTCTAATTCTGACACACCCTTCCTCCTCACTGAGTAATTCTGACTGCAAAGTTTTTATATCAGTTTTTGAGTTTAAGAACATTTTCATAGAATTTGTGATCTTGTGCATTCCAGCCCCTTACATGTGGCCCTACTTTTTGTCAGGATCCTGTCTCATTTTACAAAATACCCTGAGGACAATATTAGTTGCATCACAGTTAGGCACAGAAAAGAATGTGAAATGGAGTCTTAATTCTGAATCCCCTGACCAATCTGGTTGTTCAAACAGAAATAAAGAGTATAGAAGAAATCCAGACAGGAGAAGGAGAACACAGTTTTTTGTGCTTATTCAAAGGATAACGATGTCCTAAGGGAACCAATAAAAGAAAATGAAATTGTACAAAGGACACCTCCAGTACATCTAGTAAATCTTGTAGGAAAACACAACAACAAAAATCAATAACGAAAAACTATTCACAAGGATGCTAAATAAAGCAAACTAGGAACAAGCCCTTTTGAAATGCACATCTCATAAGCAGAGTTCTAAGACTTCAAAATCATTATTCATAATCTAGGCTGAAATTCAATAAAGATATTTACCCAGTGTTTACCTCTTCTTTTACGCAACCTGAGTTTATATAAATTACCAGGGAACAAGAAAACATGACAAATCACTTCAGTTTAGTACACACCATGTCATTTCTGCTCAAAACAATTCTTGCACTTGCCCAAAAGTCATGTGCGTGTTGAAGGAAAGTAATCCATGTGCTATTTTGTTCCATTTGCATATATAGTTACTCCTGTTGAAGCTTGTTGATTTCCATGTAAGAGGAACAGCAAAACAGAAGCATGGATTCAGAACAACAAAGCAGCAGCCTGCACCACTTCACAAATACACCAACTGCACAAGCTGCAAGAGTATTCCCAAATCAGCCTGACTATTCTACCTAGCAGAAATAACTGTATTTTAAATATACTACTCACTTGAAAGGGATAATCAGATTTNGAAGGGAAGGGAAGGGAAGGGAAGGGAAGGGAAGGGAAGGGAAGGGCAAAACCAGAACAAGACTCTACATCTATTTGTAGGCAAATGAGCATATGCAAGGCAAACACAGAGCCATCGTGTTTTCTGTAATATTCCATTTGCAGCTGGGAATGCTTGCATTAATGCCAGTTAATCTGCAGAGCTATGAAGTGAGGGAAGGGAGTGTTGGCCACAGTACCAGAGTTATCTGCTACTCTTCAAACACTGTAACCAAATCCTTCACATCCTCCTGGACTGTACCAGAAATGAGCAGATGGAGCCTCACTGAACTGCTCGTTCAAACACAAACGCGTAACAAAGCAATAAACATTAAGGATTTGACATGATACCAAAGCATAGGAATAGTTGTACTAAAAGTGCTCCTCACTTAAATCTTTTGGTGATGCTTCTGGTAGAGTGAAGAGTTCACAGCTTAAACCAGGACTAGCACCATACAATTAAATCTAAGTAAATCTGCTTTACATTTAANAGAGAACAAGTAAAATGAGGATGAAAAATTCTTCTCGCTCAGCTTTTTAATTTAAGGGTTTTCATACTCTCATTTTCTTTATTTCTCTTTAATTGCTTAAAATGTTGGGGTCAGCCATTTAAGTATCTCTTTTTCCTGAAACTATAGCAAAAACTATCCATCTCTTTGGGATAAACAAGCTGAAAGAAGACTTTTTTTGTTCTCTTTGCCATAATTGAAGGAAAATCATTTGCACCACTGCATAATAACGTCATTTTAAAGAGGTTTTCTTAATAAATGGAAAGCAAGAGTCAGACTGTACAGAAAGATAGACAGGAGCAGAAAAGGGTAAGAGATCTACAAGAAGAATAAACTTCAAAAGAATTTTCTCCTGCTTTGTGGAGGAAATTCTAATTCTGACACACCCTTCCTCCTCACTGAGTAATTCTGACTGCAAAGTTTTTATATCAGTTTTTGAGTTTAAGAACATTTTCATAGAATTTGTGATCTTGTGCATTCCAGCCCCTTACATGTGGCCCTACTTTTTGTCAGGATCCTGTCTCATTTTACAAAATACCCTGAGGACAATATTAGTTGCATCACAGTTAGGCACAGAAAAGAATGTGAAATGGAGTCTTAATTCTGAATCCCCTGACCAATCTGGTTGTTCAAACAGAAATAAAGAGTATAGAAGAAATCCAGACAGGAGAAGGAGAACACAGTTTTTTGTGCTTATTCAAAGGATAACGATGTCCTAAGGGAACCAATAAAAGAAAATGAAATTGTACAAAGGACACCTCCAGTACATCTAGTAAATCTTGTAGGAAAACACAACAACAAAAATCAATAACGAAAAACTATTCACAAGGATGCTAAATAAAGCAAACTAGGAACAAGCCCTTTTGAAATGCACATCTCATAAGCAGAGTTCTAAGACTTCAAAATCATTATTCATAATCTAGGCTGAAATTCAATAAAGATATTTACCCAGTGTTTACCTCTTCTTTTACGCAACCTGAGTTTATATAAATTACCAGGGAACAAGAAAACATGACAAATCACTTCAGTTTAGTACACACCATGTCATTTCTGCTCAAAACAATTCTTGCACTTGCCCAAAAGTCATGTGCGTGTTGAAGGAAAGTAATCCATGTGCTATTTTGTTCCATTTGCATATATAGTTACTCCTGTTGAAGCTTGTTGATTTCCATGTAAGAGGAACAGCAAAACAGAAGCATGGATTCAGAACAACAAAGCAGCAGCCTGCACCACTTCACAAATACACCAACTGCACAAGCTGCAAGAGTATTCCCAAATCAGCCTGACTATTCTACCTAGCAGAAATAACTGTATTTTAAATATACTACTCACTTGAAAGGGATAATCAGATTTCCACCTAATTATTACCACAATTATTTTTTGCTATTGAAACTAAGCACAATAAAAATAGAGTCTAAATGGGTTTGGCATAAGTTTTGGAAGAGTAATTCACCAAGTGAACTGGAATGATGTCTGAATGAATATCAGGAATGAATCTTCAGATTGCTATAACTTACATGTATTAAAAAACCCACACAAACCAAAACAGAAAATATAAATACTACTAGCCCAATACTTATGCATACAAGACAACTTATATTCAGGGCTACAAAGAGGATTTGGGGTCTAGAATCTCTCTTATAAGAAAAGGCTGAGGGACTTGGTACTTTTTAGTCTGGAGTAGAGAAGACTGAGGGGGGATCTGATCAACGCCTACAAATATTAAAGGGTGGGGTGTCAAGAGGATGGGGCCAGTCTTTTTTCAGTGGTGCTCAGTGACAGGAGAAGAGGAAAAGGGCACAAACTTGAAAATAGGAAGTTCCATCTAAACATGAGGAGGAATTTCCTTACTTTGAGGGTGGCAGAGCACTGGAAGAGGCTGCCCAGAGAGGTGATGGAGTCTCCATCTCTAGAAACATTCAAACCCTACCTGGACAAGTTCCTGTGCAACCTGCTCTAGGAGGACCTGCTTTGGCAGAGGGTTGGACTAGATGATCTTCAGAGGTCCCTTCCAACCCCATATCTTTGTGATAGTCATTAATGATAAAAATAAGCCCCTCCCAGTTTTATGAGGCAAGTTCCTATATACTTATGCAATGCTTTGAACTCTGTCAAGTTTTTTAATTGAGTTGTTTTGATTGAGACCTGCACACTGCAGCAGTACTTGTGGTTTCCAGGTATTCCAAAATTAATATTAAAGTTCTAAGAGAATTCATACATGAAGTATTGGTAGTTCAAGTGGCTGACTCTGAGCCGGTCAAACGATGTATCTTTAAAATTGCAGTAAAAGCCTGGTTTTAGAATATTTGAGGTCTGGTCATACATTCCAGTTTAGCAATACCAATGATACTTGGCAAATGTAGAGGCTGTGGTTGAAGTTCATATTAATATACCATGAGGTCCCAAGGAACACCTTCTGTCTCACTGAAAGCTTTTTTAAAGATTTAACTAGAAAAAAATGCTAATGATATTGTAAGATTTCTCTGCACTGGACCCACATTTACATTTGCCCTTGAAAAATTTCCTGCACATTGTCACAGTTATTAAAAACAAAAACAAATACAGAACATACAAAAAAAGCCTGTTTTCAGCACTACAATAAGCATGACGTCTACATTTCCAGAACTGCTGAATAACGACAATGGTAACTCTGACATGATGCACTGCAATCAAACTTTGTGTCTCCAAAATAACGCTTACTCTAGAATATGCAACTCTAGAGTAAAGTACAGGAAAGTTTCAAGGAAAAAGTCCATGGTACTTATTCTTATTGCATCATATTTTATGATGTAAAGGCGAGGCATATCCAAGTCTTAGAACATTTAATGCTTACATTTCCACCTTCTATTTTTCCCTTGAGGTGTGCTTTATCACATGGGTGTGCAACTGAGTAGGGATGGTCCAACTGACCTCTCCCTTCTCTTAAAAGTCTAAGATGAATTCTCACTTACTATAAATGATCCCAGTTTTATGGACTAATGACAGTTTAAAATACTTTTTTTCCCACTTTTACTGCAATCCTGTCATTAAGACTAACAATCTAAGTAGCTAAGAGAATGAGTAAGCAAGATGATTTACACAGATGATAGTGCGATGGTAAGATGTAGGGAAAGATTCTTTGAAATTTTTTGTAGCTGAACCATTAAAAAGATTTACACCAAGGTCTTTAAGTGAAAAGAGAGCATTGCCAAAGAGGTCTGGCAAGCTCTTCTGTCAATAAAATACTCTGGCCCATAAATTTAGACAAACTCTCAGCTTAAAACCTGATTAAAAGCTAGAAGAAACTTGCTTTGTTACCACAGAGAGCCCACCAACCCAGTATCCAAAGAAACTGCCTATAAAAATCAGCCAGGATAGCAACACTTGTATAAAATCTCCACCACCATTGTATCTCCTATACTTTTCCATGAGGTCATGTACAAAATTGAGGAAATGTACAGCATGAGAGAGCACAGGTTCTCATAGAGGCAAAGCTGTGTTGAAATTGTTCAGGGTGGCATTAAAATCTTCTATGGTTCTGTACCTGGATGATCTGCACCTTATGGCAAGACTTTCCAAAATCTTGCCATCCAGAAGACTCAAAAAATACATATATATCCTTATAAGGTTTGGGTTTAACTTCTTTCAGAATGTTCTTCAGTTACAGGTTAATTTAGTACAAGCCTGTATCTTTTTCATGTGCCATCTCCTGGCATTTTTGTTCATTGGAGATAGCCTCAGGAGGCAGCAATCAGATCTGGATTCATGTGTAGGGCAGGTACAGAATCAAGGCCTGATTTTGTGACTGTACCAGAACATACCTGTGGAATTTGAAAGCAGCAGCACTTGATATATTTCACAAGAAAATTTCAAGAGTAAACAACAGAAAGAAATCAGGAGGTTTTCTGTTGCTCAGTATAGCAGAATGTTATTATGTGTTTGCTGCTAAAAATGGGCTTCAGGTTGTATACTACGAGTGTTTTGACACTCCTTGCTTCAAGATCAGCTGTTCATGACATTTCCGTCAACCTGGACTGCAGCCCATCCAGATCTAGAAAACAGGTGTCATCCTATTTTGGACTTCACTCAAAATCAAAAAAAGTAGGGATAGATACTCACATGTCCTCACCCTCACCTTGAAAGTCTGAATAAAGCAACAAACTTTACAGGGTACTACAACAGTCAAATTCTAGGAGGAAGAAAAGTGAGGAGCTAAAGTGGCAGACGAGAAAAAGAGCCTGTTGGTCACTTTTTATGCTGTAGTTCATGCATCTCTGCTGTCTGAGGGCAGCAGGTTCCCACCACTTAGACATCCCTAAGCCAAATTCTTTAGCCTCCAAACAGAAATATGTAGAAAGAAATCCCCAGGGATGGTAGCCAGGTTAGCTCGCTGACCGCTGCATGTGCCCTGCGCAATTTTATTCCTTGAGCCGCTTCAGGACATGGCCTTGGATTAATGGTCCATCATAACAACCTTGAGTTTCTATGGAAATGTATAGCAAGCAGCTGAATATCATCCAGGAACTCTTGCGCTCCTTTAGCCAAACAAGGATGGAAGAGAAAAATGCCAATAAGAGGGAAATCGAACCACCAGCAGCAGCTCCATAACCAACACCACCTTTTTCAGATTACTGCTGCTATTTGGCAGTCAGTAGGCAGGCAGAAATACCAGGGAAATCTCACCCACTCTGGTTACACAACAGCTACAAACACACTGATGGCAGTATTTACATACACATACATTTACACACACATCCTTGGAAAGAGGCAGTTCCCTCTCCTCTTTCCGCTCAGCCATTCCTCAACTGAATCTTGAGCCCTTTGAGGTCCAGCTTCCAATTCTCCAGCATTTGCCCAGGTCTTGGACCACACACTGGACAGTATCAATGCCCAGCTGTAAATTCGTGTCTCCAAATGTCGGTTATCAGCAGAGTAAAATAACACAAAAGATTCATAGGGAGCCAACACTCCATCAAAGGAAAATCAGTCTTTAATTTTTGTCAATTTTTTATCTCCATCACAGAAGAAACTCCTCTATCCAAACACATATATTATCTATCGCTCTCTAAAACACATTTAGTGTGTCCGGTGGTATTCTGAACAAGATTAAAAAAAACCCACTGAAGATAAATCATGAAAGTGCTTTTCTTTTCTTTTTCTTTTCATTGGAATTCTAAGTTTTAGCAAAGAAACTCACTATTTCAAATAACAAGAGAACCTGTCACAGCACTACGTGTGTTCACTCAAAAACATGCATTCACATGTGCATGAGGAAGACTCTAAAGTCATTGTGTCTATAAACCAGAAACAGGACAAAAGTTCACTTCATGGCAACAAAGTTTTAACTGAACACAGATTCTTAACTGTTTTAGGAAAATGCTTGTTTCACATTCATCAAAAAAGCCATTTATCAACCACCACCAAGGTGGATGCATCAGGCAAAGCCGAGAAATGGGAGAAGATGACTTAGGGAACAAGATGATGAGATGTTGGGGAAAACAAGATGGGAAAAAGTTTGTACGAAGTCAGATAGATAAGATCCCAGCACTAGGGATTAGATGAGATGCTTTGTTCTGCTCATGCCATTTCACTCCATAAGAGTCAATACTTGTTTCAAAAAGCTAAGAGACTCAGAAGGTTTCTGCAGTTTGAAGAGGGAAACCTCTTCTGCAAATGCAAATACATCAGCTCGCTGATGGCAGACGGTAAGCTTGGTCATTAACAGAATGATTTTACTCTCTGGTCAACATCCAGACATATGATCAAGTTGTCAGAATTTTTATATAGTGGGGTTTTTTTCATAGGAATGAAGAAAGAATTCAATTTTATTTTATTTTTCATTCATAGACAGAATATTTAGGAAAACGTAGTGGGCCATGTTCATAGAAACACACTATTGGGTTGTTGGTTGTTTTTTTTTTCTCTGCTCTTAATACGTTGTGTATCAGTCTGGGAAAACAAAACAGATCACGCATCGAAAAACGGTTTTCAGAACAATTCAGTAAAAGCACTGAAGAACGCTTGTTGCTCACAGATCCTCCCCAGATGATGTGTCGACTGCACATACACAAGCCCTCGTTCCTTACAGACCTGGTCCCACGAGACTGAGCGAGAGAGTTAAAAGCAGTAAGACACATTACTCATTCAAGTATGGGAAGTCAGATAGGTTGAGAGGGGATTACAAATGTCATTTTTGGTACAGAATCTCTTTCACGCTAAGTACTGTTTACAGCACACGTTCACACAACATTCCCCTTTGGCTGCACAATCGTTAGCTTTCAGATTTATAGAACCGTTTCAATCCCAAGTATCTTACTTGGGGGAAATGCTGCATATTTCTCTCGTTTTCAGCTTTGGGAAAGAGACGGAGCTAATTCATAGAGAAATGGTTTGTTTTCTCTCCCACTTTCCCTCTAATGCGAAGTACGATTTTTGCACACTGCATACTGATGTCTGGCATACCATTGTGATTTATAGCACTTGTTTCACCCGTTTTCATTGTCCTTTTTTGATTCTGAGAGTACTTTGGGGTTTGCTCGACTTTGTCTTTCAACTGCTGGATCGTCTCCTCCGATTTAAAGAAAAAGTTAGGAAACAAATTTGACGGCATTTGCTGTCAATTTGTTCCAGAGTACCTATCGTCCCTTTTGCCAGGAGATGGCAGCATGTGGCTGTTCAGCTCCTACAGTCGCTCTGCAAAAGGACTAAATGGGGAAAAAAAAAAAAAAAAACTTGCAGATAGAAAAAAATCCTGTCTTTTTAAACCCACATTCCTATATATTTTCTGGCGGCAAGTACTACAGCTGCATCTCTTCAAAGTCCTTCGGGGGATGAGTCAAAAAGTGA
Organism: Pedionomus torquatus; assembly: GCA_013398155.1. Classification (NCBI taxonomy): domain Eukaryota; kingdom Metazoa; phylum Chordata; class Aves; order Charadriiformes; family Pedionomidae; genus Pedionomus; species Pedionomus torquatus. The sequence goes on from VZRU01009156.1 coordinate 406,438, forward strand.
AGTTTTCCTTGATTTGGGTTTGGGTTTTCGTTGTTTTGTGTTTGGGTGTTTTTTTTCCAAATGAATGTTTTACAGAAATTAAAAGATTTCTGGAAAGCAGAGATAAGCTGGACAAAGTCTCTTGGTACAGATATTCGGAAAGGTTTGTAAATTTTGAATTCCAGCCCTGTATCTGCAGTTCAGGACATCATTTTGAGCAACAAAACCAGCTCTCCCAGCCCCGCCTCTTCAGAATTCTTGGCCACGCAAGATATTTTCCTGCTGTCAAACAATACACACATATAACTAAAAATTTCTACCTTTCCTACCCCTATAAAAGGCAGCAGCAGTGTATCTAGGAGTATACACCTAAAAAATTCAAAATAATGAACCCCAAACTTTTACCACTCTCATAAATGGTTTCCACATGTTAATTTCAATAGAAACAAAACAGAATTAAGTAACACGTACGGATTTCAGTCATTCCAAATTCCAAATTCTTTGCATTTTCAACACCAAAATGGGCTTCAGATAATGAGCACTGCTATTTCCACTTATAATCTGTGGCTACTTACATGAGTAAGCAGTTATATAAAATGCTGTGGGGCAACAAAATAAAAGTGAATCTTTCTCTCCTTTGTATGCAAGGCTTATATCAATTCATGTGATGTGGTTCTTTCAGGTTAGGAAGCTTAGAGTGAGTTATCACAGTATATAGGTAGTCTCCTGTATCCTCTCCTACCCTATTAATGGATCCTGAATACATCCTTTTCATTTTCTGACAATATAGCAGCTTAACAGGACATTTGACTGGTAATTTTATAAAAGCGCAAAGAATCAACAACGGCAGTCTCATGGCTACAGCCAGAATGACTTGGCTATTTCAAAATACATGTTAAGGAACCCAGAATCTATTTCGGTTTGTCAGTGTTTTCATCTTACCTCATTACGGTAACATCTCGTTAACCTTCTTCCATCCCTCGGACGTGTTTCAGACACGTCTAAAACTCCACTTTTTCCCATGTTGCAAGTAGCAGCCACTGTGGTGAGAGAAAAAGCCTTATTTCAAACAATATAGCACTCCTCTATTACAACATATCACACACACAATTGATCTTAATAAAGCAAGGCCTCGGGAGGGCCTTCTAGCACGTGAAAGCACACAGATTTCTTTTAAAGTAGCAAGTCCTTTCGGTTTGAGCTTTTAAGTGTAATTCGCATGGCTCCCATGCCAGGGGTATGATAGCCAGAGTGGGCAGCATTGATGGAAATATTGGCTGTGAAGCCTACACTCTTGGTGGCTTCATGTGCTAAAGCCGCAGGGTCTTCCAAGTCTCTGACATCTGGGCACCTGGGTCGGGGTTTCTCCCTTTTCAGCTCCTGCTTCCCCAGGACTCTCAGCCCCTGTCAAGGTGGGCGTGTGTTCCCCTAAGCTTCTCCTTGCAGCTCCCAGATTATTTAGTCTCTAAAAGTTCATCTGTCAAGGAACAGAAGCTGAAACCAGCTGCTTATTCATGAAGAGCATCACCAGGCAATTATTCCCACAGACTATCTCAAAAAGACCAAATTTCAATATGCCTTTGAAATTCAGTGTGCTTTGAGCTGAAACAGATGAACAGCAAAGAAAGATGTAAAAATCCTTTATACTGTTAAACAGTATTAATGGAGTAAAATGATGATGCGATTTAAAGACCCCCAAGGTAATGACAATTTAAATGGTGACAGTTATAGTGACAAGCAGCAGTAAAAGGTCTGCATCAACCTAATATTGCAAACACAGGCAAAACAGATTTTCTACTTGTTCAGCTTCTAACTGTGCCCTAATATATCCTACTTGCAACTATTGCTTCTCAGTTTCTGAGCACATCTTATATTCAGCATGGCAACTGATGACACAGTTCTTTATCTCCTTGATAAATACTATTCTCATCCTGATTTCTTTTTTATTACCTCTTTTTCCTTATTACCTTGCCCTTAATCTCTATTTTCTCCCCGACTTTTCTTCCCAGAATTTCCTCCCCTATTTCTTCAGGTCTTAATAAGTTTGATGTATTGTAATACTGGGGAGAGGGAGGACTCTTCTCTGAAGTAGCATTGAACAAAGGTAAGGTTAAAAGAGGGGCAACAGGATCTAATGTCATTATATATTTATATACTGCTAATAGTGGATGAGCAGGCACATCAGAATTCACCAGCTGTCCCTAAAGGTACAAGCCAGCTTTCTGTCTCCTCACATTATAGCCCAGTATAACCTCTGTTGTAACACAGCTCAAAAAAGATTCTAAGATCTGCTCCGCTAGAACTGGAGCTCTAATTTATCTACATTCGGAAATACATTGCTCTGTAGAGATAGAAATCTAAAGATTACATTCAGTGTTATAGGTAGCTGACACAGCAGAAGTTTAATATCATTATAGTATTTGCTAAAGCAGAGTGAATGAGCTTGCATAATAGTAGAAAATTCTTCATATACATATAGCTTTATATGTGAAGATATTTATATTTTTCTACGTATGTAAATGGTAATATAGATCTATGAATAATATTTTATATAAAAATGAAATACCAAACCATAAATAAATAAGCAGAATTTGGCTTGAATTTGAGTGATGCATGGGAAATAGTTCTGGACATAGAAATACAGAAGAAATAAAGCTAAAGTTTAGCAGAGGCAAGAAGATAATTGCGCTGCCTCCAGCTAATAGAACAGCCATCGAGTTGCAGGTAATAATATCTGATATAGACAGTTTCAAATGTTAAGGTTAGTTGGCATCTAAATGCAGCTAGAAAAAAAAACAATCAAAATTTAAGAGGAGCCACATTCTCACTCCCTGCCCCCACTATTATGAAGCAAACATAGAGATAACAAATTAGAATAGGAATGGTAAGTGTGTGGATACACAGAATCTGGACACCTAATTTTGGCTATGTTGATCTGGATGTGCAACTCCTAGCGTTTGCCTTTGGCTTTTCTAGGCTCCACCATGTATCAACTTTCTTGACTGAGTCCAAGGTCTGAGAAGGATTTAGCTTTGCTTTGGATACCCATCTAGGACAAAATACTCTCCAGAGGCCTGCAGTGCCTGTGTCTCCCAGTCTTCCTTCAGACCTTCAGTTCTCTGCAATTCTAGGCCAAGCTGATATTTTGTTAAGGCATAGAATCATAGAATGGTTAGAGCTGGAAGGGACCTTAAAAATCATCAAGTTCCAACACCCCTGCCACGGGCAGCGACACCTCCCACCAGACCAGGTTGCTCAAAGCCCCATCCAGCCTGGCCTTGAACCCCTCCAGGGATGGGGCAGCCACAGCATCTCTGGGCAACCTCTTCCAGTGCCTCACCACCCTCACAGGAAAGAATTTCTTCCTAATATCCAATCTAAATCTCCCCTCTTCTAGTTCACAACCATTACCCCTTGTCCTATCACTCCACTTCCTGACAAAGAGTTCCTCTCCTGCTCTCCTGTAGCTCTCTTCAGATACTGGAAGGATGCTAGAAGGTCTCCCCAGAGCCTTATCTTCTCCAGGCTGAACAGCCCCAGCTCTCTCAGCCTGTCCTCATAGCAGAGGTGCTCCATCCCTCTAATCATCTTCATGGCCCTCCTCTGGACCCGTTCTAACAGTTCTCTGTCCTTTCTCTGTTGAGGACTCCAGAGCTGGACACAGGACTCCAGGTGGGGTCTTGTGAGCGCAGAGTAGAGGGGCAGAATCACCTCCCGTGACCTGCTGGTCACACTTCTTTTGATGCAGCCCAGGATACGGTTGGCTTTCTGGGCTGAAGGAGAAGTAGGAAATGGAAAGGAGAAAAAAAGGTGTGAGCACAGGATCAGCTGAGTTTATAAACCACACTCGGGCAAACCAGAGGCATGATTCGGTATGACTTTCTCTGCAGGCAAATTCTTGGGTACGTAACGCTGTAACACCCCCCACTCCAGGTCACTTTAGGCAACTTCTACCATGCACAAAGAGCAGCTGAAAGCAGGGTACCATGTAAAACTATGAACATTATTGTCCAATACACAAAAATGATTAATAGGAGTAATGAGCTATTGATCCAATGGTTGAGAAGTTCTGTGTTCCAGAGTTAACATCCAACCAACATCTGCCAGCCAAATAAATCCTGCAAGGAGGCTTTTCTCTATTTGTTCTTGTTGGGGCAGGCTGATCCTCAGGGTTGCAGAGTTGCCATCCTTGGTCTCCTCGTTTTCTCCTTAGGATTGTATATGTTTGTTTTTCCTTATGAATTCCTGAGCTGCCAACCATACCCTTCTCGCCAACCTTATCTCTGCAGTTTCACCTTTCTTGTTTCGCATGGCTCTGCTCTGTGTAGGCTTTTACAGCTCTTTCTATCAGTTTAAGTGGCTTTCTCAGAAGCCTAAGCCGGGGTTACAGGAGCATGCTGTGTGTAAGCTGGGGCTTGGATCAGAGGCACAAACTGCTGGGAGGAGGGTTACAGGTATGACAGGCGATTCTGAAAGGAGCTATTGACATTATCTTATGAAGAGCCATCTCTTATTGTCACATCATGTTGCTGCGAGGGAGCAGAGAGCAACAACACACACTTAACATAAAAGAACCTCTTTGCATCTCATTCAACTCTGACACAGCAGCGACAGCAGCAGAGGATTCATTGTTTAGGAGCACTGATCACACAAAAGCAGATATAAGTACATAACAGACCTCTTCGTTCGTACTAAGAAGTTAAGCAACAATAAGCCTACTTATGCCTGCAGATGGTTCAGTGCCTATAATGTTTGGTTTGGGTTTTAATGCAGAAATATCAAAAGCTGTTAGTGGCAATGCTGAATGACCTCCTGCCTACAGTCAGTGATTTTCTTTTAATACTGAACACATACTACAGAGTGACTGATCATATTTTGAGTCTCATTAGGCAGTCACAAATGGAAGGAAAAGAGGCACTAGCGGAGGAGCGATTGCAGGATAAACCACTGCCAACCCTCAGAGGTAAGAACCTGCACGCTCTGGGAACACACCAGCACAGGAAAGGTTGCTGCCTGTAACCAGCCAGTGCAACACATGCCAGATGTAACGCTGCAGGAAAAAGACACAGGAAGAAACAAAAAGGCATAATGGATGTAACAGCCTTACACAGTGGCACTGTGTCTCTTGTGAGATGAAGAAATTTCAGTATCTTACAGCGTAATCACATCTAACTGCATAAACCCACTGCTTCATGAAGTTGAACAGCTAAATCGGTGTTTTGCAGCTTTTCTCATTCGGCAGGCCCTATAAAATGCCCCAGTATTCCAGTACTGTAAATGTAAACCAACTTATCATTAGCATGGTTTTCCCAGTTATTCTTCTTGATCCCTGAAAAGAAATACATCAGCCTTAGGAGAACAGGTCAGAAGCCACTGAACTAGACCTGACCACAGGCTCAGGTCTGCTCTTGGCCCATTCACACATACACAGGACTGCTAAGAGAAGTTTGCAGGAACAGTTAAACATTTCCAAAGCCTTTCCAACTGCTGGGAAAATAAGAAAATAAATTACAAATACAGCAGACATAAGGCACCTCACTAAAACACTTTTTCATTATTTTTTTTTTAATGTCCCAGAATCTTTCCAGATTCCCCAATTTTTCCAAGGTTTGCCAAATGCATTGTATTAAGCACTAATATCAATAGATTTCACCTTGATTACTGGTTGTCCAAGAAAATTAACTGTGGTTACTGTTTCTAGAAAACTGTAAACTTGTGGAAATTGCAATTACTAAACAAAAAATCCTGGTAGCTTAAAAACTTTCTGAAGTCACTTTGAAGCAGTCTGTATATGTCAGATTCCACCTGCCTAAATTTATGCCTGCCATTTCTTTGAAATAACTTCAAGCACCCCTACTGAGGACAAGGCACCGAGAATTATCTGTTCATACCAATGATTTTGAATCCTAAAATGAGTATTATATATATTATGTATTTAATAATACTACTTCCAGTAGTAACCACAGTGTTGAGGACTTCTGCTTGTACACTTAAACTATTCACAATCTGGCCTTACGTGATCTGAGAATATGGAGGGAACTGCATGGCTGCACAAAATCCCAATCATTTTTGAATTATTTAATCTTACAAAGCATATGTCCCTCGATCCATTACTTTATTGATGATGTTTGCTGACTGAAAAGTCACAGGGCTACTTGCCTTCACTGATCCTCAGATCAAAGGTGGCTGTTAGGGTTTTAATTTTGGTAAGGGTTTTGAAGAATATCTTCAGATTTGAGAAACCTAACTTTTCTCATCCACCTGGGCATTTTCTTTTCTTCCTCCCTCTCAATTCCACTCTTGAAAGAAAAATTAATCCATCAAATCTTTCTTTCTCTAATTCTGAGACTTTTAAAGGTGGCAGAGACTTTCCTAGGTCTTTTCAACTCAGGCTCACCATCATAAAAAATTGACAGAACTCTGCAAGCAAGAAAAATGAGAAGGTGATATTTGTCAAAGACTCGGTGGATAAAAATGAATGCAACAGGACATGCATATGCCTCTCTGCTCCGAGTGAAAGAAAAGCTCTTCAGAGTGGCCAGCAAGGACACTCCGTTCCTCATCTTCCAGTCACACCAAGTTTACAGCTCTCTCTCCCTGTGAGCAGAGGGATGATGCCTCCTGTTCGGTCCAGCAGTCTCAGACCTGGTTTCTGATCGTACCCAATGATGCAATTTTAGCCTCCTGTAACTTCAAGGCCATTGTAGACTAATTGCTACCACACTTTCCAGAGCAGGGGAATTTCAGTCTGCCCCAGATCAAAGGTAATGTAACATTCGTTGCTGTATTTCAATTTCTGTACAGGTATTTATTTCCTGAGCTGGATGGCAGAGTAAAATCTGAAGTCCACACAGAACAAACTGCAGTGTGACCTCATATAGGAAATGTTATTAGGTCACTCATAAATTATTGGTGCCCCCTTTAGATAAGCCAGCTGCTCTCAATATACCGTTTTTAGGCAACTTGCCCATATTGAGACAGTTTTTTCAGAACAAGAGCCAAAGCTAAATACCATTGACTGGAATGTGTGGCAAACTTGACTGCAAAGCCACGGCTGTGCCCCTGGGCTTCTGATCCAATAAACAATTTCTCCCTGCCAGGCTGCTTTTTCCCCACATCTGTTTGTATTCTAATCACCTGGTCTCCAGAGATCACAGATTTTTCAAACAAAATCCCACCAAATGCAAAACAAAAAGCAACATAACAAACTACCTTGTTTCAGGGAAGACTCCTTAGGCCCTCTGTTTTGTTCCAATGCTGAACAAAGCCAGCACCTTCACAGGAGGGTTTGCCAGTTCTCCAAAATTACTGTGCTGGAATTAGAGCCTGCCTTCTCTACTGTCTTCATCAGTAGAGGGGAAGCTGTTTCTCCAGAGTGTCACAGCATCCGAAGCTCCTCAGCGGTTCTGGTCTGGATTCTAAACAAAAATGAGAGGTTTGTGTTAGTTTTCCCACTCCTGAACTACCCTACCCAAGACACTTCCCCTCCTTCCCCAGCAGCTGTGAACCCAGCTGGGCCAGAATTTAACAGTGAATGTACCAAGCCTATGCTGCACCTCAAAAAGGAGTAGATACTTAACACAAGGAAGAATCTATGGGGTGAAAAATGTAAAAAATGAAAAAAAATAATAAAAAAAAAGAGGGTAGCTTTTCAGTGCTGAACGTCCACAATCACCTTTACACTGAAAAATAATTTCCATTTTTGATATTAAGGATGTTAAATGGAGGGGGTTGCCTTATCATTTAAATTGCATTATTTTATACTGAATGTCAAAGGAAACTTTCAATTTATGAAGAAAAAAAAAAAGGCACATTTAGAACTGAACTCACAAATGAGTAACTAACTATAGGCTGTGATGGCCTACAACACCTATACCACATTTAGCAGCAAGCAGGGCTTGTGTTACAAGCTGTTAATTCTTTGATCCCCAAACTTTGGCACTGAGTATAGGAAATCAGTGGAAGGAACTCTGCTTACTTTCCACCTCAGCTGCCTAATGACGAGTTTACAGACAAGATCTGGAAAACACAAACTCAAAAGATTCCCCGTTTCCCTGGGATATAAAAACGCCTTAAGAATAATTGCTTTGGCATTGTGGAAGATGATAAAGAAAATAAAGAATTTGTGCTCATTTTCAGGAACAACCTATTATGCACTTAGCCTAAGAGCTTGCATTATTTGTCAACCTGCTATAATTGTCCTGATAACATAAGGCATGTTCTGGATGGTTTATAAAGAATTTTATCTCATGATGTATCAAAGGCCACTGGGATATGCACTGCAGTCTACCCTGGGTAGATTTAGAATAATAAAAAAGAGAGTAATGCAACCTGACATTTGCTGATAAACAATGTGAAAACAGATGCAGAGCACAAATGTCTTAATGAGCAATTCAATCTTGGAAATTATGTAAATCAAGAGCAACTCATTTTGGTCAATTTGGCCAGGAAAACGATCTTTTTAAAAACCACATGGGACCTCTTTAAAGAAGAAAAAGGTAGGTTTTTCTCTATCTTTGAAAAAGTTCACTTGGACATACTATTATTTCTCTAAGCTATTTATTTCCCTTAGCTATTTAGAGCTAAAGCTCTAAAAAACATCAAAACATTTATGTTGTCTTTTAGAACTACCCAGACTTCACCTTATTACTTAGCAATCATGCATGTTCTATGTAGATTTTTTTCTTATCAGTTGCCCATATGAAAGTTGACAGTAAAAAAATTGCATCTTTTTCTATAAGAGATTACATCTTAGAAGTGTAATAAAGTGAAAGTGAAGTGGATTTGGAAGCGCTCACTGAACCAAGGATCACATTATTTTTGTCAATACCATTGACGAATGCAATAGCAAATCCCAGTCTCTCAAGTCACAGTCGTCACTTTAGCATGGCTCTGTGCTTTTCTTTTTTCCCCCCTCATATTAAGTTGGATTTTTTTTTTTAAACAGAATTACACAGCAAATATTTTTTTCGTAATGCAGATTTGCTTATTTTGTCTCTAAGATCAAACATAAACCACGTGGTACAGGTGGGCTGATACAGTTTATTGAAATTCTACAGAAAAAAAAATGTTATAGAATTAAAACTCTCCAAGAAATTCCTCAAAAATAAAATAATTGTAGAATTTACAACCTTAGAGCTAAAGTAAATAGAGTAGCTGTAGCATAAATGAATCTCACATGAGGGTCCATTCAAAATGATAAAATATTCCTTTGCAAGAAATTAATTGATGAAAAAATGTAGCCATTTATGATGAGGAAAACATATTAAAAAATCTGAAGGTGGAAAAAAACAACTGAGAGTATTAATGCAGGGATGATGCCCTCAAATGCTATGATTGCTCTGTGTAAATATTTAGTATTGCAATAACTCTAGCTAGTGTGACTTCTAAAGCCTTTTTCTCATTATTATATCTTCCGAAATCTTTTCCATATTCCTGTTTTGACATTTCTAGCTATGGTTTATAAACTTCAGAAGTTTAGCTATTCTAGGAAATTACAATACCTCTAGTAGATTTTAAAATAAAAAAAATGTGGAGCATTTGAGCAATCTCAACTTTCTACCAAGTGGAAAGCACTATCTTGAATCAGAATTAACCTGTGCTTAGAGTATCCCCTGCACTTTGACTCAGGAATATATAAAAATCATAAGAGATACAGTAGATTAAATAGATAACTCATTTCAACTGACAAAGTTACCCATATGGCTCCAGTTCAAGAAAGTTTCTCTGTTGAAGATGTTTGTAGGCAACTAAGGTCAACGGAGCGGGGCAAACGCTGAAATGTTTTCTTAAAAAACAACTTCCCTGAGTGGGAGCTGCTTATCATCAAAAAACATTTGATTCACAAAACCAAATATATAAATAAGTACATAATAAAATAAAACAAACAAACAAACCCCAACAAAACCCACTGTAATAGTGGCTTTATTATTTAGTCACTTTATTGTGACTATTACAGCTGGAATCTTGCAAATTCTTCCCACATAATAAAATATTATTATTAATGGGACTAGATGTAATCAGAAAACAAACAAAAAAGCTGAAATATTAAGTTTGACCTAATCTTTGTAGAAGGAGGGAGACCAGTCACCAAATTGTCTTCTGGGTCCTTTTGTATTTATTCCTCCAACATTTGCACAGGCATTTTGCCTGGCATTAGACTTTGACTAATGATTACTAATTTCTGGATGTCCCTTTTTCATTCATTCATTCCTGCTCATTAAAAGCTTTAAAATGTATTGATTACCACTACTGCCTACCTCTCAGTTTTCGTTAGTGACCTGCGCCCACCAATCTTCTTCCCGTAGTGTCAGCAAGTTTACTAAAAGTCTTGCTTCATCAAAAGATTGTATTTGTCCATAATCTGGATATTAGTTTTTATTTACTCACAGATCTGTCCTCATTGGCAAACTGTGTTATACTTCACCTGCTTGGATTTTTAAACTTCTTTTAATAAAAACAAACAAAAATATGTAAATTCTAGGAACTTAAAAGGAGCTAGTAAGTACTGGTGACTCATCTCTCTCCCTTACAAATGGTTTTCAAAATAAAATGGTTTTCAGGAATAAAAATCAAGTTAAAGAGTACAGAAGAAAAAGAACTCAAAAAGAGCTCACAGTGGTTCTTCATGGCCTTCCAAAAATAAGCTTTAAATCTAAATGTGTAATGAACTCCTGTGAGGATCTGAGCTAGGACTACAGCACAAGTCCATTACCCAAATAAAAGTAGGAATAGTAAATAGCAGTAACAGACTATTATTCTCTATTTAGACCAGTCACTATGGAAAAACCCAGTACAGTAGCTGCACTGAGAAAAAGACTCTGTGTGTAACCCAAATTAGCTGACATGATAGAAAATTCCAGTGGAGGGGCAATCTCTGCTTCAAGTCAAGCTTACAGGGCAACTTAGAGACAACTGAGTACCTCAGATAAATGAGGGAACAATGAATAACATAAAACGAGAAAGGAAAAGGATGGATAACAGAGAAGCACAAAGTGGTGCTGTTAATGCAGCCATAGAGATCTTAAGATTTTAAATTTGTATGAAAGTCATATGCAGTGAGAGAACAAACATGCATGGAGAATGGGAGGACACGGCGTATGTCACCTTGCCAAGTCCTGCGGGGGGAAACAAGGCTACCAATATTCCTGCATGGACTAGAGGAAAATGATTAGGTGATGCGATACAAAAGAACAGAAAGCTGATAGGAGCTTCTTTGGTTAGCATATAGGTGGGATAGTTAGAGAAGCCAATCACAGAAAATCAACTTGAGGTTATTTTGAAAAAGAACTTTCATGGTGTTCAAATTAAGTAAGTGGATAAATAAAGATAGGCTTGCAACTAAGCTACTTAATGCCCCAATGTCAAGTGCGCTAACCCTAACTAGGTAAAAATTAATATTTAAAGATAAGCAGAGATCACAAAAAAAGGGCAAAATATTTACAATCAATGATAACATGTTTCTTAGGGATCAGAAAGTGGGAATCATAAAAATTCACATGAAAAGGTAGCCAAGAGCTCTCAGCTTCACACAAGACTATTTGTGAAGAAAAAAAACCCCAAAGGTACTCTCTCTTTAACTTAATTAAAGCACCAAAGGTAGTCTAGTTGTGCCCTCAAAGGAATCTCCTGCTTTAGCTTTCAATATGATCGGGGACAAGGAATATTTGGGCAAATGTCAGTGACACAAAGGACAGGAGAAGTCGTAGAGATTTGTAACAAATGTACAAAATCAGGAATGGTATATATGTAGAACAGCAAATGTACTTCTTATCCCTAAGAGTATGGAATGGAAGAGAAAATATGCAAGGCTGTTGAGAAAAACCTGAAGAAGAAGAAAAAAAAAAAAAAAAAAAAAGCTTAGGTAAACAGAAAAAGAGATAAATTTGAGGGGAGGGGTGGTTTGGGGTTGGTTTGGTTTGTTTTTTTTTTTCAGACAGGTAGGTTGTTCTAGGATGATAAATATTTCATTACCTGCCTTTGATTAGGTTACTAATTTTGTAGACAAATGAAATAAAGTCATTTGTCAGGGCTTCAATCAAAATTTGATTTGATGTCATGTGGGAAAAAATTAGATAGGCTGGAGTTGGTGATTAGGAAAACATAGTCAAGAGGATAAGGTGTGGTTTAACAGGTTGTATTCAAGGTTTGGAAGGAAATAACTGATAGACTTCATTAAGGATTGATCTTGGGGTCATTAAAATTCAATAAATTAATTAGAAAATCCAGCATAAAATGTAGAACCTCGCTATTGCAATATTCTGGTGACACAGAGTGAAGGATCTTGATAATGTATTGGAACAGAGAAAATATAATTGTGGTTTATTATTGAAAAGGAAAACACAGTAAGACCATGTATCAGAGAATGTATTTCCAACAGAGATAGATTAGGAATTAACAACGTTTCACAAGACTACTAACATCTAAATTTGGAAGTTCATCCACTTTCATAAAAGATTAATTCCAATGGGAATAGACAAAAGTTTCACGAGGCTAACGTGGGACGTGGAGTGCTATTGCCTGGCTCGCATATAAAATTTGAGAGGGAATCTGTACCTTACAAATTTGTTGGGCTACACAATGTCAGAAGGAGGAATCATAGCTCATTAAGATAAAGCAGTGGCTGGAAAAGGACAAGTGTGTATAAAAACAGATACCAAACACGGTAAATCTGGACACTAGAAGTTAAAAGGCTGCCAAATGCCAGAGGAGTGAATTTTTGGAACAGTTTCCTACCACAGCATGGGACTTTACCCATTCCTAACTAGCTGTGGAAGATGGGTCTTGAAGGGTTTCCAAAAAGAACCTACACTTCACTGTCTGCAGTCCAGGGCAATGGACTGAATGACACAAGGCAGCTCTTTCCAGTCCAGTGTTCCTATTACTTGGAAACGGAGTGAAGATTCTTAGGACTAAGAGGAGCAAAGGTTGATGTCAGTATTTTAAGTTAAAGCAGAGGAATAAGACTTGAAAATTGAATTGAGGTTTTACTTGTTTGTGCTTATAAATGATAAAGGAATAAAAATTATTATTAACTTGTTTGTGCTTATAAATGACTTGATAAATAAAATTATTAACTTTGTGCACAAATATTAGAGGTCATGTGCTAATCAGATATTTTTCACTGTCTCGTAGCAGCTGAGATGGTTTAGTAGGACCCTGAGCTCTTAGTGTAATTTTTACACAGCTGGCTCATCAACCCATTTCTAGAGAGATCAGGATCACTTCCTGTACTATTCAAGCGTTATTTCCCGAGATGAACCAGCTACTTGTTATTGTGCCCAAAAATTAGACCAGAAAATTTTCCCTTCACCATTTAAAAGACGTTTGAAGATCATGCTAACGCACCAAAGCAAGGGAATGCAAAGCCCAGGCCTTACATCTGTTCTTAACCAACACTACTGTGACATTTCTGGGAAGTAATACAAACAACAATAATACTTATTACTTACTGTATACGGTGCTTTTCATCTTCAAAGCGTCTTACAAACATTTACTGCTAGTTGATCTTGAAAAAATATGATTTAAGGCCAGCTTCTGATAGCTTGTGTGGCAAAGTTAATGTCATTTAAATCGAGCCTGTTTGTATGTAATAGGATAGAACTACAGTACTTTAGTTTAAACACTATTGTTCCATTAAAAGCCAATTACAGAAATTCAGCTTTCCTCGAATTTGTAGAGCACGGCTTTTCATTTAAAAAAAAAAAAAAAAAGAAAACAAAAAAAAGACCTATCTAAATACTTCATCCGAATTTAGTCTTCATAATTCTAACTAATTGCATAACAGTCTTTTCACCCAGCTGCATAATGCAATTCGTCATGAAGGAGGGAAATCTCGCCGCGCTGGCGGGCAGTACCGCCTGCCAGCAGTAGATAGCGCTCAAGATATTTCCATTTATTATAAGCACCCGAGGCCGGCAGAGGGTAAATTCCCACCTCCCTGGCTCATCCCGACACAGGGTGCTCCATCCCAGCCCCTCCGTCAAGCAACAAAGCCCTTCCTTACGGTTAAGCCAATAACCGGATCATTTACACGTGCAAAATTGTGATTTTGGGACCATAGGAAATACCATTTTTTGACACTAAGCACATACACAGCAGCATTTCACTATTTCCCATCAAGGATGTAAAGACAACTTCTGGATTTAAATTCTAGTTGGTAAATGCTAGCATATTTTGTGCTGATCACCCCATATTAGAAATAAAATCCCACGGTAGCACAGCAGGTTGAAGAACGCTAAGATAGAAACTTTAAAATAAAAAAAAAATCAACTTTTAAATATTGCTACAAAAAGTAACCACACGAATTACATTCTAATATAGTGACTGTCACTGATTCTTCTTTTTTTTTTTTTCTCTGCATCTTTGAATCTGCTGCAAATGAACCCATTCTAGAGTTGCTCCGTTTACACATAGTTTCCTTTGCTACAGATCAAGCATCTTTTCTGAGCCCAACAGGGAGCTGGTTTAATGGTGGTTTATGGCAGTGTTAGCTTGATGGTTGGTCTCAATGATCTTAATGGCCCCTTCCAACCTAGACAATTCTATGATTTGATGATTCTAACGTGATTTGTGGCTGAATTGCATTCACGTGGTATGTTTTATGAGACACCGAAGGCTAGGAAAGGAACCAGTGAAATTTAACAATTAAATAACTACAGTCATCATCGGGTAAAATCATGGTTGCTCTGAAGTGCAATGAAAGGACTTGCAGAGCTGTTTCCACAGGCAAGGATTTTCGCAGTTAAAAATACAAAGGTAGTCAAATTGTTACCCTAATATGGGCCTAGTAAGAAGATGAGGCAGGACAACTGAGCATTAAGAGGAAACTAATCTGGAAAAGACAGGTGGGGTGTGGAAACTGAAACCTCCACCTCTTCTTCAGCCTTGTGGCAGGGAGCTTATGTATCTCATGTGCATTACCAATGAGCAGATGCCAGCGCTGCCAAGGCTCGATGCTGGCATCTCTGTAATGGGTGACGGTGCTACCGCCTCAGTGCCTGGCAGCGTGGGAGCCACAGGTGCCAAACGCAGCCGGGGTCGGACAGGAACCTGCGCTCCAAATTCGATTTGCCTTCCCAAGGTCACTTCAACAGCGCTACGAGGTTGTCACTCCTAGAAAAGCACAGGAACAAAAGCTTCAGGTTGCTCATACCGATCTCAAAACCAGGTCTGGAGCGTATTGTGTTCTTAAATGGGTACAACCTCAGAGTGACTTCTTTGGAGATGGATTCTCTAGCCTGCTGGGCTCCCAGGAGCCATTCCTCAAGCCCCATGCAACTTGAGCCCACTTGAACTTGTTCCTGTCCCTGTGCCCACCTGGGGGATGATGCCCCCAGCTACCAGGTGTTCCCAGGGCAGGCCAAGGGGCCGGGCTGGGCAGGTGGATGCCAGGGCAGGCCACGGGGCCGACCCACCATGTCTTCTCACAGCTGGGTAGAAGAAACACGATGAGTACCCCCCAGGAGGGCTTTGACTGCCCACCCACCTGTGGGTGCTGGGGAGAAGGGGCAGATCCACCTGCGAGAAATAAGAGCCCTGATGGCGGGTTTCCTGTGAAAACGAGGAATGAAGGTGAAACCAAACCCTTCACCCATCTCACAGCTGGGTAGAAGAAACACGATGAGTACCCCCCAGGAGGGCTTTGACTGCCCACCCACCTGTGGGTGCTGGGGAGAAGGGGCAGATCCACCTGCGAGAAATAAGAGCCCTGATGGCGGGTTTCCTGTGAAAACGAGGAATGAAGGTGAAACCAAACCCTTCACCCATCTCACAGCTGGGTAGAAGAAACACGATGAGTACCTCTAGGAGGGCTTTGACTGCCCACCCACCTGTGGGTGCTGGGGAGAAGGGGCAGATCCACCTGCAAGAAATAAGAGCCCTGATGGAGGGTTTCCC
>VZRU01009162.1:0-10392 GCA_013398155.1 Pedionomus torquatus
AAGAGGAGACTGAGGGGAGACCTTATCACTCCCTAGAACTACCTGAGAGGAGGCTGTAGAGAGGCAAGGGTTGGTTTCTTCTCCCAAGTTACAGATGACAGGACAAGGGGTAATGGCTTCAAGTTGTGCCAGGGGAAGTTCAGGCTAGATATTAGGAAATATTTCTTTACTGAAAGGGTTATCAGGTATTGGAATGGGCTGCCCAGGGAGGTGGTTGAGGCACCATCCCTGGAGGTATTCAAGAGAGAAGTTGACTTGGTCATCAAGGATGTGGCTTAGTGTTGGGTGGTGTGGTGTGTTGTTTATGGTTGTTGGGTTTTTTGTGTGTTGTGTGGGTCATTATTTTTTTTTTCCATTGGTTGGACTAGATGATCTTAAAAGGTCCCTTCAAACCTAGGTGATTCTATGACTCCACTGACAGTCTCAAGAGAAGAAAGATGTAATGTAGGAACAACCACATAGAATGATCCTCAGAAAAAGAAGGTATTAACATAATGGCAAACTAGTGGGTGCATTGGGTTTCTTGGCATCTCATTGATACCTCAATATCTACTCAGGACAAGTTCTACCACTGGCTAAAATCCATCTGGAGAGCAGTAGAACTGCTTATCCTGTCTCAAACCTTCAGTGTTTGGTTCCACAGCACAAAGCATTAGGGTGTAAAATAACCAGTATGTTAATCTTACGCCATTTTCTTCATGACTTCTCAGCTCTGTTAAAGCTGTCAGGGTGTTAAAGCTCTATTAAAGCTCTCAGGGTGACACGTGGGGGACGTGTCACTTTAACTTTCCCATAGGCTCCTGTGGAAGGATGGCTAAGTGATAAAAGGACATGATCTCACTGGTGTGAGCAATCCAGTTTTTAGCAAACCGTAACTGCACAACTAGATGTAAAAAGGGCAAAGCAACTTGTCCTTGATTCCACCTGGAGAGGCAAGTAATGAACTGGTAAACAAGTTAGGCAGAACTAAGTCTGGAAAGTGAGGACAGACTCCTTTGTGTGGGCAGAAACGCTCTATCAATCATGTAACAGCTTGAGGCGAGTGGACAAAAGCTATGAACTGATGAAAGATTGCTTGTTATCGTGTGCTTTTTTTGGATACCTATATAACCTTTGTAAGTGCGTAGAATAAAGGAGAATGATCAAACTCATATTGAGACTCCGTTGTTACTCCGGGTCTGTCTACCACTCCGACAGGCTCCAAAGCACATTTCTCCAAGCAGAGCCATTCAAAGTATTTCCTCTTTTTTTTTTTTTAAAAAAAAAAAAGCACTTTTCATTGGTACAAGATTGGTACAAGATCAAATATACAAAACCACGGAAGAAAAGTATCGTGGTTTAGCCTCAGATGGCAACAAAGAACCACGTGGCAGCCCAGTAGCTCCAACCCCTCACAGCCGCGAGGAGAGCATTGGAAGAAAAAGGCAACACTCGTGGGTTGGGACAAAACCAGTTTAACAGAACAACAAGTAGAACAGGGAAAAAACAGTAACAGTAACACGGGTGGAGATGGATACAAACACGAGTATGATACCGACCGCTCGAGACCGCAACCCAGACCATCCTCAACCCTGCACTTCCACAACTTCCGGTCCCCCCTACCCTTCCCGGCCAGCTCCCAGCTACCCCCTGGGCATGGCTCACCTGGGGTGGGATACCTAAGCCCCTGCTAGAGCCAGGGGAGAATTAACCCTGTCCCTCCCAAAATCCAGGACAAAAAGTTAATCACAAATTATTGTAAATATTGTTTCTTATATCTGTGTTCATGGGAAAAAAAGTGTTCACTGCAATTTTACTTTATTTTTTTCCATAAAAGATATGCATTGAAATTGTTTTTTACAATGTGTTCTGGTACATAGAATGAGCTCTATCCCAAACAGATATTACTTCATTTCACAAAGGAGTCCCAAAACAGAAGTGAACTGAGGGCAGCCCTACACAGGGCACTGCACATCTCTCTAATCAGAGTGCGTGGCTGAAAAAAAACAAGTGTTCTGAACCAACTGTTGCTAATCTGGAAAAGAGGGTGGATGGGAATAAAACTCCTACTTTCCCTTCACCCACAAAGTAAACTTCTGCCTGCAAAGAACAGATTTAAGGACTGCACTGTCTGCAATCCTGATCATTTTAAGGAAAAAGTAAAACTTCTATTGAGTATATAACAGTACTTTTATGAGAAAAATCAACAGCCTTGTGCTATAATTTCTCTGCACTCTAAAGTGCTCAAAGTTTCTCAGCAATTACTGATGGTACATTTCTAGATCTCCTCTTAGCTCTTTCCACAAGAACAATACACAAAACAAAGCCTTGTTCTGATTTTTCAATAAGCATTTTTCCAATGTAAAGCTACGTAAAGACAATCCTACTACAAAATATGTCACAAATCAGGTAACCTCTTTATAGGACATATGTTAGTTGCTACTACCCAGCTCCAAAGAGATTTATTTGTTTTAGCCTGGGACGGTGCCAGAAAAGCCATTAGCATCTCAGAGAGCAGAAGGCAAAATTTAGGTCTCCCCCATCACTACTAAATGCCCAAATCACCAGCTATGCAGTCAAGCTCTCAGTGGTTTTGCAAGGCTTTTGCGACTGCTTTGCTGTGGTGAGGCAACACTTCAATGAGAAGGTGACCTAGTGTGCTGGGTCCATCTTCTCAGGCTGTGGGGAACGTGGGCTTACTTTCCCTGTTGAATGAAATGGTTGGTCTTGAATTAAAGGTCCATAAGTGTCCCTTGTGATATATACATTCAGACTATATAAGTCTGCCTCATTTAGAATTCATTCAGGCACAGGACAGACTGACTGGGCTCCCCAGGTTAATATCCTGATTCGCAAGAACTGTAAGAGTCATTGACTTGCTTAGAGAGCCACTCAAAAAAACTTTTTAATTAAGACTGCAATCTTCTGTGCAGCACAAGGCCAGCCCTAAGATTTATAATCTCTTGTCATGTTGCTCAAAGTCTCCATCTCATTTTTATCTCTATTGCTGCTATCTATCTTTGTCTACAAATGGAAGGTTAAAGTTTGAGGCATATCTCTAGGCACTTGTCAAAATTCATTTTATGGAAAAATGAAGCATTTGCAGGGTGTCTTCTCTAGTAACACCACCGCACTAAACAGAACTGAGTAAATTATATTGTGATTTCCTATTTACAGTCCCAGGCACCAAAAGCAATGAGACAAGTATAAAAATCAAAACTTCCAGCCAAGATTCCACCTCCACATCTTTTGAGTCTCAGGTAATCATTTCTTGGTGAGGGTTGGATTTTTGGCTTTGTGTTGTCTGGGTTTTTTCAGTTAATTTACCCCATGGTCAATAGCTTCTTTAACCATTAAAACGTTACAGTTTTATCAATGAGCTTTCATTTTTCTTTCCAAAACTTTTCCCAAAAATATTTGGTTTGGGTTTTGGGGGTGTTGTTTTGTTGCTTTTGAAAAAACAGCACAGTTCAATAATTTTCCTTAGGTTATTTAAAACTCTGATGTTCTACTATCTCATATCAAACCAGTAACATCAATGCCTAAAACTCAGTAAAGCACTGGTCTATTCCAAAGCCCTAAATACTGAATTTCCACACAAGGTCAAAAGTTTTCCAGCTACATTATCATCCATACATTATGATCACAAATCACTTCAGATGTTGACGCAGACTCTGATTGGTTCTGGGAGAACAGTCATTTCTCTTTTGTAGCACCAGGAAAAATAGATTTTTGACTGACAAGCCCATTTTGAAAGTCCACATGTTAAACTCCAATTCATACTCTATTAATGAGTTTGCTTTTTCACCACTTTTGATCTATGCCAAAACCCCAGTGCCTTGGCTTAAGAAGCAACGCTGGTTTTCTGTATTCCAACCTGTCAATAATGCATCTGACATAATTTCTCTTGGCACATCCTTACATGCATTACTGATCTTATATGAAAATCACTTCTTCCTCCAAAAATAAAAAAATAAATCTGCACACAGAACACTCACAAAATTTGAAAGCTCAGAGAAATTTTTTAATCACCTCCAACCTTATAGTTCAATTAAATTTCTCTCTGAACAATGTAATTAGCTACATATTCAATCTTGTTCCCCCCCTCTAGGGATTCTCACTAGTCTTTACTAGAAGTTTTGAACACCCAAATTTCCAAAGTCTTACTACTAGCTTTGCTGCAGCTACACACTTCAAAGCCAGATCGACCCATACCTGTGGCTTAGTACAGTCCATTTGCCAAGGCTGAGGGTCTTAGAAGTAGCTGTAACTGGGAAGCAGGGCGGGGGAAGACTACTTCAGGGGGATAGTTTCAGTATCATCCCCGACCACTCTGGAAAGAAGATATGAGGCTGCTGGTACAGCAGTATCAGATTGACTTCCTTTAAGACAGATTGTAGATGATGGATAGACGGTGACTCTACCATGTTTCTACCTCCTTTGTTGGGCAGGAGAGGTGCTGTCCTGACAAAGGACAGATCCTGCCACCTGCAGAGCATGGAAGCTCTGCTTTTGACCACCCTGCAATGAAATGGCAATGTTTCTGCTATTGTTACCACTTACATTATGCTATGAGAATCAGTATTTCATGGAGAAAATATACTGGACAACAAGGGAACTGGGAATGTTCAGCACACTGCAGTACAAGCCACTTCATCTTCTATTGTATAAAATGAGCCCCAGAAGCATTACACTCATTTGGGTTAGAAAGAAGCTTAGTAGGATATTTAGATCAGTGGTAACAGTTTTAAACTGAAAGAGGGGAGATTTAGGTCAGATATTAGGAAGAAATTCTTTACTGTGAGAGTGGTGAGGCACTGGAACGGGTTGCCCAGAGAATGCCCCATCCCTGGAGGTTTGGATGGGGCTTTGAACAACCTGCTCTAGTGAGAGGTGTCCCTGCCCATAGCATGGGTGTTGGAACTCAATCTTTGGTGTCACTTCCAACCCAAACTATGATTCTATGATAAATCCTGAACTTGAACTGTGATGATGTTCAAGGTGAGGCTTGATGAGGCCCTGAGCAACCTGGTCTAGTTGAGGGTGTCCCTGCTGACTGTGGGCAGGTCAGACTAGATGACCTTTGGATGTTCCTTCTGGCCCTGGCCATTCTATGATTCTATTTCTATATTTCTCACTCTTTGATTGAAAAACATTCTATGAAAGTACCACTGAAAATGAACCAAAAATAACCCTCACTTTTAGAGACTATATTATATCACGCAAGAAGCAAGAAAACAATTTTAAAGGTGTTAATTTTTGATTACCATGATAGCATAGTAAACAAAGCCCTACAACCAGCTGGCATACCTCTTTCCACATTTCTTTTCATTGTAAATTACCATGTTTCTGTCATATTTATTTCCCTTTGTTCTGTCCTTTTATACACAAGATACAAACACTTGATGAATTTTTTAAAAGCCTCTAAAATGGCTACTGAATGTGGGTTGTGAAAACACTTTCTTACCAATTTTGAAGCCTTACTGTGTGTTCAGTCTCTTGAACTGACAATTTTAACATTTAGAAATGTATTTATCCATTCTATACTTCTTATCAATTTTTTCCTCATATGGAAACAAGTAATAAAATCGACTATCATACATGTTAAGGTTTGTTTTATGCTTGCTATGGAAGCAATTTTAGCATTTATCTCTAATTAAAATTATTAAAATTGTAATTCTTTTATACCAAATTCTGGAACATCCATGGAGAATTGTTACAAAAAGTTGAGCTAAAACAAAAATATTAAATCCAATGTTGAAATGTCAAAACCCAAATGTTAATAGCGACCTTTTGAAACAAGTGCATGAATAACTTATTCTATATAAAGCTTTACAAACAGTTATTTAGCATATTGATTTTCCACCAAATCACATTGATATCTGATGATCTTCACAACAGTGGAAATTATTCAGAATCAGGAACCCAGATACATATTTATTAATGCTGCTTTCTGCCTGTAAAGTAAACACATGGCAAATCATTATAAATATAGCTCTGTAGCTATATATATATGCTATGTAGCACAGCATTCTAGATTGCATTGCAAATTTTGTGGCATTTAGTCTATTTTCAGTGAGTGTCCACAAACACTTCGCTTCATCTTGGAATAAGCGGACTGGCCAGATTTTTACTCTAGTTTTGCTCTTTATGGGCTGTGCCTAGGCACTTCCATACAGAGCCATGTACTAATATGAAATGCTGCTCACAATTGAGCTCAGAACAACTTCCCTGTACCACGGCAGCTCAGGATTGCGCTAACACTGCTTGACTGTTAAGAGACATAGGGAGAAACACCCTCCTCCTGTGAATGTCAAACAGATTCATCGTTTCAACAGATCTCCTGAGCTGGGGAGGGTGAAGAAAGGAGAGTAATAGAAAATAAAAACATCATGTGGGGAGGCAGGAACAATTGTATGAAAGTGCTGAATAGACTCAATCTGGTACAGCATTTTGAAGGCAATAAGGTGAGCAAGCACTTTTCTAATTGAAGAACATAAGGCCACCGCCTTCTCTCTGTGAGGTCAGATTTTCTGATGAATTCAGTGTCAGTAGGACCCAGCTTACAATAAAAATCAATGGCCACAGAAAGAGGAGGGGAAATGGCTAGAAATTACAGACTAACTTGCAGGGAAGAATACAGAGCAGACTCAGAGCGTGGCCCTCTTTTACAACACAGACTAGGGAATATATTACATTACCTAGGATATACAGTGACATAAAACAGTACTGCCAATCTTACAGCAGGCAGTGTCGGCAAAACTGCTTCTCATTAAAGGTGTTCACATTCTTCAAGCTTTATGTGGGAATTGCATTATGTCTGTCTCCATATTTATCAATCACAGCAGCACACTCACTCCTCACTCAGGCCCGACCGTGGGTCCCATTGTGTGCACCTCCAGCAAATCTGTCTCCCTACCTTTTAATGCAACAGGAAAATACCAGTTCTGAGAGACTATTACAGCAGTGAATATATCAATGCAGAGAGTAATTTTTTCAATAAGGCTACAGGTTTTTTATCTGCTGGTATTTATTTACAAATATCAGCACCTGGAGTGGATAGTTTCAGGGCCTGGCTGTTCAGCAGCAGTGCCCTGAGCAGCAGCCCTCAGCTCTTCAAACACCAGCAGTCAAAAAACTGTCCCAGTTTCAAAATTAATGTTGTTTGTTTTGTTTAGGAGGTTTGCTTTAGGTCCGGATCAGCATCCTGAGCAGGCTTGGTGTGACCCTGCTTGAAGCCAGCCACCCCAATAACCTTGCTCGATACCCACCTGGGCGAGAGCCACTGCTGCTGCACCTTCTACCAAACACTGCCACATGCTAATGAATTCAAATCCTATTGGGGATATACTATCCTCATAATTCAATATATACCAATGAAGTGCCATGCTCTTTAAAAAAAAAAAAATCAAAATAACCAAATATAGTTTTAAGTTTTGGTTTGTGAAAAGGAAATTATGTAAGACTTATGTAAGGCTGCCCTACAGAAGTGTTGTTATACTTGCTAACTTCTAGTAGAATATGTATACATTCCAATAGAGCTTTTCTTTTTCACCCTTAGTTCTAATGCATGTTCTAATAAATTTATAATAAATTCAATAAAGCACCTTCCACTGTCTTCAGCAGAACTTCTCCATAAGAAAAGGACTTCCCAACCAAAGATATTTTCATTACATCTTTTCTATCATCAGTACACTTCAAAATGCCAAATGTGATTATTGTTAAGCGGTGTCTATACATTGCTGTAATCTAAAAACACAGTACCTTTTAGAGACAGGGGTTGAAAAAAATAAAATTTTATTCTCCTTAAAAAACGCTTTCTTTTGTTATCCAAGTCCGTGTTGATAACTGATAACCTGTGGGGAATGTCAATTTGGACCCATTTTTAGATGGGGCCATTTAAGTGCATGACAACCTAAAATTGACATGGAAAAACAATACCCCTATTTGGGTAGATCAATGGCCCCTACCACTGGGAAAGCCTTCCACTAGTCCCTGGAATTCGCCTGGTTTTGTTATTAAGAAACAAACCGGCAAGTGGCGATTGCTCCATGACTTCAGAACAATTAATGGCGCTATGGAAGACATGGGAGCCCTCCAACCAGGATTCCCATCCCCCACTATGATTCCTCGACATTGCCATTTGACTATTATTGATCTCAAAGACTGCTTTTTTAATATCTCATTGCACCCAGATGATGCTCCTAAATTTGCTTTTTCAGTTCCAAGCGCTAACATGCAGGCCCCGTTGCAAAGGTACCAGTGGGTTGTGCTGCCACAAGGGATGAAAAACAGCCCTACTATCTGCCAATGGTAAGTAGCTAAAGTGCTTAGTCCAATTAGATCTACAATGTCTTGTTGTATCATTATATGGATGATATCCTAGTGGCTGCACAATCTCACAAGGTCATGGAGGAAGCTGTAGCCCTTGTCATGCCTGCCGTTAATAACGCAGGCCTCTGTATTGCGCCCGAGGAGGTTCAAAAAATGCCCCCATGGAGATATCTAGGNAAGTTGCTACAGCAATTTCTTTTAGACAAGCACATCAATGGGCTCCTGAATTGCCTTTTTACCTGATCATTTTGAACCCCGCTCGACAACCTCATGCACTAATATTCCAATGGGACACTCAGAAGGCAGACCCACTGCTGATAATCGAATGGGTTTTCTTGCCAAATCAACCTATAAAGACCATTTTGACACAGCATGAGATGTTTGCTTCCTTGATAATTAAAGCCAGGCAACGTTTGTTAACATTGTCAGGAGTAGACTTTGCTTGCATTTGCCTGCCTGTGACAGACATGTATTTACAGTGGATCTATCAGCAGTCGGACGCCTTTATTATGGCATTGGCAGACTACACAGGTCAGCTCACATCCCACCCACCTTCACATAAACTGCTTCATGTTGACTTTCACTTAATATCCAGGCCAAAAAGGAGTGACCAGCCATTACAAGCCCTTACTGCATTCACAGACGGGTCCGGAAAATTGCATAAATCAGTCGTCTTGTGGTGGGACGACCAGAATGAATGATGGGATTCGGACATAGAAACCGTTCCTGGTTCTCCCCAGATAGTGGAACTGACTGCAGTTGTCTGAGCTTTTCTCAGGTGGTCTACACTGCTCAACCTTATTACTGATTCAGCCTATGTTGCAGGGTTTGTTGAGCGAACTGAGCCACCTGCACCTGAATGTTTCACATTCTGAACTATTTGCTGTGTTACAGGAACTTTTCTTTCTCTTGGATTCTTGCCCTCATCCTTATTTTGTTATGCCTGTTAGGTCACACACTTCTCTACCTGGTTCTATTGCAGAAGGGAACCAACAAGCTGATGTGCTAATACTATAGGTCCAGGTCGTGTAGCACAGGCTAAACTCAGCCATTCCTTTTTTCACCAGAATGCTGGAGGTCTGAAATGACAGTTTGGGCTTACCTCCCAACAAGCGCCTAATATTGTCGCTGTATGTCCTGACTGTCAAAGACATTCTTTCCCATCTGCAGCAGGAGGAGTCAATCCCAGAGGGCTGCAAAGCTTACAGCTATGGCAAACAGATGTTATGCATTGTCCAGAGTTTGGTAAACGAAATATGTGCATTCTTCTATTAACACCTTTTCAGGTGCTTTGTTTGCCTCTTGCCACACAGGAGAAAAGGCACGTGATGTCTGCAAACACATGATCTGTGCTTTTGCCACCTTGGGCATACCCTCTCAGATAAAGACAGATAAAGGTCCTGCATATGTCTCAACTGCAACAAAAGCCATTTTTAAATCATGGGGTATAACCCACACTACTGGTATCCCTCATTCCCCTACAGGTCAATCTCTAATCGAGTGTTCCCACCAGACTTTGAAGTGCATACTGCAGCAACAGAAAGGGGGTATGGGGAGTGCTACACCTGAGGAATGACTACAGAAAGCTTTGTATGTTTTCGACTTTTTGAATTGTTCTTTGATAGATAACAATACTCTGATAGTCTGACATTTTAATGCAAATGCTTCACTTGAAGCAAAAACTAACCCCCTGGTGTTGGTTCATGACCCAGAAACAGGTAAGATCATGGGACCGTATCCTCTAGTTACATGGGGAAGAGGTTATGCTTGTGTTTCCACAGAAAAAGGCCCTAGGTGGATTCCAGCAAAGAACGTACAACCCTTCTGCAAATCCCTAGAGCATCCATCCAGTGACGACTCCAATTATCCCCTTGACCAACTGGCTCCCAATTCTTAGGAGATCGCCAACGACTAAGACACTGAGGACGCCTCAGAACACCAGGATAGGACCAGACTCCAACTATTGTTATTCTGAAAAGCCAGGATTGGGTGCTGGGTAAGCATAATGCCTTTATCTCTTTGGGATAGCCCCTTTCCCCCTCCCCTTTCTAAAATCAATGTGTGGATTACATTGGCAAA
>VZRU01009163.1:0-14995 GCA_013398155.1 Pedionomus torquatus
ACCCCTGGGTAACACCCCTAGTGTAACACATTGGAGTTACAGGCCCCCCAGTTGGACTCTGCACCACTGACCACAACCCTCTGAGCTTTGCCATTCAGCCAGTTATCAGTCCACTTCACTGTCCTCTCATATAACCCACATCTCCTAAGTTTACCTATGAGGATGTTACAGATGACAGTGTCAAAAGCCTTGCTGAAGTCAAGGTAGACAACATTCATTACTCTCCTCTCATCCACCTAACCAGTCATCCTATCAAAGCTGTCAAAGCTAAAAACCTATCTAAACAATTAACGTCATATTCAGTACTCCTCCACCTAAAAGGATATATACTATGAACTCTTTATTAGAAATTGTCTCCCTGAAACTTTCTATCATTTTCTCCCTATTCTAACAGATCAACATTATACACTAATACTGTGTATGTTTCTGAAAACACCAATACATGCCATTTAGAAGAATATGAGCAAATAACTTTGGCACAGCTGGATTTTTGATTATCCTGGACACACCTTAAAAATTCATGAAAACCAATTTCCTATTCCCTTTCAGTCATGGAACTCCATGTGAACTTCTGTGAGCCATTATAACAACTTACGTATCACCGATTTCTTTTATTAAAATTCAGGAAGAATGTACGTCAAAATTTAGAAATTGTCCTAAGTAACTCCTTTTGTTTAAAGCCTGTAATGGGACAATTGCTTCAATTATTAAAGAAACAGTTAATGACTGCTGGACTTCCAGGTTTTCAATCAATTCATAATTGTCTCCTTAAAAAAAAAAATTAAAAGTTTTTTGATGATATATTTAAAGAAAGTTGTCACCCAAATTAAACAAAATCTGAAGTACAATAATACAAACTTACCAAAAAATATTACACTTGTGTTATTTTTAACAGGCTGCTTTGATAAGTCCATATTTTGAACCTCATTCGTAGCTCAGCATGTATTCCCATGTACACTGAAATAAAAATCTTTGCATAAGCCTTCAAATAAAAAGAAAAAAAAAAAAGGTTTTAATTTCTTATGCAGTTCTTAGAGTCATATCTAGAATCACATCTTAGACAGATTAAGACTTCACAAGCATGGTGTGAAGTAATTCGGAGTAAAGAAACAAAGGTCATTTACCATATTAGCAGCTCGGTGCTTTCATTCAGCAGTAAACTTTGCCCATAAATAATTTTAATAAAGTGAATCACTTATTTGTGTCTAGTACCTTGCATATGGGAAAATCTCTGTTCCCTGAACCTGTATTAAGTACTCACAAGTAAAAACCATGCACTCTGCCAAACAGCTCTGTACATAGGAAATTACTCAAAGATCATACAAGGCCTCATGAGCCTGTTTGATGCAGCTCACACAAGCATTCTGAAGACAGCCAGATTTCTACCTTGGTACAAACAGTACATACAATGATTCCAAAACATTCACCTAGACTTATACCTGCCCTGCATCTTGCACCTGCTACACACAGTCAACGTTGGGCTACTTATTTAAAAAATGCCTTTAAAAAGGCACATAAGGAAGTTGCTGATGACTTACAAGAAAGAAATTTTAAGACAATGGACCTTTTGGTTGGGGCAGGAGGGAAACAGAAGAAAAAAAAATCATGGAAAGACCAGTCAGTAGCAGTGGTTTGGAATTAGTGGACCTATATAATAGTTTAATACAGATAAGTATCTTCCATACAATAGCAACTGTGGTTTATTACAAGTCAGTTATAACTACTTCAGGATTATAAAGATTAAAGAATATAAAAATGTGGAAAACTAACTTACACTTTAAAAGAATACTGAAGATTCATTTAAATAATTGCACTGTTTCTCAGTGAGATTATCACTCGTGCTGTACCTATCACACTGACAAATTGGACAAAACCAAGTTGCAGAATACAAACACATGAACATGTTAGAACACTATTTTCTCGAATTACTACATTTGATTTGAATAAAAGTTCAAGTACCAGAAATATCTGACATTGTAACGTCAGTGTTGAAAACACCAGTTGAAGACACACATTTAACAGGTCAAAACCGTAATCTTAGCATGAAATTTTTAAGTTGTTCCAATACAATATGGACAGTGCATAGCTCAGAGGATGGAACGCAGCTGACAAGTGAGGTGCAAAGAAAGTGAGGGCATTATATACACACCAAAGAAGACCACCATCACAGTAGTGTGGTTATCAACAATTAGCTATTATCAAATAAAATAGCACTAGTGTAAACTGTTTCAAGTTTACAGAACTGTATCGATCTCATAGTTAATAAAAGCTACATTATCACTGGAATACACCCATGGTTATATTTTTGACAAATGCTGATTGTTTCACCTATGGTTTTCTAGAGTTTGTTTTGTAGCATTTGTAAATTATGTGCTTTCTTTCCCAGAATTTTAATAGCTTTTCATAGCAAATACTATTTCAGACAAAACTGAACCCTCGTATTACTTCAAAAACTGAAACTCATCAGTTACATATTTTAAAAAAGAGTTTTAAAACACAGAGAAGCTGCCTACATGGAATTAGTTTCCAGGCACAATTTCCACTGAAGAACAGGTGACTTCATGAAGTAAGAAGGAAAGTTAATAATTAAATAATATTTACTGTTTTAAAGAAATTTGAGTTTTTATTTCAAATATTACTAATTACTGATTTCTACTAATGCAATGAATTCACACTTTGACATTTCATACATTAACAACTGCATCAGAGATTGCATACACAGAGAAGTATTAGAATGCAATGATTTTTGAGATAGATTTTTGCACAATCACTACACAATAATTAAGAATCCTGAAGTGAAAATGTATTCTTTTTAATTTACCAACAGTTTCCTAGAGTGAGACTGTTTTATTTTTCATGTTTTTAACATTGGGCAGTGTAGCCATGACAATAATCCTGTTTTGTTCTTAAGAATGACCAGCAGAATAGTACAAACCACAGAATTCAGTATAATTTGCAGTATAAAGTAAGACATAATACAGGAAGTAATCCACAATGGAGGCAATTTAAATTGGAAGTGAAGCTTTGGGAAGTCTTTGTCACATGTTTAATTAGAGCTCCCACATAAACATCAAATAGACAATTCCCTAAGATTTTAAATGATAGCACTGTTTTTCTTAATATGTCAGAGAATGACTATTCAGTTCTTTAAAATGATCCTTAAAGCCATGGAAATGATCAAAAATCCACTCTAACTGAGAGTTGAAGTCTCACAAGTTTCAGCTTGCCCATTCTTTTATATCATCCTTCCTCAAACTACTCTTGGCAAGGCTGCAGTATTCACTAATTATCATACCTGTCTCATTTTCTTCCCATGTGCCTATTCTGACTCATTGGAAAAGAATTTTATTGGGAAAAAAAATAACCTTTTAGGCTTTCCTTCTTTACCCCAAAGAAAAGATAAAATCTGAGTTCATAAGGAGAAGGTTAAATCTTATATGAAAAGTTTGTCAGAATTTAGATCTAAGAGTTTAATATCTAGGTTCCCATACAAGAAAAATGCATGTGAAAATTTTATTCCTGAATAAGAGGCCAACAAATTAAACTGATATTTTAAATGTCAATTGAGGACCCAAACAATGGATTTACTGCCTTTTCTGACCACTTTTACCTGTCCCTTATTTACTCAAATTTTTTGGCCCTCCCTCAATGACTCTCAAGGGTGTATTCTTCCAGAAGGAAGAAACTATGTCATATTCTTGTTAATTTTTGGTGCTTTGCAAATACAAATGAGGACCAGCATTAATATCATCCTCTGCAAGCAACTTACCAAAATACTCCCTTTTGTGTACTACAATTATTTCAGGCTCCTAGATGCTTTAGAGATGTGAAATAATTAGTGTGTATTGAAGAAAGCAAGAAAGTACAGAAATTACTTTAGCAGATGTTTATTCATTTATACATAACTATTTATGACAAGCTGTTTCAATTCCTTGGTTTGCCTGTTATAAACCAGCATCTTCATTTTCCAACAGGAGAATTAATGTTTTGGAACCATCAGTTGTAAGAAGCTTCTTTCAGGTTTGACTTATCTCACATGACTGTGATATTCTGAGTAAAAAAAAAAAAAAAAAAAAAAAAAAAAAAAAAAAAAAACCACAGTTTTAAAATAGACATTATTTTAAAAACCAGTATGAGAAATCATCAATTACATCATTTTGATGGTAAATCTCTACTGTCAACTACAGAATATCTCATCTAGCATAATCCATTTCTGCATCCAAGAAAATTTTGTTTACTTGCTAGATGTGTCTCACATATGTGTGTGATTTCAAGAAATTCACAATCACTATTTATCTTCACACTTTCATAAACACAACTCTGGATTTTTTTTCATAGCAATAGAATGTATCAAAGGAAGGCAACACACGCACTTCTCTTTGTATCTTGAGACACTCTGTCTTCCTTACACTAGTCTTAACATTTATCTCATTTTTGAATTCAGGAATGAAATTCTATAATGTAAGTGAATAGTTTTCTCCCTTTGAATAGGTATGCATGTGCTTTCTTAATGTCAGCGTATATTTTTAATGACTTATCAAACTGCTTGGTATACCATATAACTTTAAAATTAACTGACATCTGAAAAAAAAAAAAAAAAAGATAACGATACCATATATTGCAGCTAAAGATCAAGATAATTAACTAATTGAGTACCAATAGTTTATTTTAAATAAAGACACCTACCATGGTACACTAATCTGGTCATATTATTGTATTCCCCATGTCTTCAATGAAAAAAAAAAATGAGGAAAATAAAAAAAAAAAAAATCAGTTACTTAATCATTTACTTCAATAGCAAAGTTTTGAGGGTCACGTGGTTTTCCTTTTTTAAAAGTATATACTAAAAATTATGGATGTGTCTTTGCTGTACAATTTCTAGTTCAGTTGTACATATATATGTATGTATATATATGCATAGTACTTCCCAACTGAAAGATTGGATTAAGCCTGTCCACATATACTTGATCTGACACTTCTTAAATTTTGTCAGTTTCTTTAAATGATTAAGGGCCTCTTAAAGACATACACATATTGAAATAACACAACAGTGCTGCTTTATCTAGTATGCAGAGGAGCAAGTGGTGTCCATATCACTGGGTATTCTCCATTTAAAAACACAGAATGTCAAAATGTGCTCCTGCCATGAATATAAATGTATTAAATTTCCTCTGAGGCTTTTCTTTAACAAGCAATATTATTGCATCTTCTTGTTTCATAATAATTTACTAAACTTATTGAAATATCTCTGATACACAGCAGTGCTTTTATTTCTGTTCTGCACCTAGAGAGCCACACTGCAGGAACAGGATGTCCAGTAATTTTGCCTGCTTGATTTGAACAATCCAGGATCTACCACCATCCAAACACATAAGATGACTCATGTTGTTGTCTTGAATATTATGCTAAAGACAAGCATGTGCCCAACCTTAGGAACATAGACATAAAACTATACATGGTGTCCAGTTACTTACTGCCTTCCATTTGAGGAGACTCTTCTGAATTTCAAACACTGAGTCTTATTCAAGTTTGAAAGAGGTTGAAACCTCTTGCCCATTCCCTCCAGATCTTATATGCCTTAAAGAAGGATGGGAAGTTCTGTTAGTCATGGAGGGGCCAGTAGCTCTCGGCCTCCTCTGATAGAAAGGCAGGGTGGGCACAGCTTGTGCTCAGAGCCACCTTCATACCTCCTGCTTTCTGCTGCTGCTACACATTACATTTAACATATGTAAATGCAAGGATATAAGAGTGCAACTTCCTGCAATACAATACAGTGCTCTTATTTCCAGCTATCAGATCACTCAAAGTCTTGCCACACAGCTCGCAATTTTCTAGGACTTCCTCAGGAAATGGAGGAGTGAATTTGTTAGAGCCAAAAAAAGGAAGAGATAATTACTAAATCTCTGTTGCATAACCTACATCTTGGTGCAGGCATAATTCATGGCCCTCCATGGGACAAAAATCAGTACTGAGTTGTGCCTCCTGAGCTGTGCTTGGAAGGACTACCCAGCCCTGAAACAAATACCACACACTCCCTACAAGGCTCAGGAGAGTTGCTTTTACCTGCATGCATGTCCAGCTACTGTCAGCCACCAGAAAAAACTTCTTACTCTCAGAATTTTGGAGTACCAGCTCTCAAGCAGCCTGTGCAGATCAAGTCATGACACTCCATGAAACCTGTTGGAGATACTGTTGGTGGTCTGGTGACTGTGAAATCGACCTGATATCTTCATGTATTGGGACTACAAGGCAACATTTTGGTAGCTGAGGTAGACTGCAGGCCAGCTCCAAAGACCTGTTGCAGAGCAGAGCTGAGCCTCTTGGACAAGGTGGTGCTGCCTTTAGGAAAATTTATTTAAGAAATGGTAGCTTATGCTACACAACAGTTGAGAGAGAGGGGAGTGAGAAATATGTGAAAGACCCCTGCAGACACCAGCATCAGTGAAGGAGGAAGGATGGTGCTTCAGGTGCCAGAGCAGAGATTCCCCTGCAGCCTGTGGGAGAAACTTCAGTGCAAGTGTTATTTCCCTGCAGCCCACAGATAGCCAACGCTGGAGCAGATTTACCCTGAAGAAGCTGTAGCACATGTAGACAAACCACGTTAGAGCAGTTTGCAGCAGATTGCATCTCATGGGGAGGACCCACCCTGGAGCAGGGGAAGAGTGTAAGGAGGAAGGGGTAGCAGAGATGAGCTGTTATAAACTAGTTCCAGCTCCCATTCCCCATCCCCCTGCACCACTCAGCAGGAAAAGGTAGATGTGTTGGGAATGAAGGAGTGCAAAAAAGCAGAAGGGAAAAAGGAAGGTGGTTTAGGTATTCTGTCTTTGTTTCTCATCTTCCACCTCTAATTGGCAATAAAAAAAATTAATGTCTCCCAAGTCTAGTCTGTTTCCCCTGTGACCGCAATTAGTAAGTGATGTCTCTGTCTTTATCTCAACCCATGAACTTCTCCTCTTATTTTCTCCCCATACTCCTGACAAGGGGGAGTAAGACAGCAGCTCTGTGGGCATCTGGCAGCCAGACAAGGTCAACTGACCACAGATAGTAGAATTTGTCACCACAAAGAGACAGAAGAGACAGACAAAAGGATTCCATTTCATTACCAGACAAGTTTCAGGGGTAAAATAACTCTTTATCTAAGACTGAAGAAACAAACAAAACAATTTTTTAAAAAAAGTGAAAATTCACATTACAATTTTTCCTTAGTCATACTATCTTCTACACAAGTCTATGAAGCTTTCTAATTTGCCTCTACAGTTCACACCTGCTGTGAACTCACAGAACTTCATCTTTCCTGCTCTCACATATGGCTTGATATCATCTAGTACCTTCTTTTCCTGTTTCCTTGCTTCATTTAAGACAGTAGAGTCTTAGCAGCATAGCTTGGCAGCAAAGTTTTGGGGTTTTTTACCTTCCTTTGCATTTTAGGGTTGACTTAGTGCTCGTCTATCTCAGTTAACAGATTCCTATCTCTAAGCTCTTTCTTCTTGCTAAAGTGAGTTCTCAGCTTTACAGTCATTAATTTGTATAATCTTTTGACAGAAGAATTAGAACTCAGTATCAACAACTTCAGAAAGACCCTAAGACAGAGATCTGCATTTCAGTATGTTAATGAACTGTCTCAGACAAGGCATCAAAAACGTGAGAAGGTCCCACTGCCCTTTTTAAAATTAACATTAGCAGTCAATGAATTATGCTATTAGTGTCTTGAGAAAATAGATGCAGTCAGAACGTTGTTATCCCTTTAGTGTCTTGCTGTAAATTCTCTGCAGATCAACATTTTGTAGACTTCTGCTGCTGCTATTGTATCATTTTAGTATCATTATTTAGTATCATTATTGTATCATTATTGTATCATTTTATTGTATCATGTATACATGCTATTGTATCATTTTAGTTCTTATTTATTGTGTAAGTACTTTCAGTTTTCATTTTCATGCTATAACCTGTAACCTCAGGGTAATACTGCCTCACAGAAATACTTCGAGAATCAATTTTTTAATAACAGTACAAATGCTTTGACGGAATGAATATATTTTGCTTTTGTTGCAACACTTCTCAGCTTTAAATCATAGTTTTTCACCACCCTCTATGTCAAGAAGCAAGTTATGGGTGTAAACCCTGTTGCTACTGTTGTATACAGCATATAGTGCAAGCCTTTTCAATAGACCTCTGCATGCTTTGTATGTTACATGGTTAAGTACAGAAGGATGATTCCTGTTTCAGACAGAGCTCCTGTTTATGGTCCCTTTAGTAACTGAATGATTTTATATACGATTCCTTTGATTTCTTTGGTCTGTTTTTCCATCAACAGTAGAGACAATGACAAACCTTAGTTTTGAACTGAAATTCTACATGCTCAAATTATGGTCAGCTGTCCACTCTTCTCAGAAATAGTCTAAACTGAAGGCTCAAACACTGAAAACACTGATACTTTTTTATAAACTTATTTACACCTGAAAGCACTGAAGTACTAAAAGACTACTCATTAGGATAACTGCTAGCATGACCTATCCATTACACTGGCACAACTGAGAGGGGAAAAAAGCCACTGTCTTATAAAACTTAGGCCAAATTTGAGGCAATATATTATTTTAGTTGCTCTAGTGAGAAAACTGCATTGTTCCAATACACAAGAGGCACAACGTTCAAGGCTTTGGCCAAGTATAATAGTTATGCTAGTGTGACATTTATTGGTTTATTAAAGTTGATGGGTAAGAGTAGCATCTTTTCGCTGAGGTGAAGCTCCAAACATCTGAATTTGTAAATGTTTGTAGTGTAAACTATGTCAGGTTGGAATATGAGCAGAAGAGGCTTGTGATTGAAATATCTGTGAGAAAAAAAAATATAGTGGCATATAGTTACACTTTAAGTACTTTAAGCTTCTTAATACCCAGTGGATTTTAAAATCTAAGGCTATGGTGGCACACATAAAATTGGCATTTTGTGTATAAGGTCACACAAGCATAAATCTTAGCAAATGAAAAGCAGGTTCACAGTAATAGATGGTCACAGAGGAGAGCCTACAGCACAGAAAATGCCTTATGGTTGGAGTTCATTAAGTAAAGGTGCATATTCCCTGATGGCTGCCCAGTACCATGCCTTTTGCTGTGACATGCCACGTGCCATGTGGATCTGCCCAATACCCTACCAATCAGGCCACCCCGTCAGTCAGCTGAATTTGGGAGCGCTGGTTGCGAAGGAGACCACTAGAAGTTCATGGTACACCAGCATGCAAACAGGAGAAGCAAGAAAGGGGCCAAATTATGTTAATTTAACCCATATATTACTGTTGCAAAACCTGAAAGAGGCAACATACCCTAGAAATAGTATAACTCTAAAACAAACTTATGATGGCTTAAGCCTAGATGTAGGAGCAGACATTTTTTGATTGTTCAGGAAAGTAAGTAACTTTTTAAAAAGTTAAGAGGAGAGTTAAGTGACTTTAAAGTTATATTTTTGGGGGTATTCTGCGAGTGAACAGCAGAAAGACTCTTTGAAAGACTGGCTAGTTTCTTTCACACACATTACTGGCAGTCTTACTCTAGTAGGGCTTCCTAATAAATAAATAAAAAACATTGCATTGACTCTATTTACTTTTTCATTCCCTATTTTCTTCTGCATTAACTTTTAAAATCAGCTAGCAAGTTCAAGCACATCTATCAAAAGTGCTGGGGCTCTGAAAATATAAAACCTGTGGTTATAAACAGAGATCTAAATGAATGCCCCAATATCTGCTAGCAGATGGTAACCAACAAAGACAAATCATCCTTCTCCTGCCTTACCGCTCCCTCATCCCACAGCACAGCACAATTAGTAGACATGGAAAGGAACTTGAGAGGGGAACAGGCTAGGGAACATAGCAGTGATTGAGACGTTGGTATATAGGATACAAGTTTGCAGAGATAATGATCTTAGTTAGCTGTTCCCAAAACTCTTGTTTTTCTTTCTACTACTTGGAGACTGCCCAGTACAGCATGAATCTGCAACGAGGGTAACTAGCCTTACCCTGTAAACACGAAAAATGAAACTACTAGCTGGTGTGCTCATGGCTGTGTCTCCTCAAGTCACAATACTGTCTCTTGTGAAAACAGGTTACATTCAAAGTCTGAATGATTTTATAACAAGTGTTAGTTCGAAATAAGATACTGATTTTCAAAGTGATAGGTGAGAATCAAAATAAGCTCTATCCCATCTTGGATGCCTTACTGAGCCCACATACTTTTCTGGGTAATTGAGGCACTCAGTAAACATTACAGGAAGGCACAACTTGTCCTAAAGGAAAAATGGTGGTGAGCAGAAATACAGTTTGAAGAGGATGATGCTGCACAGCAATGGTTTGCCACCCATATTGGAACTGCTCTGCTGCACAAAACCAGGACATAAAATCACTGCTTCAGATCAGGTAGTAATAGGCTGTTTACTGACATAATTATCACATGCAAACCAAGTAGCTTCAGTAAGGCTTGGAGACTACAACACTTTGAAATTAGTTTTATTTAGCTGACTGTTGGTCCCCACCTTTCTTCAGCTTCTCTCGATTCCTTTCATCTAGGCCAAAACCCAGATATGCCAATGATCTATTTGTTAAATTTTAATTTATGAGCTTTTCAACTAAAATTAGAACTAGAAAGTAAATTTAGAACACTTAACAAAATCAGTTAATTATTAATATAATCACTTTAAAAAGTGACACCATTTAAAAAAAAATAATACCAGAGCCTCAATGAGAGAGTTAATGTACTAGAAAGATAATGGTTCATTTATAAAAGCTTCAGTAATCTTACCTACCTATCTAGAATAAGGATTTACTGCATTTAGCTCCAGCCTCACATAATGTACTAAAAAGCCTGCTAGTTGAAGTATAGGCTACTTCAAACATAAATCTTTACAGGCACATGTTAATTTCACCTGAGAATTTACAGTATACAATTCGCATTTGAAACATTTTAAGTTACCTTGTAAACCAATTGAATGCACATGTGTGATAGACAGCTGTAAACCAGAACTTAGTAGAAGCTATTGTCAGAACAGGTACCACTTCCTACCATCAGCAACAAAGAAGGCTTTACTAGATTCTCAAATCAAATTAGCAAGAAATCAGGTTCCTAAAACAGACATGAGCTAAGGCTACAAAATTTAATAATTACAATAACAGCTATAATTGCATGTTCATGAGCAGAAGAATCTGAACGTGTTGAAAACAGAATGGGAAGAATTGAAACCACAGATCAAAAGTAATAAATTCATACCAAAGAAAGGCCATCCACATTCCATTCATATCAGGAAGTGTCCTTGCCTTTCCAGACACGCCAAAACTATACGAAACTAAAGTCTGGCAGTATCAGTACAGAATTAAGATATCAAAGGCAATTTAGAGAAAGCAGTCTACTACTTTCATAACTGCTCAACTAAACAAATGAAAAATATAGAATTGACTGCATGACAAGCTCCTCTTCTTCTCAATTGAAAAGTTCCTCATGTATTTAAAAAATACCCTGAAAGAATTGCTTGCTGTATATATGATCATTCTGACTTGAAAGAAAAAAGGCTATAAAAATGACATGATAACAATCAAATAGCCATGTTTAAAACTGTCATCTGAAAATTTCTGTCAGACTGTTTGTGGCTTGAAGGATCATTACCGATCATTTAACTCTGGATGCTAGATTTATTATTTTTATCCACAAACATGTAAGTGCTTACTGTGATTATGTCCCCAAGAGTGTTCTTTCTTCTACTGCAGAAAAAAATCTAAAGCAGCCTACTGTTGTCTCTGCAAGAAATGGTCATAAGTCTAAAGCAAGACAAAGTTTACTTCAATCTCAGCTTACACTTTCTCTAGCTAAACTTTGAGAAGATAATGTTAACAGACACTATGGTTATAAGGAAGGCAAGGTCCATGCCCTGCAGCTGCTTTTGGAGAGAATTAATGCCTCCAACAAATCAATGGCAGTTTAGACAGACCAAACAAAACAACAGTCTAGAGAAAATGTTGAACTTTTCTCAGTTGTCCTGATGGATGTTAACTTCAAGGCCTTCTTATAACCATTTAAACGTCACCATTTAATTACTTCTTTGATCTTTTCAACAAAACATTCACTAATATTTCTATTCAGATGTTCAAATCACCTCCAGACACTCTGTCCAGACAAAGCAGAAATTTGTAAAAACTTAATTTAATTGTACTATGAGGTTTAAGTAAAATTTTGCTGCTCAAAGTAAGTAAATTCATATAATCAAGAAAATATATGTATACACTTGTACCAGTTGAAGTTGTTATATTCTGTTTTAGCTTGAAAAGAATTTACTTGAAGCTGATGTACTTACATATTTCTAAGGGATTGTATAAATCATATAAGAAACTTACAAATAAGGTATTAGAAAACCTATGCTTAGTTGGTCAAATTTAGTCAATTTGTGTAACTAGCATCTAGGATACTTTTTAAAAAAAAAAAACTTTCATTTTCTTCTAAATCTTCATCTCCCTAATCTTTAGTATCATGCTGCTGCCTGGTCAATAAGGCCCAAGTGAGGAACAGAAGGGCTTTCTGGGTGTGGTAAACAAAAGAACTAGAAGGAGTGAAGAAGGTGGCATAAATTATTTAAATTACTATTGATGATTCCTTAGCAGAAGGGAGAATGCAAAATGAAATTATTGTAGGGATACAAAATGAATGAAAAGTGGGCAAATTAGGCTATGCCTGCTGCATGTAACATCTACTGAGGAAAAAGAAAATGGTTGTTGTATTATATTTAGTGCTGCAGTCTTTGAGGTCTTCAGGACATGTTTTAGAAATAATTGAAGAGTAGAAAGAGAAAAGTCAACTAGTAAGTGTGTGGAGAGAAATTGTTTAGAAAGAAGATAAGAAAAATGGAAAAAAAATAGAAAATAATTTAGTGCATAGTTGAATATGAAGGATATTTCTTCTATCTTGCCTCTCTAAAGACTGCTAGATCCAGTATTTTAGGCTTCCTTGGTTTAGAAAGACAAAAAACTTTTTTGTGTAGGAGACCTTCTAAAGGGTAAGAACAGCAATAATTACTTTCTTTAACACAGGTTACTATGATAAACATGAACAACTACCACTATTCAAAAGATACAATAAGGTAAATAACCTGAAAACATAGACACTGAAACAGACTGTGCTAATCACATAACAGCGTGACTGCATAACTTGGATCATGTATTGATTATGTTGTTTCTACAAGTACAAATCAAGCTCAAGAACAGTGAGGATGTTAGGCATAGGTAGTAACAACTTAGGCAAGTAACAATTCTTATCCACATCCTGGAAGTATGCTGAGATGCCAGAGAACTACAGTTTCAGAAAAAGACGGCTTATTCCCATGGGTGATAGCTTTTCTGTTATTACAGAAATGCTGCCCGGCTGTCCTTAAAATGTTCTGCGTGACATGTACTTGTCTCTTGACAGAGACTAGAAACTATGTGTAATAAAAGTCAATATTACTTATCATGTGAAATGCTGCTAAGATAGGAATGTCATGCATGTTTTACTGTGCTAGAAGAAATTGGCCAAAGATGCAATACAAACCAGTTCTGATGTGAAAGAAAAATCTTTTTATATATATTTTTTATTTTTTACCAGGAATGCTGCCTGTCGGTGTTGACCTGGGGGTGTTGGTCAACTGTCAGCTGAACATAAGCCATCAGTGTGTCCAGGTGGCCAAGAAGGCCAACAGCATCCTGGCCTGTGTTAGGAACAGCGTGGTGAGTAGGACTCAGGAGCTGATCATTCCCGTCTACTCAGCACTGGTGAGGCCCAATCTTGAGTACTACACACAGTTTTGAGCCCCCTACCACAAAAAAAAAAAAAAAGATATTGAGGTGCTGGAGCAGGTCCAGAGAAGGGCAGCAAAGCTGGTGAAGGGTCTGGAGAGCAAGCCTTATGAGGAGAAGCTGAGGGAGCTGGGATTGTTTAGCCTAGAGAAAAGGAGTTTGAGAGGAGACTTCAGTTGCTGTCTACAACCAACTGAAAGGAGGTTGTAGAAAGGTGGTGGTTGGTCTTTTTTGCAAGTCACAGACAACAGGACAAAAGGAAATGGCCTCAAGTTTCGCCAGGGGAAGTTCAGATTGGATATCAGGAAAAATTCTTACTCTGAAAGCATCATCAAGCATTGGAATGGGCTGCATGGGGAGGTGTTTGAGGCACCATCCCTGGAGATACTCAAAGGACAGGTTGACATAGTGCTTATGACACGGGTTAGTGATGAGGGGTTTTTTATCAGAGTTAGGTTGGTAGTTGGGATAGATGATCTCAAAGGTCCCTTCCAACCAGGACAAATTTATGATTCTATGGTTTTCTCACAGTGATTTCCAGATACTGTTGCAGCGATTTCTAACAACTCTAAGTAGCAATTGCTGCAACTGTTTTACCTCACGATGATCACTGCACCTACGGCTGTGTGGTGACCTAGTTCGGAAAGCTGAACAGTTTGGGTTGGAAAGGATATTAAAGATCATTGAGTTCCAATCCTCTGGCCATGGGCAGAGGACACCTCCTACTAGACTACTAGCTACTCAAGGCCCCATCCAATCTGATCTTGAACATTTCCAGGAATGGGGCATCCACAGCTTCTCTGGGCAACTTATTCCAGTGTCTCACCACCTTCACAAAGCAAAGAAGCCTTCACAGCTTTCTTATAGACCTTCTTGAGACAGTGGAAGGCTGCTAAGAGGTCTCCCTGGAACTTTTTCTTTTCCGGGCTGCATAACCCCAACTCTCTCAGCCTGTCTTCATAGGAGAGGTGCTCCAGCCCTCTGATAACCTTTGTGGCTCTCCTCTAAGTGTGTTCCAATAGGTTCACGTCCTTCTTGTGCTGAATACTCCAAAGTTGGACACAGTACTCCAGGTGGGGTCTCACCAGAGCAAAGCAGAGGAGCAGAATCACCACCCTTGGACTGCTGGTCATGCTTCTTTTGATGCAGCCCAAGATAAATTTTTGGGTGGGGCTAGTTTTTGGCTGATATGGC
>VZRU01009163.1:20290-31400 GCA_013398155.1 Pedionomus torquatus
TTGTTTGCTGGCCGGAGTGGCCCGGGTGTCTGAGAGAGCGCCTGAACGCAGGGCACTCCCGGCCCCCCAGCGAGGCTTTTCCACCGCCCGAGGAGCTCTCGCTCTGGGGTGGGTTGATATCGGAGAAGAGCACTTCGCGGCAGGCGAGCCCCTAATCGCGCTCACACCGCTAAATCTGTGAGAGGCGCTGCTCTGTATCTGATTATCGATGAGTTTATACTTACAGTCCATTTACCATGAGCCTAAACTTTCTCGAGCTGCATCAGATACTGCAGTGATCTGATTGAAGGTGCTTTTGTACGTGGAAGATGTATGTGCATCACATCTGTGGGATCTTGCTGTGGGTTTGATTTAGTGGAGACACTTGTTTTAATCGGGACAGTTTTTATCTTCCTGCCTCTACCCACAACTGGATGTAAGCACTACGTGTGTATCTGGAAGTGCTTCCACAATGTTTTCTGTGTGAAATACGTTTCACTTAGCAGCGTGTTAGTACCTATGGGTTTTACCTATGTGTTCAGGTAGGCAGTTTGTCTTCAAATTTTCCATCTACTTTGTTGCGAGGTCAGTACTATGGCAAAAGTTAAGCCACGAGGTGTAGTGCAGACATGCAGTAATCGGTTTTTCTCACTTTGCAATGC
This sequence comes from Pedionomus torquatus, assembly GCA_013398155.1. Lineage (NCBI taxonomy): Eukaryota > Metazoa > Chordata > Aves > Charadriiformes > Pedionomidae > Pedionomus > Pedionomus torquatus. Next base: position 20,932 of record VZRU01009163.1, read on the forward strand.
CAAATAAAATGTAATTTCGGTAATATTTCCTATTCCACAGTTACTGGTTCAGCAGAATTTTCCGTCTTTATAGCACCATCAATGAAAGTTTCATGAAGCAGTATATATTCCGTGTTCTGGGACCCAACTGCAGTTGAACAAAAAGCTAGACAGATCTCAACTTTTATGCATTGTGTGTGTTTCATTAGTTCCTTCCTCAGACCAGGACAGTAACTAATAAAAAGACCCGTCCTTGTCTCAAGAAGAATTTTTGTGGGCTTTTGCACACATCAGGAGAGATTTTTTTTATTTTTTTTTTCAGGCAAAAAGTGATAAAGCGATCAGCCGTGAACAGGGGTTCATGACAGCCATGAACACAAAAAGCTATTTTCAGTTTAAAATGTGACATCAGTCATGATGCCCCATTTCAGTGTTAGTGAAAGACAACGTTATGCTTGACACCTTTTTAGTTGCAAACCTATGCAAAAATTGTGTTAACTTTCCTTTACTGTTTTAGGTATTTTGGGAGAAATCTTGAATACCTGCAGAGAACACTAGAGTAAACACATCACCTGGAAAAGATACAGAGTACCAAGAAGTGGATTCTTGGTATCCACCTTGTAACCTGAGTGGACTTTTATTTATCTTTTAAACTTCTTAATATTTACAATGAATGGGCACAGTGATGAAGAAAGCATAAGAAACAGTAGTGGAGAGTCAAGGTAAGTGCTTGCTTGTGTCAGTTTTTTCTTTACTATGTATTCTTCTATATTTTGTTTACTAAAACTGGTTTATATTTGAACTTGGTGCCAAAGGTTCCTAGTATGTGAGCAGATCATAGTTGGGACTGGAGGTCCTTACTTACAGGTGCTTAGTCTGCTTGTTACATTCACCTCGCTTCAGCTAAGAATTGCAATGATCTTGTATACACCTTACATAATAAAGCTTAAATAGTATTAAAACTGCGTCAGCATCCAACAGAATAGTATTAGTCTTTGGTGCTGGTGGGGGGAAATGTCTAAAGTGTCAGAAGTTGAAACATTTGGTTAGAACGTTAAAGCTACTGTCTCTAAAGTGCAAGGCACGTGTGTGTAAGATGTGTTGTAAAAAACTAACTAGGGTGGAGCAGGATATAGAGTACTTCATGTTTCTTTCTTCTTTATACCTGTCAGAGCAGTATAACTGAAAGTGCTAACTTTGTTTTCTCAAGTGAAAGTACAGTTTTCCAGCTTGTTTTTTTTTTTTTTTTAATAAAAGGAAAAATATTTTAAAAATCAGTCCTCTAACACTGAATGCTAGCCTTCTAGCATGTGCAGGGTGTTCCCAAGCTTATAGAGTCTGATTAGAACTTCTCTGCATACATGCACGATGACAACTAATTTGTAGGAGTGGAATTAAGTTCTCTTTCTAGAACAGTGCTAAGTTAAAGAAATCCCTTCTGTACTAGAAAGCTTAGATTTTTAAAAGCAGAAATATCATGAATGCTGAAAGTTTAAGAAGTCAAAGTAACTGCCAAATAAAAAGTGGCTTTAGTCTTCTCTTCAAAGTGGTGGTTGTGACCGTGCTATTAAGTTTACCCATCTGTCTTTCTGCCTCTCTCATCACAGCTTGTTGAACCAGTTAGCTGATTCTGTCAATCAGAGGGTCATAAAGAAAACTGTGTTCTGCAGACTTTGTGCAAAGTTCCAGTTGGGTAGAGATTTATTGGCTCAAGTGAAGAAATGCAAGACCATAATTGCCAGCTGATCGGTCAATGCATGCTGGCCATTAAGCTTGCACATAACAGTATGTGATGGAGTTAGAAGGGCTTCCCCTTCTAACTAGAGAGAAGTGTTTAAGCAACCGTAGGTACAAATCACAAGGACATCTATGAACAGAAAAACTAAAGAAACTTCTATAACTTATGTGTATTTTTGTGTCAAGCTTCCTGTTATATAGAAGAGTGTACTAGAAAGACAGTAATCCTTCATTCTAGTGAATAGTTTGTGAGCTCTAACACATATCCATTTTTGAAGATTTCTGCTTCCAGTAAAGTAAAGACTGTTCCAGTTAGCAAACAAATTTGGAGTTTCTTCTAATAAGAGAAAAAAATATTGCTGGTGATTAAAAAAAAAAAAAAAAAGGAAAAAAAAAAACAAAAAAAAAAACGCAAAACCAAAGCCCGTTGAGGCAAGAAGAGAAACTTGTATAGGTATGACATGAGCAAGGCTAGTCTTCTGAACTTATAAGACCTGTAACAAACATGAGTTTACCAGGGTCAAGCTTGACAATTTTGTCTGATGAATTTTCTTACTACTTGAAGCAAGCCACCTTGCTAAAAATACATGGGAAAACAACTTTGTATCAAATTATAACTGCCCATAAATAAGAAGTTATTTAAAAGCTGTAGCAATTCCTAAGACTAAGGCAAGTTAATATCATGAAGTTCCCAGCAACTTCATTAAGTATCAAGAGGTTGCATAATACTCAAAACTTGATACTTGCCTGTGAACATCTGTGTGTGCAGAATGTGTTTTCTAAGTTTCTCATGGTCTCATTCTATTCAGAATACTAGGGAGGCAAGTGGAACAAGTGAAGAAAACAGTTGAGAATTGCTGGGAATAAATTGCGAAGAAGATCAGACTCTCAGTGATGGGTAGAAAAAAGATGAGATGAAGGTGAATAGAGTGATAATCTAAACAGCAGCATTGGTCATAAATACAAGAAATCTTTTAAAAATTTGTGACACTTTATAAGTTTGACACTTAACAAATGCAGTACAACCATTCATTTCTCTTTTATGACTGGTGAAAACTTCTGTGGCTGTTTTTCTGGAGTGACACTCCTGATAACAATTAAATGTAATAGCAGCAGCCATCATTACTTTAGAAAGTAAGAGAAGCAGTGGACCAGGGCTGGATTTGTGAAAATAAATCCACCTTGTGGATACTGTGTTGTATCATTTTATGGAAACACCATGACTTGCAAAAGCTGTGGAAAGTTTGTAGTATTCTCAGCAGCAGGAGGGGCTGGAGGAGGGACTGATCATAAACCTTCAATTTTATGCACTGGTCAGCATAGTGGTATGGAATCGTAGTTGTCCTTTACTCCTTCTGACTGGCTGTGAAGGTGAACTATTTCTGAAGTGTGTGAAAGGAATGGCCAATTTGCCATGCTCCTCCTGCACTCCTTTCCAGCATTAGGTTTGTCTGGTAGATAAACAGAAAAAAAAGCTTTCTCTTGCTGCAGGTGTTGAGCCTGAAGTTCCATTCTGCCACAGGTGGAAAAGTGCATCTTACATATTCATGGTTGAATAACTGGCTGCAGTGTTTGGACTTCCCTTCCCTGTTTCAGCATCGTCTGAAGCTGTAAATCAGTACTAGAACCAAGCATGATCCAAATTGTAGGCTAGCATAAAACTATTACCTAATCTTGCTGTTTGATGTTCCAATTACTGTGTAATAATGACAGTGGAGGAGTCTATTCTCCAGCTTCTTGTTTACTTGAAATCACTACTCTGGAATATTTTTAAGTAGCTCATGGTAACTATCGCAGGTATGGTTTATCTGGACAGCAAGTGGCTGTAGACAAAACTGTATAGCAGTACTCTGAGAAACTGACTCTTGAATCAAGCAAAGCATCTTTGTGTAATGTTCTTGAAAGCATTCTGTTGCAAACTTGATTCGGAGTAAATACATTCTAGTTAGATAGTAATAAGAAAGCTTAATCAGCAAGGAAGAGCAGTTATACCTGAACTGCAAGACAAGCACCAGGTAGAACAGGGACTGCAGGGACTGAAACATCGGTGCTAATTGAATAGCAATCTGATTTCCCATCCCTTTGCTCTTCCTATGCGTCCTGCAGAACAAGGTATAGAGGACTTGAGCAAACCTTTCTTTTTTTTAAACCTTTCTTTTTTTAATATGTATAAAGGATTGCATTCAGTGCAGCTTAACTGTAAAGTAGCTGGCTGAAATGTATTGTACTCCAGTCTTTGCAATAAGCAGCTGCTCACACCAAAGACTTGAACCGTTCTGTACATGCTTGAAAGATGGTGTTAATGTGAGAAAGTATTTTCAGTGGGTTTAGTTTGCTTTGTGGATTCAGTAGTCCATGGACTGCAAAGGAAGGTTAAATAAAGACTAAAGAGTTTGTCAGTAGGCTTCACTTTACTATATAAACTCATACCTTTCGAAGGAAGTAAAAAAGATTAATTGAAAGCCTGACTTTAGGTTCTCGCTTTCAAGAAATCTAAGTGGGAGACAAAATAGAGATTCACCAAGCATATTTGCAGATTTTTTCTCATGGATTGGCTTCTTTTTGGAAGAAGTGTAATAGATAATATAAAATGTGTATATAACAAGAGAGAGCAGATACATATATAGATACATACTTATACTTACATGTTAATGCAGAGGAATTTGCAGATCAGCAGAAGTACTTGAATAGTAAAGGAAACTGCTGGTGGGACTTACTGTGAATGGCTGGTGGATAAAGCAAGCTCTTCATTTCTGTTAGCAGTGATGGTCTCTGGTTAGTAAGTTGCTATTTTATCAGAAATGATCTATTGCAGAATTAATACTAAAACATGACAAGGTGTCCCAATCCAAGTTAAAAGTATCTTTTCACTTCTTTTTGGAAGAGTTCAGATAGAATGCCTTAAAACCCGAGTGGTTTTTTGTCTAGAAACTTTTACAGCTAAAAGAAGAAATTACAAATTCATAGTATGGCTTTCATTGTGCATGTGGTCTCTAGTTCAGCTCTGGGACTCCTGCTGAGTTTATCCAGTCTAACCTATATGGCTGGCAAATACCTGTACCATGAATCTTAGATTCAACTCAATCATTCTGAGAACTCTCAAAATTTTAGCTGATGTGAGCTTTTCACATTCCTCAAGACAGTGAAGTTTTGTGATACAGGCAGTGTATACATCAGACCTGTCCAGGTGTGGCTCCTCAAGTAGTTTTGTTTGTTGTTTTTTTAAGTTCCATTTAATTATCTTTTGCTGGTGATTTGCAAGGAGCTTCTAGTAAAGACACCACTGTGTTTCCCCAGGAATCTGCATGTCAAAGGATGGTCATATTGTACACAGATTAGTAGACCCCTAATGTGGAACCACTGATACATCCTGCCTGTGGAGGATTTCCAGAACTTCTGTATGCTCTTGTGTGACTTGTGGCTCTGGAGAGTTGCAAAGACTTGCAATGGGGTTCATAGTTGGTAGATGATCAGTCTAGTTTTGAAACCCTTGCTTTGGGGAAGTTTATAGTAGTGGCAACAGATATTAGTCTCCAGAACTGGAAATGCAGTACATCTCTTTGAGTTGTTAGCCCATATCAGAAAAATTCAGTTGAGTTCATGCTTTGTAATAGCTGACAACAGGAAATAACACTTGGTACCTGACCTTTATACTCTGTTCCCTCTGCTTTTTACTAGTGGTGGTAAATAAACCTTCCATCTAAATAAAATGAAATAGTTAAGATTTCTTTAAAAATAAGATTCTTAGATAGTGTTTGCCTAAAGAAACTTAGTTGTGAACTTGCAATTTCAAGAGTTTGGCATTTAGTGTCTGTTACTTCTGAGCACTTTGAATGGGCTTTTAATAGTCTAGTGCTTGCCTTTAGTTTAAAAATAAATAAATAAAACCACTCAAAAGCTAACAGTCCACTGTCATTTCAGATGCTTTTTAAAGACCCTGCAGAAAGAATTGGGGTTTTTTAGGTGCGTTGAAATTTATTTTACTCAAATCAGTACTCTACTTCCTGCTATTCTTAAAACAAAAGATTCTTAAGGTAGCTTAACCTAATGAATGCACTTGAAATCAGTGGTGATAAATTATTTGCTCTTGGATCCATTTTTAACCTAGACCTTACACAGAAGTATAGATGCCTTGTGTAAATTATCAGACTTAGTTTCTCATTGTGTGAACCTGTTGAGGCACCTTGTTTTAAGGGGTAAGCTAGTGAAGGTAAACTTGAGACTATTGAAAGAACTATCAGCTCTGTGACAGGATACTTGCTTTTAATCTGTTTCAGTGGTCTGTCTTCAAGCCTGTCACATGCTCAAAGCATTTTCCAGTTTCATTTCCTAGGTGTTTATTGGGGGTACTGGAAAAAAACCCAACCCCAAACAAGTGAAAACAAATGTGAAAAAACAACTGTGAAAAATTTCATTAATCTCTGTTTCATTTCTTGCAAAGCTGTTTGTAAATAAATACTGCATTCAGGCGTAAATTTATCTTGAATGTGTAGGGAGAATATGGAGACAGCATTTATAAAAAAAGAACAAAAGAACTTGTGGCGCACACAAGTTCAATGTGTCAAACTTTCATACCAAATCAGATTTGACATGTGCTGCTGTACAAATGGAACTACTTGACTCAAGGGCTAGGGGTGAGCAAAGTTTCTTGGTTATATATCCTCATGGAAGGTGCTCTTTATAGACTTCACAAATCAGTTTGTCATTGTGAGTGAAACTATACTTTTTCATGTAGAAATCCCATCCTGAGAACATCCTACTCATTTTTAGTATATACTATTGCATGCCTGCTTCTGCAAGTTATTATTGACAGCTAACTTTATCGTCATTGATGTGGTTCGCTTGCATGGTAGAGAAATAGTCTCACTTTAACAGTACTGAAAAGATCATCATTATTGCTTTATCCATCATATTTGTTTGTTTGTTTGTATTTCCTTACCTCGATGATGCTCCACTATTCTGTACAGCCTTGTGTATTGCTGTCTTAGTTTAATGTGGGGTTATTGCCCTTTTGTTTGGGTTTTTTGTTTGTTTTTTGGTTTCTTTAGTAAGTAATGTATGTAATTTGTTTGGACCTGAAGGAAGGAAGAATGTTTATGTGACACATTCTTAGAAGAGGAACTTCTTAAAGGAGGAATTCCTTTTTGAGTAATGGAGTTAAGTGCCTAAAAGAGCACAACTGATCTTCAAGAGTTAACATCAGCAAATACTGTATTTCTGTATACATTATATTAACAACTCCTCTGTTTTGTAGCTTACCTTGCTTTGCCCTTTTTTTTCCATCTGTATTTCGTATTCTAATCTTGATACCCTTTAAAATTTCTGTTTGTATTGGTTCCTTTAAAGTCCACTCTTCAATGAAGAAGGTAGAGAAAAAAGTTAGACCACAAAATAGAGTTGGTTAGAAGAGGTCAGCAGTGCAAAACCAGAGCAAAGGGAAGACTTAATGTGACATGGTGGAACAGGTAAATTTAACTAATGTGGGTGAATAGTTAACTGAGAATGAAATCTTGTATGCTGACTGTCTTTCTGATTATCTTTAAGGTATGTATGACTTTTCTACCAGAAGAATTGAATGAAGAACTCCATTAGGCTCCAGCTCTGGGTTGTCCTGCAGGGAGACTGTCTTGACTATGTTTGGAAGGAGTGAGGGAAAGACAGGAACATCCTAATTTATGCTAGTTGCTTGCAAATAGTGGAGATTTTTATCTCCCTTTCCAGTTTTAATCAGGCTTTTTTTGGAAGAAGGAGAAAATATGATACAGATGCACAGGCAGAAAGCTTGTTAAGTTATAACCAAACCATCCCTCTCACTCTAGCCCAAGTGTCCACAGGGTGGTGTGTATGGTGTCCATTTTCGTCTTTTGCTGAACTGTTTTCAATAAAAGCATCTTAAGCAAAGATAATGACCCTGGACTGTACAGGAAGAGAAAGTGGCAATAAATAGTGCAATTTTCCACTTATAGAATAGGAGAGGCTCTCTGAAGAACAGGGGACCAGAGTTGCTGTTCCTGAGATAATATTTATGTGACAGTGTTAGACAGCAGATAACAGGTAATTGTGACAGTATTCCAGTCCTTGGTTTACGAAATCAACCTCATGCATCCTCCCCTAGAGGGAGGATACTACCATCTTGCTGATAAGTAGTGCCGGTTCATATAATTAATTTTGTGGAAGTCAGTAGATGCTACTTTGCACGAATGAGCATTACTTATTGTGAGAACAGTTAGTCAAATTACGGACCCGAGCTAGACTACATCATAATGCTTAAAGCTCTTCAGCTAGAAAAGGAATTTCTTAAAGACTATTCCTCAAAAGATACAGGGAAAATTAAAGAAGCTAGTAAGCAAAGATGGAAAAGAAAGTGGCCAAAGGTGTTATGTCTTCCTGAACAGCCATTATCTCCCTGACTTTATGTTTTAACATCTTTATTACAGAAGTTAGGTTCTGTTTCTGTAATGCAAGTTAACTGTCTTGCTATTGGACAGGAGTTTTTGTCTTTAATGCAGCAACTATTTAAAGAGTCGAATTTTTGTACAGCGTGGAATGCTATCACTTTTCATTTAATGTGCAATAGTAGCTTCCATTGATTATTTTTTTTTAAAATATATGTTTTCTTCTTAGATATTTTTTTAATCTCTTTTCCACTTAAGGAGGATTAAACCGTTTCTGGAATTCTGCTAATACAAGTTGTTAAAATAGGAGACTACTTTTCTTCAAGCTCTGAAAAGCTTATAGACCTCTTTCAAGCTGATGAGAATTGGTTTTGCCTTCTTATAGCTGGCTGTTAGGGTATCCATTGCAGCAGATCAAGAAAATGTCACCTAAGCTACTAGAAATCTTCATGAAACTGTTGTATCCTGTATATCTTTTTCTATGAACTTAAAAAACTCAATTATGTTTTAAAAACTCTGGCAAGCAAGCATTCTGACTTTCCATTGAAGCTGGTAGATGCTGCAGTGTAATAGAGTTTTGTATGCTGTTGCCCTTTCTCTTGGTCACATCAACAATGCCACGCTCCACAGGAAGAGGAGAAGGTATTACACCACAAAGCAGATTAAGCACTAGGAAAACTGGCGGGTGGTATGCCATGATGCAGTGTGGAATGTGTGTGTACTAAAACTGAAAACTACCAAAAAAACCTTCTAATCTGAAATCTATTTGTGGTTTGATTGTGGTTTTTTTGTGTTTTTTTTTCTTGGTTTTTTTTTTTTTTCTAATTTCTGTATTGATTTGCACTGTTTTGTACTTCTGTTTCAGGACAGAGTCTTAAGAAATACTGCCAGTTCACTCCTGTTTGCTTGTTCCACCTCATCCACTATTTAGCATGTTTAAGAAAACAAGCTGTTTTGAAAAGCTGAATCTGTACCCTCAATGGATGATGCTGACACCATAGCAGGGATTGGAGAGGGCAGCATTAACAATGTCAGAAGAAGTTATTCATGTAGAACTCTCACCAATGGGTCAATGTGTCAGTTTCAAAGTGTGGTAGCTCATGCTACTGCTTGTACCTTTGTTCCACTTGTGTGAAAATCGTTGAAACTCAAAGCAAAGGTACGAGCAGTTAGAGGGAAACTTAAGTTCTTTATTTTTTAGTTCACCCTTAACTGTGAGGAGATAACAAATGTAAATTTTCTTCCCAAATGCATGTGTGTGCAAATCTGTGTACCTTTTTTTAATTCTAGATTTACTCTTAGGGTTAGCATCTAGCATACTAGGTTTTAATCTGAATTACTTCTTATGTGGAAGAGGGTCATAGGTAATCCTGTGAAAGCGATTAGAGATTTATGTTCATTTTTAATAACCAAGGCCTGCTTAATGTGTCTGGGTTATGTAGAAAGGAAGACCTCTCTCCATTACTTTTTTCTTTTTTTTAATCCCTTAGGGCAGTAGTCTCCAGATCTTTTGTTTGCACACTTCTGTCAATAAAAATCACTTGACCATGCACCTCCAATGGATGTATAGTTGATTTATAAATTAGACAACATGTACTGCTGTACTAATACCTACCTTATAAAACATTCACAAGAAATAGAAATTTTAAAACTATGAGATTAACAAAGTATTTTCAAATATTAATCTTTGTGTCAAAACCCCTTTTTGTTCTTACTAAAAATTATTATTACTATTATTTATTAAAATCTTGGTTTAACACTTGGTGATACAGTGGTTTGAATGAATAGGTCTAAGTTCACTTTATTTTGGTACTTTGTTTTAATGTCTGGCATAGATGGAAAAGATACCTCACAAAGATACATGGATCCAAATGGAGGAAATGCATCATTAACTGCACTTACTAAGTCATGATAATAATTTTTCAATCCCGTCAACTAGTTAGGCAAAAGTTTTTCTTAAAATGTGTCCAGTATTTTTCCATCTGCCCTAGTGTCAATCAGTTCCTGCAAATTAATCAGAAAGGGTTTCAGTTTTATGTTTTTAACAAATGTGTTTAAAACTCACAAAACTTTTTGGAACATTTTAAACATTGTTCTTGGCAATAAAATATTATCCTGGAAACCTTTCTAAACATCTGTTTTGAAAACCCTCTCTCCATAGCAGGTGCTTTCAGGTGCTCATTGTTTTCTCATTGTCAAAATGTCACCTTCACCTCGAAGGGTTTAAATGTGTTTAATTTTTAAAAAATGTGCTAGGTCATGTAGTACTGATGACTGTTTGTTTTCACAGAAAAAGCCAGTAAATTTGGAACACTTGTCATCTTTTTTTTTTTTTTTTTTTTTTTTTTCTTTTCCTGA
>VZRU01009164.1:0-22480 GCA_013398155.1 Pedionomus torquatus
CCCGCTCCAGCATCTCAATGTCTTTCTTGTGCTAAGGGGCCCAAAACTGGATACAGTACTCGAGGTGAGCTCTCACCAGTGCTGAGTACAGGGGGATGATCACCTCTCGGGTCCTACTCGCCACACTGTTCCTGATACAGGCCAGGATACTGTTGGCCTTCTTGGCCACCTAGGCACACTGCTGGCTCATGTTCAGCCAACAGGCGACCAACACTCCTAAGTCCTAAGAAGGTACAGCTCCTGCTGACTCTCAGAGGAGCTGGGTTTGGTATTGCTCAAGCTCCTGCTCGGCCAGTGTGATCATGTCTACATGACCCTTCTCAGCTAGCCACCCTTCCACAGTTTGGGGCAGAGTTGGCTCAGAATGTGGGTCCAAGTGCCTAAAAGGTAACTTACCAGGAATGCTGTTACTTTAACAAATCATACCTTTTTAAATAGAGTGTGGAAAACAAATATTACTATTGATATTAGTGACATAAACTTCTGAGTATAGTAGAAGACAGATTTAGCACCAAGCAGGTATGCTGGAATAACAGAAGACGATAGTGTTTTAGTACTGCTCTTTCAGTGAGTTTTCAGAACATTTAAAAGTGTTGCTTACAGAAGGTAACTTTAGCACCATTGCTAGCATGTCTGTTCACTCTAAACTAAATTGAAGATAAAATAAAAAGTTGGAAAGTGGAAGTTGGATCTTAAATATCAGAGCAGTAAAATTGTGGTTAGAATTAACACAGACAGAGGAACATCCATGGATCTTACTCATTTGGTGAAGTGATGGTTGGGTGTTGTGCCTGTGAGAGCAGAGGACTGGGTATTGTGACCTGAAAGCCCCTTCGAGTCCAGTGTTTCTAAGACAGTTCAAGTTGTGAGTTTCTGTTCATGTGTCTGTGATTAAAAATTTTCAAGCTTATAAAACCAGGAGGGAAGAGAGTAAAGTTAATAAATTAACTTTGTCTCACTGGATTTTTTCTTCCAAAACAACCAACCAAGCAACCTTTCCCCCACAAGTTTACAAATATGTATTTTCAGGAACTAGGTAATCCTTTGGATTTTTTTGGTTTTGTTTTGTTCTTATAATTATTTTTTCTCGGTTTTTAAGTTTTTTCCCTTTTTTCTACTTTGTGAAAGACTCTCTCCACCCACAGAAGGATAGCTGCTTGCTTTATGCCTTTTATTCTCCAGTGTGTATAAACAATTTGAAAGTATTATTACCGTGGTAATAAAGAAAAGTGTTGGTAATGTGGCATAATTAAGGTTAAAAGTGATTTAGCTATTGATCTATGATGCGGATCCTTGGACAAAAGGCAGCATGGTAAACCAGTTTATCCTAAGTGCCACTGCGAAGCGTACTTCAATCCTTCATCTGTTTGATGTGTGTCTGGATGAGGAGGCATTTCATACAGATACAGACAACTCATAAATAAATGTAAGACACTCAGAATAACCCATTATGTGCACAATAAAAACATACCTAAGGATATTGTGCCAGTTTAATAAACTCAGGAATAAATGCACAAATCAATAAATAAATATTAGTTATTTCTGGTAGGTATATGAAATACCAGTCCTGCAGTATGTCAAATGACAACACTGGTGCTAATAGCATGATGTTGACTAAGTAAAGAGCTTGTTGCCAAGTTGTTTTTTTAGGAGGAAGGTTTGTTGTTGTTTAGGTGGGTGGTTGTTTTTTTCAATCCTTCAAGGCTTGTGAAAGATCCTGTAGGAAGTTTTCAATCACCTGAAAAACTCTCTTGACTTTCTTACTGCAGGTCCTGTCTGGTTGTGGTGTCTATGATGGCACAGAAATACACGAGGCCTCAGCGTAAGTTCCTTTATAAAACTGTAGGCTCAGAAAAGTCTCCTTTACATTACAGGAGTCTTTTGAATTCAGGCTTGTTCTTTCTGGCCATCAGAATTGTCCTGAAAGTTGTATGATGAAGCTTCAGAATTTTCTCACAGCATAATTGGGAGCTCGGGCCACATTCTTGCAGTACTCTGTCCAGAAATGCAGCAGAGTGCATGCAATAACAGAGCAGTGAGATTGAGAGTCTTTCCTTCAGAAGCAGAAATTTAGAGTTCCAGAGTCAATGTCAAGAAAGTAAAGACTTTGTTTCATTATCGCTTTGAGTTTCTCTTCCTGGGGCTAAATCTAATACTAGAATTGTTAGTAGTCAAGCTGAATTATTGATTCTTAGTGTTAATTGCTAAGAGATGCTTCACCTAGGCTGAGATCAAATGTACACATAGGTGTATTAACCATGGGACTCTTCTATAACACTTGGGGACTTGCAGTGAGAAAGGAAGCTTTTTTCTGGTTGCCTGCGCAAGAGCACTGAAGAAAGAAATTTTTGTCTAGCTTACCTGACCCTGCCGCCAAACTGACTATCTATTCTTTGAACTTTGGTGTTACTTACAGGGATTTTGCTGCAATGTGCTCAGTATGCTTTGGTAGGGCTTGTTTTTTACTTCTTCTTCCAAAATCAGTTGGTGGAATATTTCTAGCAAGACTCTGGGAAAAGATAAAGCCTCTCTTGTAAGGTTTTCAGCATGTTTTATCTCTGTTTTTCTAGAATACTGGTACACCTTAGTCGTGGGGGAGCGGAGGTTCAGATGTATGCTCCAGATGTTCCTCAGATGCATGTCATTGACCACAGTAAAGGGCAACCGGCTGAAGCTGAGTCAAGGTAAAGTCTGTGTTTAATGTGTTTTTCGTGAGTGCTGAGCCTCAGTCTCTTAAGCATTCTTCAGACATAGCAGCCTGTAACTGCACTTAACAGCACTTTGTTTGACTGGCTGTCGTAGCTTTATGCTAGCTGGTATTTCGATTAGAGAGAAAGTATTAAACCTGTTTCCTGGATGTGATTATATAATACAGTCTCTTAACGCCTGTGTTTCCCAGTGGTAGTATTGCAGAAGCATTGATAGCTTCAGTTATTGACCACTATTTTTTCTTCCTTTCTTCCTTTTTCCTCCTCCTCTGCTCTGCTCGAGTTTTCTTTGTTCTGTGTGCAAACGCTTAATTCAGCTCATTCTTCTGGTCCTTCAAGGAACGTTCTAGTGGAATCTGCAAGGATTGCTCGTGGTAAAATTGCAAGTCTGGCTAAGCTTACTACAGCAGATCATGATGCTGTGATATTCCCTGGTGGATTTGGAGCTGCTAAAAACTTGTGAGTGCAACTAAGCATTAGACAACTCCACTCAATATTCATGATCAGCTATTCATAATCAACTATGAGTCACACAATAAAATCATGAAGCAATAAATGGCCTTATTTACTACATATGTAGCCACTACTTAATAAGGAAAACTTTCAAAGTGTCACAGTTAAATTGTGCTCTTCATGATGGTTTCCAGTCGTTATTTTTATTGGCATTGTTGTATTTTAAATTTTTCAAACAATGTTGAGAATTCTGGAGTTTAGATAATGCACAAGAATCATTTTCCCCCCACCCTTGTGGTGACTTTTTTGGGCTTGACTGAGGGAACTGAAGGTAAAACTTCAATAGTTTCAGGTGTTCCTAATGTTATTGTTCTGTTTATCCTTGTCTCCCTACCAAAAAGTCCCCTCTTGCATTAGTAACAATAAAACAACAGCTAGCTCAAAAAAAAGTGGGGGGGGGAAGTGTTAGCCATGTGGAGTACTAATTATCTTGTTATTGACCTGCCATTTTCATGTCTTTGAGAAACCTGAATGTTATTTCCCTTTTCTTCTTAGTTCCCCTTCTCAGTATTGCTAGACAGTTGATTTGATAATTATTTCTAGATGTTTATATCAAGTAAGGAACTTTCTGACATACCAAAGCCTTAGAAGTGAGTCATTTTGGCTAAAGTATTCATGATTATCTACAGGCTTTGTCATCTCTACCTTTTAAAAGCTGCTAAGTTTGTGATGGCCCCTGCGAGCCATTCTCAGGCAGATATGAGCACCTCTGTTTTGGGGGTTTATACTGAGGTTTATAAAGTTTCTTCTTGTGGCAGATCTACCTTTGCTGTTGATGGGAAAGATTGCAAGGTGAACAAAGAAGTTGAACGAGTCTTGAAAGATTTCCACAAAGCAGGCAAACCTATTGGGTGCGTATTTTAGTTGGAGGGGCATTTGTTTAATAGTATGAGTGTATGTTCGGTGGAAATGTGCAGTTGTTACCGTTGGTACTAGAAGCATCATCTTGTGTTTTCTATCAGTTGCAGCTTATTTTTTTAAATGTGTTTTTCAAGATGTGTGTATGTTTGTCAAAGAAGCAGGTAATTAAATACTAAGTGGAAGTTGCCTTGTGATGTCTTTCAGATTTCTAAGACCATGTCCATTTGAATCTTTTCCATTATGACCACGTGTTGAAAGAGTGCCATTGTAGAATCGCTCTTGTAATTCCTTTTGTTGCAGTCTTTGCTGTATTTCACCAGTGTTGGCAGCAAAGGTTCTCTCTGGTGCTGAAGTAACTGTGGGCCATGAAGAAGAGGAAGGTGGCAAGTGGCCTTATGCTGGGACTGCAGGAGCCATTAAAGAACTGGGAGGGAAGCATTGTGTGAAAGAAGTAACTATATCCTTTCCTGTTGATCTCCACACTGAGAGACAGTTTAGTACGGTGTCATTACAGTTATGAATATATGCAGGACCTTTGCTCTTCCACTTATGGTTTAGTGGGAATATACAGTGCTTAGCAGATAGCACATCATACAGCACATGATTAGAAACATGGTCTTCTGTACACAGCTCTGTAGTTAAAAGTCATTCTCAGTCATTGCCGTGGAGCTCCCTTGGAGACCAGGTAATGCAGTAAACACTGAGTGAATTTGCACTTAAAACTGGCATGCGTTACTATCAGTGAGTTCTCTCTGACATTTTTTTTTTTCTTTTCTGTGAAGGCTAAGGCTGTAATCAAACTACATTCAGAGGCATTTTATTGCTGTCAGTAAATTTCTAAGGTTTTCTTGTGTTTCTGAGTGTTCTTAAATATTGCTCTCACAGTGTTTGTATTTCTGGCAGATGCAGCCTCTAGTATATTGGATTACAGGTTGCAGCTGTCATTACAGCTGGATGGTGTAATGTATTTGGAGGTGCTTTTTTATAGGGTAGTGGAGTAGTGAGGTTTTGTCAATGATGGTTTGTTTTGCAGACAGCATCTGCAAGTGGGACATCATCTATGTTTTCCTTAACTCCCTTTTACGAAGCTCACGTGGATACAAAAAACAAGGTGGTGACTACCCCAGCATTTATGTGTGAAACGGAATTACATAATATCTTTGATGGCATTGGTGCCATGGTAAAGAATGTGCTAAAATTAACTGGCAAATAAAAGAGAAAAAAAAAAAAGAAAAAAAGAAAAGGAATCAGAGATGTTTAAATTTAGGGTGTAGTGTCAAATATATCATGGACCAATGGAAGCATTTTCACCTGCTTGTTCTGTTCACGCTCTAGTGAATGCTGATACGAAGCTGATTGATTGCCAGCTGCAGGGTTTTCCATGCCCTTTCTGCAAGAGGGGCCTGCAGGAGGGCTTTCAGAATCCAAGCAGTCTGGCCTGAGACACAGAGCATTTTCTCGAGCTTTTTTCAGCTGGAGACGGCTGTGCAGACACATTCAGTCCTCCCAATGCAGCAGTGTCAAATCGTTTCTGTGGGGGCAAAAAGAGACTAAAGGCACTTGCAGAAACTGATGGCAGATGTGTTGTAAGTATATAGCAGCTGCAGTGGCAGTATATCTGGTGCATGAGGAATGGAAGTAGAGAGGAATTAATGGGTGGTTCAAAGTTTATGTGCTCAGGCCTGTATCTGTGAACTAGAACCCAGAATCAGCCATAGAGAGAATAGACATCATCCACAGTTTAATTTAGTTTGGTATTAATTAAAAGATGAATGTTTTGTTTTTCCATTTCAAAGAATCTTGTTTTCACAAAGGAGCCATTCTGAATATCAGTCAGCAGCAGGATACATCTTAACTGTCACAACACTAGCACTTTGAAAAATTAATCCATTGGCCCACTATTGCTGAAAAGGTCTTGAAATGAAGGAGAAAATATCCGCTGACGTGACGCACAATTTTTAAGGATAATATCCATGTTAAAGTAGTTGCATGACTAGTTGTGGATGGGAAAAGCAATGTCAAATTATCCACACTTTCCCTGCTTTAGGGTAATAAAGCTTTCTCCAAAGAAATATTATTGAATGTCTGGAATAATGATGTATAAATAAATGAATTTCTGCCTTTATCTCATCCTTGTCCCTTCACTTTTGTTTGACAGCTGCCTTTGGTAACTTACACTGGTTGATACGGTGTAGCAGTTTTTCTACTTTTCAATTCTCTTCATGTCTTTGGGATGTTTTTTCCATACAGAATCCAGCAGAATCTCCTGCCTCTCCCTTCCAAGTTATTTGTTGCCTTTCCATTCAGCAGGAAGCAACATTTCTTGAATGAAAACAAACAAGCAAGCAAGCAAAATGACACCCCTTACCTTATATTAATGCTTCTTTTACATGAGAGACATACTGAAGAGAACCTGTAAAGGGAGAATTGTGTGCTTCATAAATGAAATCTAAAAGCCTTAGATTGGGTTGGAGTATGGTAAATACTGTGTGTGGCTGAAGACTTGCTAGCGATGTGGAATGGCATTTTTTCATGGAGGGGAACAAAGAGGAGAAACGAAGTTTGAGTATGAGAGGTCAGCATGCTCAGCTTGCTCAATCAGTGTTCACAGAATAAAACTTTTTAGCTTCTGGAGTATCTTAGTATGTGTTTAATGTTTTGCCAGTAAAAAAAAAAAATCATGTTTGGATTTAGAAGACCTGAGATTGTACTTCAAAGACGGCACTGTTTTCCTGCGGGATTTCGTTAAGCTCCCTTGTTCGGGTCCCCAACTGCAGTGTGGTTACAAAGAAATCACACACAGAAACCAGGTCATCATAGCAAGGAACATGATTCATAAAGTGGATATTGGGCATACTCTGAAACATTTTGCTGGTGCATCAAATGCTTCATTAAATTTTCAGTATCAGGTTGAAACAGAATTTAAAACACTGCCACTATGTAATTCACTGCAAATACTTTCCTTCTTAAGTTTTGCTTGTACGTGCTTGTAAGTGAATGTTTATAAATCAAATTTATACACAGGCTTAGCAGAGTATGGAAAGTTGTCATTCATATAAAAAGTAGCAACATTTTAAAATATATGACTTTCTTACATCTTCAGGAGCTTTAAAAGGAAATTTGGTAATGTAAGAAGGTATCACAAGACAGAGATGGTATTGAAATCCCTGGAGCAGAGGGAGAGCTGCTGCCACCGCCCACCTTAACGGTACCATCATCTGCTGTAAGAGTCATCTGAATTGAGCTCAGCTCTTCCAATCAGGGACCGTGAGTTAAGTCTGTCCATTAGCTCTCCTTGCCACATCAGGTTGTGTGTATGTATTTAGGGTTTCTCCTATCTGTGGCTCCTAGTGAGTGCAGCTGTGGTGGCATAACGCTTGCTTAGATTCTGAATCTCGGGTTCAGGTGTCCTGAGGAAAAAGATGTGTTTTTGAAGAAGTTGCTTTTATCATGCAGTGACCAGCTGTTGCAAGTTGGTTGCTAGATCATCCAGATGTTGCCTGTTTTTGCAGCCCTCTGACATTCTTTCTTGAATTGAGATACCCAAATAATGAAGACTACTAATAACCTACTCTGTACCCTTCCCTTCCCTTCCCTGTGTTCTTCAGGCCTCCACAAGGAGGCAGGCAACATCTGGCTGATGGACCCTGCCAGTTTTCATCGTCAAGGCCAGGCTGGATGGGGCTTTGAGCAACCTGCTCTAGTGGGAGGTGTCCTTGCCCATGGCCGGGGGGTTGGAACTCGATGATCTTTAAGGTCCCTTTCAGCTCTAACCATTCTGTGATTCTATGTCAGCACCTAAGAACTCTGCCCTGTTTGAAAGGGAGTGGTAATAAATGCCCCCCTTGCTTGTGTTGGTTTTCCAGTCGTGATGGGGTGAACTTGGGTGGGCTGTGGGGAAGACTTATTAATTCTCAGTTGTGTTTCTGCCAGCCCCATTTTGCCCTCACTGGTGCTTGCAGGCAACAACTGCCTTACGAAATGTTTCACGGCGGATTGTTCCAGTGTTCACAAATCTGACAGCGCTGCCTTTTTCTTCTAAAAGCAGAAATGAGAGTTAGGGATTGAGATGTGCTTTTCGTTTTGACGCTTGGGTTTGTGGCTACAACAGAGGCACGTTTTGGATGAATTAAGGTGCCAGCAGGGGGCACTTGGGGAACGATGTTCCCTGCTATTTTCCCTTAAACCCAGACGCAATACTCCAGCTGTTGTTTTCTATATGGTGTCGTTATGATGACTTTTTCTCGCACAGGGGGAATCGAGCATATAGCGCTCCCTACTTGTTTAACAAAAATTAGGAAATCCAGTTCGATTGTAATGAATGCCTTTGTCCCACTGTCTTCTAAAGACTCATTTCTTCAGTGTGGTGACTTCTTATTTATCCCTCTGAAAACAAAACATCAAATGTACTTACATTAAGCTCTAAAGCTTTCCTGTGATATTATTTTGAAAAATGAAGAAAAGTGTAGGACAAAATCAAAAAGTAGGCAGTGGCTGGGATTTTTTTTTTGTTGTTGTTTTTTTTTGGGGGGTGGGGTTTGCTTTGTTTTGTTTTGTTTTTCTAAATAATAATGCTATTATAGCCAAGGTGGCCTACACCCAAGGTTGATAGGGGAGGGAGTTTTATTAGTCCAAGAAATACTCCTGGGAGGAAACACACTGTTTCTTGGAGGGTCTGTGTGTTTTCAAACTAACAGTATCTTATATGTCTGTGTATACATACATTGTTTTTTATTTTTTCAGAGTGGGAACTTGGATAATCCTCCATCTGCAAATAATTGAGAGTTGCCTGCATTCCAGGGCTTCAGGCTTTTATTTGAGCTATTTTTCTTCCTCCTTCCTGTGGCTTGAAGTGGCTGAGGGAAAACTTGCTTATTGTATGGGTCAGCCTTAGCCCTCAGAAGAATTAAGGAACTGATATTTGGTTGTCTTTTCCAAGGTGATTTCAGTGGTGGTTAGAATTTCTGCTGGAAGAGAGAGAGAGGGAAAGAGAGGGGCCTAAACTCGGACAGTCCCATAAGTT
The DNA here is from genome assembly GCA_013398155.1 of Pedionomus torquatus. NCBI lineage: Eukaryota > Metazoa > Chordata > Aves > Charadriiformes > Pedionomidae > Pedionomus > Pedionomus torquatus. The sequence continues at coordinate 9,106 of VZRU01009164.1, forward strand.
GCAATGAGGATTGCATTACCCATGGCAATATGATTTCTTGCTGCATATTTAAAAATAATCACCTTCCACACTTGTTTTCAGTATTTTTCAGTACCCTTTGTTCAGCTGCTGAATATCATGCTATGTGAATGGTATCTGACATACATTTGATTCAGAATTTTCACTGTTATTACATTCATTTGTTGCTGATGATCTGTATGAGCCCTTTCTCCTACATCACGTGGAACTGAAAGGAGCTCAGCGCAAAGCATTAAGCACTTAAAGTGGCCTCACTGAAACGTAGATAAACTACAAGATGAGCAAACTAACGCCTTTTGGTCTCTTGCCAGCATCGCTGTCAAATGTGAAAAAAAATGAACTTGCTTTTCCAGCCATTCTTTTGCAAGAATAATGTACAAAGATCTCTAAAGAATTTCGCTAACATAGCAGATTATTGGCCTTTCTCTTGCCATACAAAATACACAGGTGTGGGCCACCAAGGTGTACTACAAGTGAGAGAAGTGGAGATTCCTTCTTCTTAAATGTGTGAATTGTTATTGTGCTCCTTAATTTTTCAAAGCTACACCTCTCCTTCACGCTGAGACTCTGGAAAATGCAAGAAGTGTGTGCTGCTTGTGTTCTGCACTTGGAGTCAAGTCTAAGACATATGTTTGCTTGTGTCGACACCCAGGCAATGAAGGACAAATCAAGGTCTGCTGGTCGTTGAAACCTTCCCATGCAGTGTCCCAGGAAAATGGAATGGCAGTCATCTATTACTGCTGGGAACAGCATTAACTACAGCTCTGGGAAAATATAATAAACAGGGACATTTAAAAATCCCAAGTGCTGCTGCAAATCTGAGTCATAAAAAAGTAGGGTGGTAAGCAACATTTAGAGGTCATCCAGTCTTCATTCATCCAGTGCCCCTTCATTCCTTCTGTCTTCATCTGCTCTTGTACTTACTGTGACTCATACCCGTTTGCACAGGCGGGAAGAATCTCTTCTGGGGGTGAAGAAGGCAGACGACTGTGGGAATTGGGCGTTCTTCACAGGCACCAGCCAGCACAGTGTCTGCTCTTGAACATACAACTGGGCTGTCTCTTCCCACAGCACTGAGGCTCTGGTTTAGCCCTGCATGCCCACATAAAGGAATTTAAGTAATAATTCTTTTGCTTGTCCAAGATTTTTTTGCAGTTGTATAATCACAGCTTGCATGTGTGAGTGGAGGTGCTTGTGTCGTTCATGTGCCTCAGCACCCTTTGAAAAGTAGAGGGCTGCTTGAGTGGCTGTTGGATTTTTGGAAGTCATATGGTCCTGAGATGAGGGCAAGCATTTCAGAGTTTTGGGACTGACAATCCAGTACAAATTCTGCCTTTCGGACTTTCTGATTGCACAGGGAACCTTGCCTAGTTACTGCTGGCTGGTTCCTACCTAACTGTAGGAACAACTGGAGCACAAATAGAGAACTCTTAGAGACCAAGCAATTGCTCTCACCAGGCTGGGGCTTTTTTAAAGTTTTTATTTTTAATCAACTTTTTTTTTTTTAAAGAATACATGGAATCTGAGACAAACATTTGGAGAGTAAAAAGGCACTCACAGTACATGTAGTTCTTATATTTGAATCCTTCTGTGAAGCGTGGCCCCTGCTGTTACCTAAACTGCTCTGTACCCAGGGTAGCCGAAGTACCAGCTGAGCTTCACTGCAGCAGCAGCAGAGGCTGTGCATGGGAATTTGTCTCTCTTCCCCACCATAGAGAAAGGGCCCTTTGTTAAGAAGATCAAAGGCAACTAAAGTCTCCTTTACCTCAATGGATACCATTTTAAACTCTATTTTATTCTGTTCCTTTCCTTGCAAAAACAATCCCGTCTTTCCTTTGGAAAGAGAGTGGAGCTGTTCCAAATCAAAATGACTTCATGTGCGTCCTGATGAGTTGCTTTCCTCTGCCTGAGGGCTCAGCCAGAAGGAGTGCGTTGCGATCACCACTGTTCACCGGCCCAGGTGAAGAGTTCTCTGGACACTTGTCAGTTCTGTAACAGAGCAGTTGCAGCAGCTCTGGCCTGAAATGAAACTTCTACACTTTCTTGACATTGTTGGTACACAGGATCCTTCCAGTTTCAGTTTTACATAGGACATCTGTGCTACCTGAATCCAACATTTCTAGAACTAAACCCATTTAATCTGCATAGGTATCAGTTACAATTATTCTGACCAGTTTACAATTCTTTTTTTCCTCCAAAGGTGCTGTTTTTAAAGAAGTAACGTCACAGTAACAATTTCTTATTGCACAGTTTCAGGTTAAGAATCCAGCTTTTGGGTGATGATCACATTTACCTTGCTGTGTTTAAGGACAAAAAGAGACAATACTGAATTCTAGAGCTTTTGGCTTATTTAGAAGTGGATTTTTTAATAATACATCACTTCCTTCCTCTATGTTATGTTTTATGAACTTCCATCATCTTTCTCAGTCAGCTTCAACGTTCCGCTGAAGAACTACTACATTTCTTGTGGAAAAAAAAAGTTGTTGCTCTTAGCCCATGACACTTAAGAGTAAAAATAGAAGCTGAAGTTCCACAGGCTCGAGTTTCACAAGGTTTCCATCCTTTCATTTCACAAAACGTAAGCATCTTCCTACTTCTGGTTTTTAGTTGACACGAAGGGTAATTACCACTTCTCCTCCTTTTGGTTCTTTTGAAGGACAGCAGATGAGGTCTTAGGCAAAAGGTATCACTAAGGTCAATTACGTGACCTTGTAGTTTTGTGAGTTTTTATCCTGTCATTAAAGTGAAACAACAAAAAAAACCCAAAATAAAATGCTCACACTGGCAGCAGTAAAACTGAGCTCCCAGAAACAAATGAAAAAGTAGACATGCCACCTCTGAGTTTTGCTGCCTTTGGTTTTGTGGAACACCAGAATGTGGGACATAAACACGTAGTGCTAGGTCTGTTTTCAGCTGTTGATGATTGTTTCCCCTGGCTCTGGAACAGGCGTCATGATAACCCTGCAGAGCTGTTCTGCCCAGCGAGGTCCTCTGGTGAGAAGAGCTTCCCAACGATTCTCCTGTTCCCCAGTTACAAGTGCCAAACCCCCAGTGAGACCAGGAGGTGGAAAGAGAGGGGAAGCATAGCCAGAAATGGCACATCAGCAAGGCTTCTGGACGGAATCTGACTGTGTCCTGAAAAATTAAAAAAGAGCAAGTTGGCATGTAACTGGTGGCTTGACAAGAAGTGTATTTGGAGTTTGTGGGATATATTTTACATTGATGCATTGATGGAAGATTGTTTGTAAAATTGTGTGGATTTTGTCTCATTTTTGAAATTCTTTTTGTCTGTGTGTTTACCATCCAGAAAAAACAGTCTCAAGTACTTTGGCAAATCCAAATATTTTTTTTTCTCTTTCATAGAAAGGTCACAAACACTCAGCAACAATGAGTACAGCTTCCTTTTCTGGATGACTGAGAATACTGTTTAAAATTAGGAAAATTAGGAGAATTAAGGAAGTGTGAGCTAGCCAAGGGGACAGGGAGGTGGATTGAGAACTGGCTGTGTGACAGGACTCAGAGGGTTGTAATTAATGGAGCAGGGTCAAGTTGCAGGCCTGTAACCAGCGGTGTCCCCCAGGGGAGCTGGACTAGATAAGCTCTAGAAGTCTCTTCCAACCTCTGACAAATCTGTGATTTTGTGAAAATCCGGATAGAACAGCAACAACTAAACCAGTATAAGACACATTATTGTTCTACGTACTTGGGGCCCGAGGTAAGAATTGTGATTAAGAGTCCATAAAAAATGGATAATGAGTATTAAAAAATCTAGGCTACAGATGCTTAGGTGGTAGCAGCATTATTGGTACATAAGCCACAATGTGGACAGAGGGCACAGGTGGTACCTGCAACACGTGCTGGATGTAGTACACAAGTCAAAAAACATTTTGAACCCCTGACTTAAACACTTACAAGAAAAAATTCTCTATTGCTTATGCCCAAGTCCTTCTGTGGGAAGATCAGGCTGCATATCATTTTCTGTACCAAATCTTAGGCTGTTCCTATTGCTGTGAGACCAGCTTTAAGTACGTTGCTGCAGTTTAACTTATCACTAGTAGGGGTGCTTCCTCCCCCTCTTCCTAGAAGGAATATGCAGTATTAACATGTAAAGGGCAAGTAAACATCGGGTAGTCCTCAGTAATGCTTTAAAATAAATGTAGGGTTATGGTAAGACTCCTGGGCCCTTGTGACCTCTTCCAGCCCTAGGCACTTTCATTTTTTCCCAGAAAAAAATTTAAACCAATTTTTGATTGGCCCAGAAGCAGTCTCACAAGAAACCCAGAGTGACAGTAAAATTAGGCTCTTTAAAAGAATTAGGAAAAATAATCAAGCCAGCAAAACAACAAACAGAAATGAAGCAGACGTGAAGCAGATCAAGACTGTTTCTCTTTTATATAAAAATAATAAATATCTGCTGAGCTGGTTATGATGACTGCAAAGCCGGAGAACTATTTCTCCATACAGTATCTTTGTTCTTACAGCAGGTGATTTAACTTTTCTAAGTCCCTTCCAAAATAACAACTATTACAAAAAAGATTCTTTTCCTCCCTCCCTTAAGAAATTGCTGAAAATAAAAAAAAAGGGGAGGTGCGGCTGACACTTTTCTTTAAAAGAAGTTGACAACAGGAAATATTTTTTCCTATTTGCAAAAAATTATGTTTCAAAAGCTAGGCTTTTTTTCTTTCCTCCATTCCCCAGTACCTCCAAATCCAGCAGTACCAGCAGTACAAGAACTTTCAGGTGGCTAAAATGTGTGATTCAGTTTGTTCTCTTATAGCAAAGCTGAAGCACTTTCCCTTGTCCCAGTCACTTTCTTTTGAAAATAATTCTTTGTGGTAAGAAGTAGTTTATATGGAGGAATAGTTGTCAGAAAGGTTTTGGCTGAGTCAAACATATATACAACACTCTCCTTTAAAAACAGCCTACTTATCTTTTGGTTTTGAGAAACTTCCATTGCTACCGCATTGAAAAATTTGATCCCTGATAATTTCTTATTCCTTCTGGAAGGTGACAGGTAGAGATATTCTAGCTCCTGTTCTGTTTGCTTTTATAATGTTGTAATTTGGTACTGTGTCACTGAAGGCACGTGGTATCATATTGAATTTAACATCATGTTTTTTAAAGATCTTTAAGCCATATAGAGGAGCTATCTTAGGTCTAAAAAGGGTATTTCCTGTAATTTTTCAAGTTGTTTGTTGTTCATGAAGTACAGAGCTGATTTTTTTTCTGGGTGGTCATGAGATAAACACTTGAAGATTTCTCTTCTTTAGTTTCTATTTGAGTTTATTGCTGATTAATCTGGGTGTAACATTGTATTATGGTTGACGTAATTTATTATGTCGACTGCAATATAATTATTGTCATGTAATGGATTATATATTTCAGGTACAGTGAGTAAAATACAAATTGCAGCTATTGATTTTTAGATGACAAAATGTTGTGCATTTGATACTGATTGAATATCTTGTAGAGCTAAAGAATAATTTGGTTTACAAGCAGGTTTTTTATGGGAGAATTTACTGATGATGGCATGTCAGAGCTAGTCAGCCCTTCTCTATTGTATTCACTCCAGAAGTGTTTAAAAATGACCCTAATGCATTAACCCTTACTTCTCTGTAATGATTAAACCAAGACATTACTATCTGCACTATACTTCAGAATTGCCTTTGGATGACATCTACTTTAAGTTTCCCAGAAGAGCTTATATGAAGTCATTAATCATGCACATTTAGAATATTTATTACCTTATTTACCCAAACGGACCCCCAAATCTCTTGATCTGGTAGTTAATTCATACCAAGGTAATTTACAAAGGCCTTAAAGCACAGAATCAAATGGCTTCCATGTTACTTGGGTTGGGGTTTTTTGATTTTTATGGAGCCCGTAATAGGGAGTAGCTTTATGGGCTAGTCACTGCTGGCACTTCAGTATTCTTCTTTTTGTGGTCTAAGTCCGTCTTAGCGGTGAAGATATTTTCCCCTGTCTGGGACAGTGATATTTTGCTAGACTTAGTAAGAGAGAACAAGCAGCATAAGTCTACTGGACTTTCTCTATTCAGCATATTTTACCGATCTTGCAAATTCAAATTCAAGCACTGGATAATCACTTAGACACTTAGCAAGCTAAGGAGTGTTGCCTTACCAGAAGGGGAAGGTGGCTTCTCAATTTTAGGTGGAGCTGGAGAAAAAGCCAAAAATCAAAGTTATTTGTTTGAGCTTAGAACAGAAAAAGAGTACTGATAATTGATCTAAAAGTGAGTGGGGATTTTTTTTTCTGAGAAAGAATATATTTGTCAAACAAATTGAAACTCTAAATATGATCACATTTTGATTCTGCTTTTTCAAAAATTTTTTTTCCTTTTTGCAAACTGCAAAATGTTTCATTTTGAATTTTTTTGAACAAAAGTATGTTGATGTATGTTTTAAAAACATTTTTCTCTTGAGAATTGTGTACTTTAAAACAAAGATATTAAAGGGTTTATATTACTTAAAAACAGATTTTTTTTCCTATTTTAAGCAGAATTAAATGTATGTGGTTGACCACAATGAAAGTTTCCAGCTTATTTACTCAAGCAAAATACCTTAAAGAACTATGATTTGTTTTGACCTGCATCTCTTTTTAGTTTGCTTTTTCAGTTAGTCAACTGGTCATACTCAATGCCTCATCATTCTGCTGGCAATGCTTGTAGTAATACAAACATGTTAGCTCAGTTGTTTGCCATTATTGAAGCATGTGTTACGGTCTCACTCATTTCTTAAGGAAGAAAAATAATAATTCTTATTGCATGTGTCCAGCCTTGCCACCAGACCCAGATCTTCTAGCTGGAAGGGAAAAGATAATTAGCAACTGCCTGTCTTCCATCTGAAAGGCTGTATGACCTGGACTTTGGATCTAGTTGCTAGACATGAAACTAATCTTGCTTCACAGACCCAGGTGCAAATAATGAATTAAACTCTCCTGTTCCTCTGGGACAAGGTTAATTCAGGACAGCATAAACCCATAAACAACCAAATGCTTAAAAGTCGGTGAGAACACATTATTGATTACTCCCTCCTGTGAAGGGAGGGGAAAGAGGCAGGCAGCTGGCCTTCAGGAGTCCAGTGATTTCTGTGGATATGCTGTGCTTGAACAAAGATGCAATTATTTTCTCCTTCTTGTTCTTCCAGCAAAGGCAAGGAATAGAGTGAAAATGAGTGAAGATTTGCTTTATAAATTGAAATCATCTTCAGTTGATGGCCATAAATGGCTTGTCAGCAAAAAACGCTGCCCTCAACTCCCTCCTTCTGAACCAAAAAAAAAAAAAAAAAATCTTACCTGATACAATGAGATTAATTTTAGATTTCTGTGTTTTGTTGGGATGATCCCCAGTCTGTTTGTAGATGCAAGTATATTCAGCTGTGTCCAGTAATTGGACATTGGAGAGCTTTAAGGAAAAGTTGCCGTGCTTCATCTGGTCCAAAAAAAGACTAGTTCTGCCATAGTAACGTTCCTCCTGCTCATCCAGCATGTCCTGCCCCTTGTAAAAAAAGTGCACTACGACAGTGTGCTCTATCTGCCAGTAAAGTATTGAATTGGAAAGGATCAGCTCTCCAGGAGAGGTAGTGGTGCAAGGCAAAATTACAGTTTCTCCAACAAATGCATGGCACGTTGTGTCTGGCTGACCTGGAATAAAGAACAGACAACTTTATCAGTGCCCAGAAGACACCAGGTTTCTTATAATTTGGCTTTATTGACTCATTATTGCCTTTCTTCCTCCCCTTTCTTCTGCCCCGTGTCCTCCTGCTCCCAGCCAGGCAGAAGGCAGCACGTGCTGTGCCAGGACTGAGGGCCCTGGCTGCTCAGATCCCAGCCAGCTGTGCAGCAGGACAGATGTTCCTGTGTACAAGTTGCCTTCACTTTGTCAGTGTGGGGACTGCTTGAACTTGCCTTCTTAGCTGGTCATTTTTCTCCCAGCTTCTGGGGATCTTAGTCTTTGAGATCAAGTGTCAGATTTGATTTTAATTAATTGGTCAGTTCACAAGGTGAGAAAGGGAAGGGAAGTGAAGACAGGCAGACATGATTAAGCAAGTCTTGGTTTAGTAGGAAGTCTGGCTGAAAAAAGGAGAAGTGTGAAAAAGGTGTTGTATCAGTCAGAGAAACGTCCTGGATGAGTTTGGTCTCCCCCAACTCCTGCTGCTCACCTATCAGATTGTGGCTCCTGATTTGTAACTAACGTGCTAGAGGCCCCATCTCCCTTCCCCTGGGACATCTTGCAGAGGATCTGACCAAAGCAGCCTTTTTCTGCTGGTCTGTGTGGGTGCACTCAGGGTTCTTGCTAACACCTGTCCCTGGGTCTCTCATACTTTTTGGTATTCGTATCAGTACTCATATTCTCCCAGTACCCCAGAAAGAAGGTCTGTCATTCCCACTTTAACTAAATGACTTTTCAAAAGTCTTGGGGAAACAGCTGCTTTGTACAGGTGGCCTGGATATTGGGCAGAGATATTACCAACCATACCACCCAATACCAGCACATGCAAGAATTGAGGGTAGCCTGCTGGTGAACAGACAGGCAGGGCAGGAAGCCAAGATTGATCTCACTTACACACACCGCTCATTTAATAGCTTTGATACTAATTACTTTTATAAATTCTCCCAAGTGAGTTAAAACTATACTGAAATTCGCACAAAAGAGAGAATCTGCCACTCTGATGTTGGACAACTCTTACTAGATTGTGGTGTTACATTTTCTAGAGGAAGATTGGAGTATGGGAGAAGGTTTCTTTGCATTTATGAAGCCTGGACAGCTAGGTATTTTCAGCACAGAAAGTGGGATTAAATTAGCACTTTGACCAAACATGTTTCCTAAAATGATTTTATAAATTAAAATGCAGATTAATTAATTTGAATGGAAACCTTTCATCCCCAACAGAGAGAAGAACAGAAACAACATGAGTTTGTGATTGAGCCAGGAAGAAAATGCACTGTTTTAATGGCCAAAGTTCCATGAAGCATAAGAGGTAACTAATCAGACTAAATACGGAAATAAACATTCTTGGAAGTACTGTGGTCATTCCTGCGTTCTAGGCCCGCACCGGCATTGCGTATATATTGGGCTAAAGACCAAAGAGAGTCTCAGTTCCTCCTTCAAGTCACTGTCATCAATCAGGACTCAAGCTTGTTATATGCTCCAAGCCTCTCTTACCATATTAATCAGCATCTGGTTTGAGGCTTGTGACATCAAATGTGACATTGTGTCCATCCAGACAGACATAAAAGCAGAAGGAAAAGTATAATTCAGAGAACTGAATTGCAGAGCCAAGCAAGTGTCTTGAATTATAACCCTACTACCAAACATCAGCTTTCCCTAGGTTTTCAGATCTTTCAGCTGAAAATCACAGCCCACTTTTGCCCAACAATGTAAACTTTTATCTGGAAAAATCATATCCCCCATGCTATTTCTGTCTGTCAGCAGGAGACTCCGCTTGCTGTGTTGAGAGCTCAACCATCTTCAGACTGTATCAGTTGGTGACCATGTTTTGCTTCTCAGGGGAACCGTAATTACGACAGTATCCAGGCAAGGGTCTTGTTTTATTTATAGTAAAGCTCAGCCTCCACCATACTATACCCTTATAGCCCTGCACTCCCCAAGGAGGTTACCTCAGCCCTGCAATGAGGCATACTCATGCCTCATTATGCATACTTATTACGCAATGAGGCACAGCCATTAGCTGTACCCAGCACACCTAGAAGGGTCACCACCAACTGAGGAACAGGAGGGAACAGTCTGAGACCTGTCCCTGAGCTGTTTGGGCTTGGGGGGCTGAAAGGCTGTGCTTAGCAGAATCTCTGAGGCAAGGCCACATCTGAAAGCAGACTGCAGTTACGACTGACCATGCTTAGATAAGCACAGGGAGAAGATTAAGTGTGCCTGAGGCAGCTTCAGCAGGTGTTTTGTAGACCCTGGAAGAAGTGAGCCTCCAGAAGAGCTTTCTGGTGAGAAGATTCCTGTCCACAGGGTGCCGTTAGGAGTGAGAGTGCTTGGGATGTATGCTGTTGCACACGGATGAAGAAAAGATAAACTTGAAATCAACAAAACTTTCAGCTCAATTCAGAAAAATGAACAATAAACATTTCCCTAATGAATGAAAGAGAGAGAAAGATCCTATGTCCTGGTTGTGGTCGCTTCTAAATTTGGTGGTGGTTTTAGAAGTGCTTCTATTTGCTTTTTGTCTCTTTATTCTTTTTCTAAAGAGGGAGGACAGCAATGCTTAGCATACCTAAAGCCAGCACAACAGTTCCTGCAGGGAACTGTTGTGACACTTATGATGTCTCCATAAAGACCCGTGGGTCTTTATGCCCTATACTGCCTTCAGCTGGTGAAGCCAGGGCAGCAGGAGACAAAAAAGGAGACCCTGCTGAAGTTGCCTGGGACAAAACCAGGTCACTAAAATCTGGCTGTAATGAGTTACTTAGCAGGTCCTACAGCTGCATGAGGTCTTTTGTAGATGGGAAGAATAGGCCTCTGGGTACAAGTCAAATAAGTGCTGTTATGAAAGCTAACCTTGAGAAGATGTGTGAAGTTGTGCTGAAGGTTGATGATGTGTTTGGTTTCTTGCTGAGACTATGGATGTACCAGGTGTAGTGGAAGCAGAGAGCTTCCTGGCTAGAAGACTGAAGCAGATGCATAGCAAGCAGCAGGGATGGTGGTAGCAGCTACTGGGGAGCATGAAGCAGAGAGAGTAGTGCTCATCTCATCTACTAGGTAAGCTTTGTGTGTGGAAGGCATAGTTCTTTGCCTTGGGAAAAAATGTGCATTGCTGCACACCTTTTACCTGTGGTTATGTAAGACTTGAATATAAAGTGAAGTGAATTTATTTTGTGGGTAAGTTTTTTTTATTTATTTATTGTGTGTTTTAAATATTGCCTAGATGTTTAAGGCTGTCAAGGTGAGGTTGAGTTAACCAATCTGTAAGACTTTTATAATGAAAAATACTGCTGTTTTGCTGTCCAAAGTGGGGTGCAGGGAAGCTCTTAAAGATGGCTTTTTTGTTCCTCTCTCCTTTCACCATCAAAGGTGATCAGGGATGACTTCTTAATTATACATTGCTTGTACTGGATGAATCTGGGATGCTGGTAGGCAATGCGGAGTTTATGCCTTGTGAAAGAGGGGGTTGCGTGTCTCTCAGGCTTACACTAGTGACATAAGTGCAATTCTGATAGTTAAAAAAAAAGTAGTTTAATAGTAGACAGCAATGGGCTAGGCAGCAAAATATTCTAGGCTTAGAAACAAGGCAATGGGGAATTTCTTGTGGCTTTTTATGAGCTCAAACTGAAATGTGTTATCCTCATAAGGTAACACTGTATGGTTCCTTACAGGCTCATGTCTCACCTACATGCAGAGGTATTTTGGGGAAGATAGGGGCCTATTTGCAGTCCCACTTGCTTGCTCAGAAACATTAAATTTTGAGTTCTGTTATTTTGGGGGGTGGGGGGGGGAAGAGGATAGCCACTTAAATGGCTTGACATGTTTGCAGGTGCACTCATCTACCAAAAGAGCACACCTTGAGTAGCAACAGATTGTTCACACTTCTCTCCGGAGTACATGAAAAATTTTCCTGTAAAAATGCCAGTTGTCCTTCCAGAAAAGAAAGAGGGAGACTAATTCCAGATGAAGTGTAACCTCCTGAACAACTGCAATGCATGGTAAAAGTGAGGCACTTCTGGTGAAAGAGATGAGTCTTGAACCACACACAGGGATCTTAGTATTGCTGAATTTAAGCCTCAGATAAGGAAGTTACAAGGAGTTTCCCCTGCAGCTTGTAGAATGTTCCCTTACTGGCATGTACTAGTGTATCTATTTCATAGGGAAGATCATGATCTATATTATTCTGGAAACCCAACTCCGCTGGAAATTGGCGGAGCATGTGCAAAGACTGAGGGAGAGAGATTGCTGCTGCGCCCCAGATTTTTTACTTACCTGGCTGTGCCTGTAGCAAGCCCAACAATATGATGAGTTTAAGTACAAAAATGGTGCAAGGCAGCTGGGGGTTGTAAAGGATGAGATTCCAGGCATCATTAACATTATGGGTGTGGGCAGGATAAACTCTGAGTAGATATTTGTGGGCCTGACACACCTCAACCTTGAAAACACTTCATTTAGATATAGAAGTTTATCTGAATGTTGTTACCTGTACTTGCAAACCTTGGATTGCGATGAAATACATGCAAAGCAAAGCATGTATTTATCTTGTTTCGTTCCAGGGTTCTCAGTTTGTAGTTTTTGTATTCACATGTGAGTATTTCCATGTATTCCTAAATGTGTATTACAGTATATTTACCTCTGGGTAGAGATGCAAACAGTAAGCAGGCAACTGTCCAGAGACAAGTCTCCCTAATAAAGTAAGAAAGAGAAATAACAAATGCTTTGTTAAGAGTGCTAGAGCAGAGATCAAAGACTTCTTATCTGGCCTATATGATGCCCTGTTTCACAACTCCCTCACCTGTAGAGATAATTTGGATATAAAGCTGGGTGGGTAAGCAACCCTGTCTTGTTTTGTTATCTAGTCTTGGTGTGGATCATATCTCCTGCCCGTAGATCAGAGATTTCTCACTGATGGTCATAATGGGTTGGGACTTCAGTTGCAAATGCTGGACTTGTACTTCCCACTTGCCTTCTCATGTGGACAAAGTTAATTGTGTATATGTAGTCATAATTTACCCTTGAGATAATTTTCTTTTGGCAATTAAACAAAATTTGCTCTGCTCCCAAACTTCAGCTGCTTGGCAGCACAAGAGAAACATATCTTACCATTTCATTTTGGTGCCTTCCTGGCCCTTAGGGAGTCGCAAACTTCACCAGCTGCTACTCCTGTTTCTGCAAGTGCAAAAGAGCGAAAGGCTTTTAATATTTGTTGCCATAAGCATTTCTCCAGAAGGGGACAGGTTATTTATTAGTACTGGGTTTGCTGTGGTTCAGTCTGTTTTCTTTTACTCTGTGCATACAATACACCATGTGCATTATTATATACACCCTGTATATACAACAGAGCTATACAACAGTGTGTATTTATGTTCTGAATGCACTCTTACAATACACAGTATATTTATTTCCATGTGTAGGCTGGACGTGAGTCACAATTGACTAGTCCTGAGCTTTCAGCCCACTGAAGGCTTTCTTGTTCTAGAGCCAGCCTGAGATCAAAGGTGGTGGTGAAACCTAAAGGGTGTTGCATTTATCGAGAGATGTAGATACCACCCTTCAGACTAACAAATGCCGCCCAAGCTGCCTGTTGTGGTGCCTAAATAACAATAAAATACAGACACAGCTAATAAGTCTATAAGGAAAATGCTGGTTAGATTTTTTTTCTTTTTTTTT
>VZRU01009164.1:26679-72544 GCA_013398155.1 Pedionomus torquatus
GCTGGATGGGGCTTTGAGTAACCTGCTCTAGTGGGAGGTGTCCCTGCCCATGGCAGGGGGGTTGGAACTCAATGATCTTCAAGGTCCCTTCCAACTCTAACCATTCCATGATTTGCCAGCTTCCAGTACTGGCTGAGTAACATAAGTAATGCAGCTGGGCTCTGAATGAGTGCTGGTCCAAGTTGGAGCAGGCATCAACTGGAGAAGCCACCAATAATTCTGAAAGGATTGCCTAGCAGATGTATGAAGGCTGCTGACAAGGAAGCTGCTTGTTATGCACAGCTTTGTAGTTTAGTCACCGACAGCTTCAAGTGGTTTTTTCTTGTTGTTTGGTTGCTTTTGGTTTTCTTTCACCTCCCTTGCATGTGTTTGGCTTTTGAGAACAGATTCATGGTAGTTTGCTCTTACCGATTTTTGTAGAAGGATAGAGAGACCTCTGCCTCTGACCTCACGAAATCCCGAGAGCACCTTGAGAATAGAAATGCTGCCTTACTATTTTTTTATCCATATCAAGGTGCTCTTTTGTCACATACTTAAATGCTCTTTGGTTATGCAACCACACTGTCCTTTTACCTTTAAGTAAAAGCTAATAGCTAGTAGAAAGCTAATGAGTGAACTTCCAAGCGGAAATTACAGTGTGCCTTCTTAGAGAAAGTTCTTATGACGCAGCATTCTGTACCGAAACTGGGTCACTACTTCTGATCTTATCTGGCAGGAATCTATAAACAGAATGAGGCATCATTTAAAGACCTGTCCTATAATTAGTTCAAGCAAAGGTATTTAGAGATCTCGGTGAGGATCATGCTGGAATATATCAAAAAATGACAGTACTTTCTCTTAGGGTTTTAACTTTTGAAATAGACAGCTTTCAAATGAAGGTAATTTTCTGGGGATTTATGAGTGGTGGCAGGTAATGCATCTGTAGCTAACTGTTGGGTGATTCACCCTCTCAAAAACGTGCTGTGGTGGTAGCCTAGTCTTGGATTGAGAGCCTTATCTTCAGGTGCACTGTAGTAAACTTTGGCACTTGTGAGGACAGCTGGTCTGTTTTTCATGTCTGCTTGTTTTAGCATAATTTATGGCTAACACTCCCTGAACTGGTACTTGCCTCTTGCGCACTGGAGTGTTGTGTCCCTGCCCCTTCTCTTCCCTGCCTGTGCTCCAGTCACACCACTTGTGCTGTGGAGGTGGCGTGTTGTGGGTGGGGTGCTGGCTTTGAGCTTACTTACGTTTCCCCATGCTGCTGGAATTTCCTGTTGCCTATCTAAGGTCTAGCACGGGCCATAGTCAGGCTCTGGGGACTGAAAAATTGCTATCAAATGCTTATCTAATATGAAAAGTTATCTTTCTTAGGGATAAAAAAAAACAATGAATGAGTGATGGTGTGTGACTTGCTCCTTGTGGAAAGCTCTAGCCCTATAGAGTATTGAAGCAAGAAGTTAACCACCTTCCCCTGGCTCTGAATAAATCATTTTGGTAAGGAGGAATTTATTTATGCATATAGAAATAAGACATTTTATTTACACATATAGAAATAAAATGTGTGGGGAAATGGATATTACAGTTTATATCTGATCAGGTTTTCTGGAATTCAGACACACAAGCACCTTCCCAAAGGTTTGGGGAAAATCGGTAAAAGTCTGGATGTGCATGGCCAAAAAGGAGTGTGTGCGAGCTAGCACATTTCATAAACTGGAATGCTCAGGAAATTTGACTTTATTTCACAATAGCCTTTCTAATAAGTCTCAGACTAAAGGGAAGGTTTTTTTGTGGCTTTTCAAAATGGGAAGGGCTTTTGTGGCTCAGGGGACTGATGCTAAATGTGGCGTGTTTCACTTCAAGTTTCAGAAGGAAGCATGCTCTTGGTACAAAACTGAGCAGAACTCAACACCAATCAAGTGATGCTACAGGCTTGTAGGTATTTTAATTCATATTAAGTCTGGTCTGCTTGAGTTCTCAGGCAATTGAGATCCATGCTATCTATATTTCCAGCTGTCACTTCCAAGGAATTTCATGTCATCTGCATGATTCCCTTGCATAAAAGTCAGTCCAAGGACTAGAAGGATGTCTACACTCAGATCCCAGAGGAATATTTTTCTCACCGTTGCCTATGGGGTCTATGTTAGGCAGCTTTGTGTGGCAACTGTCTAATTATCAGTAGCAGGCTCTCATCCCATTCTCTTAAAATTTACTTTGTCCTCTATGTAACGTAACTTTTGTGCTAGTTTACTGGCTGTGTTTTCAAGAGACCGCTAAAGTAGCATCTGTGTAGAGTGGCAAGCCAGTGCCTTTCATTTGCTTTCTTTCTGTGGGAAAGACTCTTGACTTAGGGAATGATTTCTGCCCTCTAAATCCCTACCAAGTGTTTTCAGCCCCACCTGTCCTTCTCTTCCACATGGTAAGTCCTCTAGGGTTTGAGTGCTGCAGATTTGATGCTGTCTGGGTGAAAGCTGAGGAAGCACGGCTGAAGGAGCATGTGGTGGATCCCACGCTTTGCTCAGCCTTGCGCTTACTGGGTGAGACTTATTCCCTGTGACTAGTGGGGTGTGTGGGGGGGTCTCATGCCCTTTTATGAAACTTTTGAAGAGAAACCAAAAAAATCATTGTTCCTTTTTGTAATGTTATTCTGACAGCTCCTCCCAAAGTTCTTCTTTTTCGCAATTCCTTTCTTGCTCTTCTGAAAGTTTCCACTGCTCTTTTTCTGCCAATTCCACCAAAATGTTTTTTTTCTCTTTTGATGAATAAATTCTTCTCAAGAATATAGAGCGGTTCTTTCAGGAGACTGCAGTTACATGAAAAAGGCATGCGTGGGGTTTTTTTTGTTGTTGTCGTTTTGCCTTTTAGAAGATCATAGCCTTAAACAAGTACATCACAACTGACAATGTAGAAAGAGGCAAGGGTTCCTTCAGCAGAGTTGGTATTGTGGGGTTGTTAGGTGTGTGTTGTGTGGTTTTTTTGGTGTGTGTTTTTTTTTTTTTCCTGACTTTGGGGCCAGTTCTTGTCTGAATATCTGGTTCTAATACTGTCGTGATGGTGTCTTGTCTTACTGTTTAGCCTGTGAAAATAGAGGTATTGTAAACTGTTCACACTGGAAAACCAAAGTCATTATTTCTTTCTTTGCTGGGTTTTTTTTCCTCTAGTGTGTGCTCAAACTGACCCTTAAATCAGTGGCATTACCTGATCATGGAACATTATTCAACAATCAGACAGCGAAGGTGGTGCTTAGATTTGCTTATGTGAGGAGTTCTGAAGACATTAAATTAACTGATGACAGCAGGAATGTTTGCTGAATTACTAGAATATTGAATATTGTGGCTTCAGTTGGGATAGAGTTAGCTTTTACTAAAGCTGGTATAGTACTACATTTTGGGTTTGAGATAAGAAATACTTCTAATAGCACACTGTTTTCAGTGGTTGCTAAGCAGTCAAGGCCTTTTCTGTTCTTTATATTACCCCACTAGTGAGTAGGCTGGAGTTGCACAAGAAGTTGGGAGAGGACACAGCTGGGACAGCTGACCCCCAACTGACCCAAAGGGATATTCCATGCCATATGATGCCATGCTTAGTACATAAATATGAGGGATGGTTGGAGTGATGCTGTGTGTCTTTGCAAGTAACCATTGTGTGGTGGAGCCCTGGTTTCCTGGTGATGGCTGAACGCCTGCCTGCCGATGGGGAGCAGTGAATGAATTTCTTGCTTCACTTAGAGCAAATGCTGCACACACAACCTATCTATTAAACTGTCTTATCTCAGCCTATAAGTTTTTTCTCACTTGCTCTTCTGATTCTCCCCTCCACCCAAACTCAGGTGAGTAAGTGAGCAGCTGTGCGGTTCTAGCTGCTGACTGGGATTGAAACATGGACTCACCAATACTAATATTTCTGAAGTGGATGATAAGAAACTAGTTGTTTTGGAGAGAGATGATGCAGTTTGGGTTACTAGTGCAACTTTGGAGTTGAGAGCTTAACTTCTATGAAAGTGGTTCTCAGTGGGAGCCTACTTACTGCCATTTACCTCTAAAAAGTTTTGTTTGCCCTCTTACCACCTGTGTATGTGAGCTTTCAAATTCTTGCTGGCCATAATCTGAGGAGAAACTTTTGTGGGCTGTGCTGGCATAGGAGAGAAGATGGGTAGGTTATCTTGCTGGCATTCCTCTAGTCCTTTCAACTACCTAACATTTTTTTGTTTTGCTTCTTTATCCAGTATGTCAAGTCATATGAATTCCTGTATATAGCTCCTCATAAGTTAGACACAGGCAAGAGCCAAAATGGGTTGAAACACACGGGAAGTTCTTGTGTATTATGGGTGTGGTTGGCCAGTATTTCTCCTTGTTCTTCTATGCCTATCTTGTGGCCTTTCCCTCCCACTGTAGTTATGATTTAACAGTTTTCATGCAATCTAAATTAGAGACTTGCTATGTGAAATGATTCTTTCTCATTGAAGGACTGGATCATTGAATGCTGTTACATCTGTCACTTGTATAAGCATCCCTGCCTGGATCAGATTTCTGCAGAGTTTGCAGATCCATCATTGAATGGGCTAAGCTCCTCCGCTTGCATCTACATTGGAAATCTCACAGTTATGTTAACTCTTCCTTTATTACTAAGCCCCTGCGGGGGGACAAGGACTCCCTGGTACATGTACATTGCTGGTTTGTGCTTCTCAGGGCAGGAAAAAGAGTATTGCTAGACATACTGGAAAGGACAGAGCAGGGCTAATGGTTAGCAAAGAGATGCGTGATATGGGGTGCTGTGGATGAATGGGCATCACCAGAGCAGTGGCTGCCTCATACTTCCCAGCCAGCCATTAGCTGTCTAGCTCAGTGGGGCTCTCAGTGATTTAAGCAGAGCATGTTTTCTGATGTCTCAAGCAGTCTGTCTGGCAAACACTGAAGCAGGTGCATGATCTGACCTCAGCTCTTTGCACATAGGTTATCTCAGCAGTCTTTGAATTCTTGAGCTGCTGACAACTGATAAGTCTCCAAAAGGTCATGAATGTAATCCCTTTTATCTTTGTTCTCCATCCTATCTGTGTAGTGTCTTGACAGCGTGCAGCTGAAGGGCATAAAACTTAAGAAGGATATAACTCAACAGTAAGTGAGTTACTGAACACGAACAGTATTCAGCTATTTATATTGTAAAGCTTCAATGAAAGATATTTTTTCTATTTAAACTGACAAACTGTCAGCATTTAATGTAATAATTTTATAAATGTCTGTGGTGATAGCTTTATCTGTCTTGCTCAATATATATTACCTGTTTTAAAAGTGTAGATTTTCCTCTTCAGTCAGCAGTTGGCTTCTGCACCAAGCCAGGATTTTAAAAACCCCTCGGTAAATGTCATCAGTCCAAACAAGGAAAGAGGAAAACTCCCTCCCTTTGAACTTTCGAATTTATATAGCGGATAAAGCCTGGTCACAAGGGAAAGGGAGAAAGGGAAATTCTGGGGGACTTTCCTAGGAAGGAGAAGGGAAACTATTTCAGGCTCAAGACACAACTTTGAGCTGGTGGGATAGTCAATAAAATGTCTTTATTACTTTTGTTCAGCACTTTGTTTGGGGGGAAGTCTAACACTAATGCCAGAGAATTTCCATTTTCCAAAATTACTTTCCAGCTTGATACTGTGAAAGCAGGGAAAATCCTGGCCTGCAGATGCTTATTTTTGCTGGTAACTGCTGCCAGCAAGAGGGTCAAGGATACTACTTGGTTTTCTGGATTGCAAGTTCTCTCTCTTCTTGGCTATTTTTTAACTTGCATATTGTATTAACTGTCTTTCTTCAAGACAACATGTTGTTAATGATAGATATACACAATTCCACAGATTTAGGAAAAAAAAGACAAACAAACCACAAAAAACTGAGGTTTGTATCTATCAGACCTGTTACTAGACAATACATCTCCTCCCTGACTTGTAGCGTTACAGTCACATGGATCTATATTTCCTGACAGGTGAAAGAAGGAAGAAAGCTGGATGAAGTTCAGAAAATGTTTATTATTGTCCTCTAGGAAAGTGTTAAGAAGTCATCAAGACAGTGGTGAGTCTCATCAGTAAATGAAGCTAACTAGTAGTCAATGCTGCTGTAGTTGCTGCACTGCACATGGGAACAGTGGTCCTGAAAATGGAAAATGAAAATGGAAGCTCAGGATGCCAGGGTGAGAGGAGAAAAAAATTGAGGATAACCAAGGTTGGTATAACTAGTCTTGGCTCTTCTCCAGTGAATGATGTTAATTTGTGACTGATCTGACTGAGCCCTGTGCCAGGGACCTCACTGAGTGTTTGTATACCCAGGAGAAAAACTTGGAGGCATTGGCTCCTCTGAATGAGAAGAACCAGCTAAATCACACCCTGGATTTTTCTGCTAAGCTACACAATGCAGTCTGAACATGCTTGTAAGCAACTCTTCATAATAAAGTCTTTATGGTCCCAGAACAAATCCTGGGGCCAATAAAACTGTATTAACTAATCTATTGGTGTCAGAGCTACTGAACTGAAAGGAGCTAGTCTCTGCCTGAGCTTGTCTCCCTAGGAGCATTGCTTTGTTAATGCAAAAGTGCATGTGTCTGGGTTTTATTTGTGGCTTGTTTTCTTTTAATTGTGGCAAACAGACTTGCAGCTGCAGTTTGTGAGAAATTCTTGAGGTGGGAGGAACTTCTTATAGAACAACTTCCCCCAAGAGTAATTCACAGCATGTACCCAGTACCACCTGTATCCTGATAAAGTGTCTCTGATATTCCTGTGTGTTCTGGTGCTGCTTTTTCATATTCAAGGAAAACTAGATAAGTGCAGTGAATGTAAATGACTGAGAAAATGAGGAGCTATTCCCTTCTGCAGGAGCCCATGTTGGCCTTCTCCATAGTTACCCAGTGAAAAGCACAAAATACTTGTGGCATACTTTGTACTAATGAAAAGATTAAGTCCTAGTGCTTCAAGGACTCTTGAACCAGTGACAAAACTAAGTCTGACAGTTGCCAAATATTGCAGGCTTAAACTCATCCCCTCCTCCCGATGGAACTGCCTTCCCAATCCCTGCTTTTTGAAATTAAGTACAAAGCTGAAGCCTACAGAGTCTTTTTAAGACTCTCAAGTATCAGAGCAGAAAGTTTCTCGGTTTATGGCTGTTACAAGCACAAGAATATTAATGTCCAATTAACTTTTGTCTGTCGGATATAGACACAATAGGATCCTAAACAGAGGCCCTTAAAAGTGTCTGTAAATACTTCATGCTTGTTTTGCTAAGATGTAGATAACTGTTCTGTATGCAGAACAGTCATACATAGTGTTAATGGAATGTATGTGCAAGATGTAACATAGTTGTGTTGAGATGCCTGAGTTATTTTGCCTGGGTGTGGAAGGACTGCAGGCTATTGGCTTGTTAGCTAAGACAGATGTATTGTCTGAAGGAGAGATCTTGAACTATCAATTTGTGTGTAGGAAAAAGAAGAGCAAGGATCATAATCTCTTCCTGCAGGTCTTCTACTCAGGAATGTTTCTCAGTCTAAAGCTTTCAGATTTTTGTTGTGATGCTTGGTTCAGATCTAGTTCATCCAAATCATTTTACAATATAAGTTGTCCATCCTCAAGTATTGTAAGCATGATCAGATCCCATCTTGTTCTTATCCCACCAGCAAAAGTGCTTTTTCTGTTATTGGTACAATAGCACTTTTTTTTTTAAACCCTTATGTGCAATCACGGCCACACAGGGAGGTGCTGGCTTCTTTTCAAAGTAGCAGGCTTGGGGTTGGGTAGAGAAAAAAGCAACTCCTCTCCTTTAAAACACTCTGAAAGACCATGTATTTATTTCCTATAGATGAGTTTCTATTCGGAACCATGACACAAGAAAGAGGTGGCATCCTCTTCCTTGTTGTTTTCTGACAGCAGTATGCTGTTCTTCCTACGGCTGTGTGTGTGCTATTAACTTCCACGTTGCCTGCTCTCTCCTTTAGGTGTATGTGGGGAACCTACGACAAGTTGTTTCATTATTAACTGTGCATGAGTCTTGGTGGAGGGGGTTGTGTACATTTTTCCTTTTTCTGTGGTGGTTCATTGTCTTGAAGTCCTACAGTCTCCAACAGGAGGGTCAAGGCAGGTGCTTGTAAATGACTTTTGAGTGAGGGCAGTACTTGGTTGAAGTGCTGCTCTTCCTGAACTGGAAGAGGCCTCTCAGGTCTGTTTGAGTTCTCTTTATTTGTCATCTTCATATTTGGCAAGAGCCAAGGAGTGTAACTTTTATGTTTGTTGTAAACATAACTAGGAAAGAGACACTAGAAAGTCCAACTGATGCTACTACAACAGCAATTCAGGTGATACTACAAAGGATGCCTAAACAACAGAGTTACCATCAATCAAGTTAGAAATGCTTTGTGTTGGTTTTTGTACTCCCTAGTAGAATGGCTGTGTCAGTGGAAGACAAATTGTTTTTCCCTAACTGTTGGAAGAAAACTACACAAAAGCACTTGGAATGGGCAAATGAATTCTGGAATGAATTCTGTCTTCTGCTGCTAATGCTTTTACTCTCTAAAACAAATTCTCTGGACCTTTACATGAGCTGACTTTACAGGGCTGCTTTAATTTTGTCTCTTATTGCCTTAAGAACAGTGCTAATGGACTGTCTTCTGGGTTGTTTCTTTTTTCTTATTTTCAAAAGACTGATCAAAGTGCTACATGGGATGTTTGGGAGAAAAGGCAGGAATTGGGCAGTTTCTCTGCTTGATCACACAAGCCTTACTCTTCTCCAGAAATTAGGTTGTGAATTTTTAATTGCATCTTCATAGAACTGGTGGATACTGGTCTTTCTGGACAGTGAGTCTTTGAACCTAATAAATAAAGATGACAGCTCAGTACACAAATTGATTGTAGCTCCTAAGAACTGTAGGAAATATAAGTCCTAAAAGCTGCTGAGTTTTAAGTGGTCTTTAGCTTGCTTTTTCTAAGGTGATATACGGACATATGTTAGTGAATTCTCACTTTCTCAAAGGGAGCTTACTTCAGCTGTGGCCATGTAACTTTTTCTCTGCTTACCATGACATTTGAAAGCAGGATGTGCCTGAAAGTAAGCTGGAGACTTAATATCTAAAAACAACTAGATGGTGTCAAGTTTACAAATGCTACCCAGGTGTCTTGTCTTGTAATAGCATCAGATGGTCACTTGGTAGTGGACAGTCAAGTCATCTTGAGGGTTGTGGTGGAGGTCCCAACAAAGAACCTTAGCAAGGAATCACTAATCAACTTTGTGTAACTGGTGGCTAGAAAGGCAGCCTACACTCATGCTAGGAAAGCAGTGCATGAGTACCTGCTGTCATCTCTTGCTGTAAATAAGCCTACCCAAACTTAAACTTTCTCAGTGTTAGAGATTCTGAACAGAGCTTTTGTGTTTATGCTGCCTCAAGCATGTTGGCAAGTAATGACTTTGGAAACAAACACACACACAAAAAAAAGGGAGCAACTTGTGCAAAACCACAAGCTTTCATGATGTGAAAGATCAGCCTGACCTCTCTGCAGTTCTACACTTTCAATACAGGAAAGCCCCTGTGAAAGTTTACCTAAACTTAGTTTTACAGTATGTTTTCAACTATTCCCAGACTGGAAGTTGAGGGTGTGAAATGCACATCCCAAATAAGGCTTGCAAATTCAGCAGTACATTGCGCTGACCTAGAGTTTGGTCTCTTGGCTTTACTGTTCCCCACTGAGGATCGTAAACTGTGATGGATTGGATTATCAGCCTCTTGGGAATGATACAGTCAAACATCTTTGCAGTTAAGAACTGATCTGAAGGAACTTTGTCTGAAATCTTGTAGCCACTTAGTCCTACATGATGGGGCACTGATCCCCTTGTTCCGCAATAGCAGCATCCATCAGGCACAGGAGGCTGCTGCCTGGGGCACTGGTCTGCAATAAGCAGTTAATCTCCTCAGACTTCTTCAAGCAGTAGCCACCAAGGTGGAAGGATCAGCGGCTGCTGTTAGGGGAGAGGCTGGTAGAAGATGGAGACAGCTTCTCTGCAGTCTTGCTTTGCCCCTTCCCATCCCCTTTTCTTCCCCTTTGCCCTGTAGCAGTGGGGGTGGCGAAACCCTTTCCTTTTCAAAACTGCAACATGTAGCTTCAACAGTTGTTGAAAATTCTTGATGATTCTGTAGCTGAAGTGCTCCTTGTGTGAAGTCTCATTACTCCCACCACCCACCATATGCACTGATCTCCCTTGAATGCCTGCCCTTTCCCTTCCGTTGACTATCACAGTGTGCAATGCCTTCTGATAGCATCTTGTATCATGGTTTTCTCCTTAGGATGGTCCAGGCACAGCAGCTCTTCTACAAGGGCTGAACAGGCTGCAGCTCAACTAGTTATGATCTAGCAGATGTGAGTAGCTGGAGGAGCTGGTTTGGTCTTTATAATACCATAACAAAGATACAAGCTCTTCAGTAGCATATGCCAGTGGCACATCTGTTTTTGTGCCCTTCAGGATTTTGGCTAGAGTTGTGCACAAGTGATAAGACTTTGTATCAACTAGATGCCTGGATTTCTAAAGAACAGTTATATGTGGGTTGGAGCATTACAGTGATTAGGTTCCAGCAATATCAAAAATCAATGTGTGTGAGTGGAAATCTCTTGATAGTATCACCTCACAACTCTGCATCCCTGGATACCTTCTCAAAGAATGTCAGAGAACCACTGCAGCTTGGGAGGCCACCCATAACTGAGCAGATGGCTATGACTATGTAGTTGCAGGGCCAGTCTTCTCAAATGTTTCTCTCTCCGTGTATTTTAGAGCCATGACATAAATGTTAGGCATCCTAGTTGTTTTTCTTTAAAACTGTTTACTCTCAAGTTCTTCTGATAGCCTCTGCTTGAGTGAGCTCTTACCCAAATTGGAGACAAGATCTTAGCTTTCTGTAATATGATGCACATTCTGAGAACTGTAAACACCAATGAATAGCTCTGCTTTCTATATGTTAGAGCAAGATGTGTAAAATACCAGCTGAAAGGATTATATGAGTTTCCTTATGTGCAAGAGATCATTATTTGTCTTTGGGTTTCTTTAACTAAAAACTCCTGTTTTGCTTTTTTTCTTTAAAAAAGGTCTACTTTATTCAGTTCTTGCAGAAGATCTATTTAAAATCATAGGTGTAGTACTTTAAGGTACAATTATCCATGCACAGAATATAGAGGCAGAACTGTATCTGGTTAGGTTCTCTGCCACCTTGTAGTATGCTGTGGATATTTTGTTAGGATTGATGGGCTGTCCAGCCTTGCATGCCTCAAAGTACTTGAGTGCTTTTCTGATACAAACTCTTCTAAAACACAATATTGTTCAATGGACAGCTGTTACTGCTAGAGTAAATGATTGTTTTTTCTGCTTTTTCATCAGATTCTAGGGAAGTAGACACTTCCAGGGAGATATCCAACAAAGCTGTAGCCAGGAGGATTTTTGTCAATGCAAGATACACCTTGCTTTTAGTCTTGATAGATGTAGCAGCTTGGCAAGTCTTTATATTGCTGCCTGGAAGAGATATGCTTCCTGAGCCATGCTGATTTCTCACAGATGGGCTGACTGAATTCACTTGCCACTGACACTTCATAACAAACCCATCTTTTGGAGGCGGCCAAAGCCTGAATTCTGCGTGTTTGTGGCAATGCATGACAAACTTGAGGCCTCAGAAATGACTAAACTTGGAGTCACAACTAGACAAACTTTGATTTGGAAAGACAGGACATCTTTTTGCATTTGTATTTGCTTGTTAGTAAAAGAAGCTTATGCATTCAATGAATAATCTAGTTGATTGGTCTTAGGTGATGAGAATGTGGATATTACCTACTGCTTACCCAAACTGTTTCTTGTAATTTCAGTTAGGAAAGCGGGGATAAGAAAGTTTAATGGGTTTTGTGCAACTTACTGGATACCTAACTTTCACAGGAAAAGGGATGTGATGCCCTCAGATATAAAACTAGAAAGTGGTGCTTGATTAGTAGTTAGGCATTGTATTTAGTTTGCTTGCGTTGAAATAATACCTCAATACATCTTGCAGCAAACAAAATACTACTTTTGAGTTTTTAGATTGCTATTAAATGACATTAAACATGGCTGCCCTTTTTGTAGACACATATAGCTGTTGTTTGTGAGCATGTGTAATGGAATAAGCTTTTCTTTTTTTTTTCCTCCCCCTTGCCTTGCTGACATGTTTGTAGAGACTTAACTAGCAATTACTAGGTATGACTTGTACCTTGATTTTGTGCTTTAACTGATAACTGTTAAACAAAGCAGAAGTTTATGGGCTGAACAAAAGGGAGAAAGCTTTCATAGAAAGCAGTCAAACTATGTAAACTTCAAGTGGCCAAGTGGCCTAGTTTTGAAGTACTTCCTCTAGGCACTCATGGAAATCTCTAGATGATAGCATACTGACCTCATTCCTGAAGCTTAAAGCCCTTAAGTCCTTGTCCTACTACCAGATGGGATTTCAAGAGCCTTATTAATCATGTATCTTACAATGCCTCAGACTTTGAGAACCTCAGAACTGACTGTAGCACTCTTAATTCAGCCTCTAAATAAAAAGTCCTAGGCGTGCCACTTTATGTTCTAACATAATCCTTCATGCTGTAAACAGTCATTTGGGAGATGACGTTGAGGTAGCTGCTGAAGGACAGTGAACTCCTTAGAGTAGCTCTGGAGGGAAACATGGAATTTAGAACTGAAGCATCCTTATTTTGAAGTGGCTGTTCAGGGTAGGCAAAATGTCTGAGGATTAGTTTTGCAGCCTTGTAGTCTCACGGGTTTGGCCATCTGAGAAGAAACACTTGCCCTGGCCTAGACAGGGTAAGTCATGGTGTGTCTCTGATCTGTGCTTTGCTGGTAGTGAGCTGGTGGTGGTCTTAGCTATGACTGTTACCTCCCTCACAGTTGCTCCACCCAAAAATCTCTGGTACCATGGGCTGCAAAAGCAAGGAGGATTGGAGCTGAAGTAGCACTTCTATCCACCCTCTTAACACAGTACAAAAGTAAGTGGGTTGGGGGTGGGGCTGGGGAGGAACCAAGGCAATAGAACTGAATTTTGAAGTTTTGTCATCCTCCTGAAGCGTGGAATAGATCAATAGTTGGAGTGAGGATGTGCTGCCAACCATGTCAAGTTGGCAGAGTTCCCTTGACTTATTTCAGCTTGCGTGTGTCACTTTACATGTGAATCAAGGTGTTCAACCTCACATGTTAAGTATTCAGAAGACATCTGTAAATATATGTAGTGGCCTCATACCATGATGACCATGAAACTTGCAGCTGTAGTGTGGTACTCAAAAGAGCAAATGAATTATGTGAAGGATAATCTTTGAGGTCAGAAGTTTGCCATGAGGAAGTCCAAAGATCTTACAGCTAGACTTGCTATACAATTCTGCTAGCTCTTTAATTAGTTATTTTGGTTTTGGTTTGAGACTATTAAGTCTTCATCCATATGGCAGTGCAGCCACATCCTGGTGCCATAACAGGAGTTTGTGCTCAGTAAACTGCTGCTGTTCTCCTTGGCCTTAATGGATCCTATCTGTTGGCCCTAGAGGTGTTTGAGTTGGGTTTCCCCAGAGTATATTTATTGGGTGGATGACAATGTTCTAGTGTAAATGAAAGCACTCTTTTCTGTTTCATTCCTGTTTGAGGAATGAAGAAATGAGGGAGGAGGTATGAGAATGAGTGTTATAGTATAGGGACTTACTTGAATTCTAGTCAGATGAAATGCTGACCCCTGACTCTTTGGCACAGCTATTTCCCAGTCTGTCTGGCAGGGTAGATTTTTCCAGAGAAACCTTTTAGCCTCAAAGTTTTCATTTTTTTCCCTCACTCACTTCCAGCAGAGGACTTGGAAAACAGAAGATGCAGTACAGCATGGGTACCCCAGGGACCTGTCATTCCCATCCCCTCAGCTTCATGTTGTCGCAATCTTTCTTGTCAGAAAAGATTAATTCCTCATCTCAAAGAAACCAGAAAAAATCACTCTGTAAAAGTATAGAAATTTTGCTATAGGAGGCAGTGGAATCTCTAATAGCTTCTACTCTATAGATCCTAGCACAAATAGCTTCTACTCTATAGATCCTAGCACACAGGGGCCTCAAATTCCAATAGTATCATGCCCTGCTTTCAAAAGTCTCTTGGAAATATTACTCCAATGCAGTTGCTGCAGGACATGCAGATGTCCAAGCCAGCTTTTAAGCCAGTGGGTGCATTCTGCTAACAGATGAGCAGCATGTGGCAGAGCAGGAGCTGAGATGTGCAGCAGCTAGAGTGTGGTTAGCCAGTGTCAAATGCTGCATTGCCCCAGGCAGCTGGCTGCAGAACTTCAAACTAGCTGCAACTCTGCCAGCCACAAGGAAAACTTGTGGCCTGAGTGGACAGAAACATTGCTACGGTTGATTGAGGAGTGCATGGGAGTGACTTGCATGTGGAATGGCCCTACACCTGGAAAACTGGTGAGAATCGCTTTTGCCATCTGCCTCTTGGATTTCTCAAGGCATCTTCTCCCTCCTTCTCCTTGCCTCCTCTTTTGGAAATCCTGAATGTGTATTTCTGGTGTATGAAGGGGGTGAATGTGTCTATTGGGCAGACTCCTTCATCATAACTATTCAAGACATAGGCCCTTCTCTGATAAGTACAGTGCATTTCAGTAATAGGAAATGGTCACTTTTTAGGAAATAAGAGCTCATTGTAACTGTGAAAGGCAGTAACTGCAAGATAAGGGATGCAGTTCAGTGTTGTTTGCGCTGTTTTTTGTGTGGTGTGTTGTTTTTTTTTTCCTGTAAGAGGGAAGAAAAAGATTATGCCAGCTCCTCCAAAGCTGTGCAGCTGGAACATGTGGAGTCTGCAAGAGTGAGTTTGCATGCATGCAGGGATGCAGAAGGCAAAATGTAGCAACTCCTTATAGATGGTGTAAATCTACTCCTTAAAAAAGAACAACCAACTTTAAGCTGGGATGCCTCAGCAAGGGAGATGTAGGGAGTTCTGGATGCTTTTCCCTTTCCTGATGTCAATAAAATTACTTTCTCTTCAGAAACAATGGCAGGGATCTGCTGGGCTCTGTCTCAGATAGCTCCCTAACTGTGCTGTTGCTGATGTTGCTCTGGCAGAGCCACTGAGAAAGGAGTTGAAAGGAAATTTGCTTTTATGAAAACAAAGTTCTGGTTCAGAACTTAAGCATGTGGCAATGTAGAACATGAGGAAACTCATATGTTAGGAAATTACATCTGGGAAGCCAGAGGTGAAGAGATCATACTTCAAATGCACTTAGTTGAGAAATACATTTGGACTCTACAACTAACTTTATGAATAAACTGAAGGGGAAAAAAAATCAACCAAGTAGCAGTCTCCTTAATCTCACTGTACCTAGTGTTTTCAGTAGCCTTGCAAGGAAACGGTAATTGAAATAAAATACTGCAGAAAACTGCACAATAAAGTATGCATAAGAAGGTGTGAGAGGAAAATACCTGCATGCAAAACTAAATTGTAGAAATACTTTTAAAAATTGAACAACTACCTGCTCCCTAGATGAACAATTTGCCTGTTTGCTCCCATCATCCTCACTCTTCATTAAAGTTGCACTCTTCAAATACACCAAGCAAAAGCTAAATTACACCAATCATCACCAGTCTTTTATAGAACAAAAGTCAATTTGGAGTGAAACTTGGGTAAACTACAAAAGTAAAAATCAAAACCAAAATACTTCTAAGAAATCCTTGCAAATGACACTGAGTCCTGTGGTGTCATGAGGGTGCTCTCTTTTGAGATGCTAATGAGTGTTCTTGTTTCAGTGCCTTAATCCATAATCCATGCTGCTCGGTTGTGTTGAATAATTCTGCTTTTAGGGCAGATTGCTATGTGGGTCCTGTAGTCAGTTTTGGGTGTTAGCTCTTGATGTCTCCCTAGACCCGTGCAAATGGCACTTTATGCCTCTTGAAGCCTCACTTAGGTGTTGTCCTCTCTGCGAAAAGAGCAAGTATCTCACTTTGAGGGCATCATCGACTTGCCTTCACTTATGCTAAGAGTAAAGGGTCCAGATGATGTGGTGAAGCAAATCTATGCAGGCAACATTTGCTGGAGTTTATACACAAAGTTTAGCAGAGCAGGAGACTGACAAAATGGATTCAAGGGCTTCCCTCGCATATCTGTGAGGAGGTGGACACTCAGAGACTGTGGCTGAATTGAAGTAGTATCTGTTGCCAAACAGATAAGTTGCAACTAGAAAAGCTGTAGTGAGTTGAGCTTTTCTGTAGTGCACGAGGGAATTTTCTCCTGTGGTTGCTTTTAGAAGCAAAACTAAACAGTGGTAACCCACAGATGGTGGATTAAAAAAAAAAAGTGTGGCTTTAAGACAGCTGGCTCTGGGACGTTAGGAAATTTTAACTGAACTTAGAATGCAGTCATATCCCATGTAAGAAGTCACATCATTTAACATGCACAAAGTCAAAGCAGTTCTTCCATGGCCGGAAACTGTCTAGCCTTGGAGGCCTTGAGCTCCAGCTATATATTTACTGTTCTTAAACTGTTGTGCCGGGGAGGCAGACTTGCTCCAAGCAATTTGCATTCCTAGGACCTCATAGGCAAATGGAGACTTGTATATATAGATATATTTATGTACAGATTCTAGCCTAGATTATATTTTTCTCTAAATTGTGATTTTTTTTTTTGTTTGTTTTTGGTACACCACCTTACTCAGCAGGTGTCTTGAAACAGATAATGACTAAGGACTACACATTATCTTCCTTCAGTCCTATTTGGCACCTCCTTGAAGAAACTGTCCTAGTAGCAGTTGTTTATTCTATTATTAATAACTTCAGGAACTAGCATAGGGATGGATTGATAGAAAAGTCTGGTGACTGGAATCAGAGTTCAGAAAAAGCATATATAGAAAACACAACCAAATCTAGAATTAGTTGCAGCCATAAAATGGAGATTCCTCTTAGTGATGCTGAGGATGGCTATAGCTTTACTTGTTCAGTACTCCATGTGAGCAGGAAGGAAAAGAAAAAAAATAAAATCTAAACAATACAAATAACTCCACCATCAAAACCAATCTTTTGTATTTTTTTTTTCTCCCCAGCAATAAACACAATGAAAAACCCAAGCCAGTGTGTGTTCTGGTATACCTCTGCTATCCACCATAGATGGTAGAGATGCCTTGGGCTAGGGCTGAGCACTTGAGGGTGCCCACACAGCCTAATCTGAGCTCCTCTCCTAGGGCAGGAGAAGCAGAACCCTGTGAATGTGAGAAGCTGCAATTAGTCACTCCCTATCAATGCAGGGAATTCATGCCAGTGCAACACTATAGGGAGGCACCGACACTTTTCCAGGCCCTGTTAGTACAGTCATCTCTTCACCACACCTTGCCTTGTGGTTAAGATGGGCCTGAGGGTGCTGAGGTGCTGGTTTAAAGACATATAGGCAGATGTGAACTGAAACCAGTGAAGGAAGACTAGGAGGCTCAGGCTGCTCTGAAAAATCTGACTGCAGGTATGTCTGCAATGCATATACATCCCTACATGCCTCTGAAAATTGTCAGTGTTCAGAGTACATGTGTGTATGTATATTTAATGGACTATGGCAGAAAAGCATCTCTTTGTTCAGAGGCTTTTTTCCTCTTCTCCTTTCTATCACCTGATGAAGTAAAGCTCTGGCCACTGACATATGCCTGCAGTGTCTTGACAGTTTGACTGGTTTAGGGATGCTTGGTTTCTGCAGGGGTGGCTGCCTCTGTAGACTTCTTGTCCTGAGTGGGAAGGAAGGCTGTTACACAGTTCAGAAAAAAAAAAAGGCGACTAGGGGTATAGGGGAGAGAAACCAGCTCAGCTTTTTAAAAAGACTCTTAAATACCAACCATAAAAAGCATAGAATGAGCTGGAAGGGACCTTAAAGATCCCTTCCAATGGAAAGTTCCAACTCTTTTCCCATGGACAGGGACACCTCACACCTTCAGGTTGCTCAAAGCCCCATCCAGCCTGGCCTTGAACACTTCCAGGGAGGGGGCAGCCACAATTTCTCCAGGAAACCTATTCCAGTGCCTTGCCACCTTCACAGTAAAGAATGTCTTCTTAGTATCTACTCCAAATACACTCTTTCAGTTAAAAATCACTGCTCCTTGTCCTGTCACAATAGGCCGTACTGAAAAATTGTTCCTCATCTTTCTTTTAAACCCATTTTAAGTACTGGAAGGCTGCTATAAGGTCTCCCTGGAGCCTCCTCTTCTCCAAGATGAACAGCCCCACCTCTTTCAACCTTTCTTCAGAGGAGTGGTGTTCTAGCCCACTGACCATTTTTATTGACCTGCTCCAACAAATCCATGTCTGTCTTCTACTAGCACTAAGCTGTAGATGCTACTTATAATGTTAACGTAGGAAAAAATCAAGAACCCCCCTAAAGAACTGGCTGTGCTGTGGTGTGTAGTTTTTTTATGAGTTTTTTTTTTTTCTGAACTGTCTTCCTTTTTGATTTTTTTTTTTTCATTTTGTTTTTAAGATAATATATAGGATTTTTCTTTTGAAGAATAGAATGTTCTTCCAGCCCCCTCCACCCAAATGACTTCTCTGGCAGACAAAATGTCAAAAAGTGGTAATTTCCCCAAAAAGATCAGTCTCCTAAATGTAATCAATGCAATCCTATTTTAGGACTTTCATAACTGGAGATGGCATATTGGAGATTGTTTTTTGTAGTACTCAGCTTGGTAAATATTTCATTGGCCTGATGTGCATTACAAGAGGGATTAGAGATGGAATTTTTTTACTACTGCTGCTCTCTTTCTAGAAATAACTACTTAATTTCTTTAAAAGGAAAAAATCTGTGCTGATATCTACCTTTATGTTACTTAAACTTGTATTATCAAGTTAAACTCAAAACAATAGTATGAGAACTGAAATCTATAGCTGTCCTGTTTCACAGATCAATTGGGATTCAGTCAACTGGTGAAATACTTCTGTTGATCTAATCTTTAAAAAGACAAAATTATCTCTCATGAGCTGGAGGGACTGAAATTCTAAGTTTGCACAGAGGTACAAGAAACTGGACTCTGTGACATCAGTTGCTTTGTAACATCAGAGCTGACTCTCTTCTACCCTCCACTCTCCCTGCATTACCTTGATAGTTGCAGATTCTTCTGAAGGTGAGAAAAGCTATCAAGAATAAAATTAGATTTTAAAATGGAAATTTTAAATGCCCTGCTATATGGACTGGTATCTACATCAGTAGTTATGTGTTTTGTTTCTTTAGTAGATTTCAAAAAAAAAAAAAACAAACCAAATTTTCATCAAAACTCAAAGGCAACAAGTTTGTCTGGAATCTGCTCGTGCAACAGTATCTTCTTATCCTTTTTCAAAGTCCACAAGCACTTGTCACAGAAACCATGGTGACTCAACTCTTGGGCAAATCCTCTTAATTGGTTACTTGTCCTCTTTCTTGTCTCTTCTCTCTTGCCCTTGGCTTCTTCACTGGCTGCAAACCGAGACCTTGAGTCCTGTGTAGCACTGACTTTGTGGCTGTGTGTGCACAGCTTAGTGCAACAGGGCTCCTTACCTTCCTCGCACAGGGGCGAGGCTGCTGTTACACGTTGTTGGTTTGTAAACAGTGACCATTCAGAACCTGCAGTTACATAGGGTTTTGGTTTTGGTGTGACTAGTATACTGAATGTCTTGTCGGAGCCTTTTCTCTTACTCAGCTGCCATTATTAAGTGCGATTATTTTCAGCCTAGTGTTCATTCTCTGAATTTCGCTAAACTGAAACCACCCATTTGGTCACTTCTATCTGTGTGTCAGTTTAACGACTACAGAAAA
Source organism: Pedionomus torquatus (assembly GCA_013398155.1). Classification (NCBI taxonomy): domain Eukaryota; kingdom Metazoa; phylum Chordata; class Aves; order Charadriiformes; family Pedionomidae; genus Pedionomus; species Pedionomus torquatus. The sequence continues at coordinate 46,464 of VZRU01009164.1, forward strand.
GCAAAAAGATAAAGAGCAGAAACAAAAGCAAAACTGTATCCAGTGAGTAAATTAGTTGGAGACACCTTCTAGGAGGTCAGGTGAAAGCTGCTTTTTGCAGTCTAGGTGTACCCCAGCTGGCAGGCAGTGGAGTGGAGTTAGAAAGCTGAAATGTCTAACTGGAAAGACCCTCAATCTGTATTTTTTTTTTCCTCTCCAGCAAGCTGCCACTTACAAGGAAAAAGAGCTGAAGCAAACTGAGATTGTTTCCTTTTCATTTTTCCCGCGTCCACATCCTCTGAAGCGATTGTAAAAGACCTTAGCGAAAAAGCTGTAGCCCAGACACTGCAGTTTTAACACTTTCTAGTGCAAGACAGAAAACTTGATCTATTACTTACCGGTGTGGAATCTCTTGGGATCCCGTCTGAATGTACCGAGCTTGAAATGTGCTGCTGCAAGGAGCCTCTGCCTTGAACGAGGAAGTGCTGAAGCAGGGCAGGATATGGAGCAATGACTCAGATACCAAGGGCTGCATTTTTTAACTAGCTGGGGAATAAAGGGAGCTATTGATAGTGCTCACTCTAGTGTGCTCAGCTGATGTAAGGACTTGCTAGCTACTGCTTTTCCAGTATTGAACGTTCTTGAGCTTTTACTGTTTCACTCTTCATCTTTTTGCAAACTTTAACTGCTTATGTTAATGCAACATGCTGGTATTGCAGTGCTTTCTAGGAGGAGTAACTATCTTTTCTCTAGTAAAACGTATGTCCCTGTCAAAAAGCATTTCTTTTTGAAGATGACTTGAAGTTGTTCAGAATAAAGAATTTGATAGTACTTCCAAAACCTCTCTTGCCTCTTAGCTCAACCAGGTACTTTAAACTTTGCTTGGTTCTTTCCTTTAGGAAAAGATAATAAAAACCAAACCAAAACAAACCCACCAAAAACCCAACCCAAACAAACAAATTAAACAATTAGTTTTAAATTGTTTTTAAAAAAACAATTAGTTTTAACTGTTATTCATATATTTTATTCAATAATATTTTACTCACCAGAATAATATTCACTCACCAGAACACAGAGGCCACCACATGCGCTTTCTCTGCATAAGTTTCCAAAATCCGTGTTGTCAGAAAAAAAGCTCTCTCTCTTCTTTGCTCTGCAATCAAGCACTGCTGTTTCAGTGCCTCTCTGCTTTCGATGTGCAGGAACTGAGCAATATTTAGCTTTTGTGTTTGCAGCCTGCCATGGTAGAAGCCTTTCTCTTTGCTTGCATCTTGCTGAGACGTTGACTTGGGTGTGGGTGCCTGGTATGCTCTGCTATGTCACTTCATAAAGGAATTTAAGTTTTCTATCTGTGGGCATTTGCTAGTACAGTTGCTGTTCCACTAAAATTTTGTTGCACGTAGTTGCACAAGTCAACACTTGTACATCAAGAATGGAAGAATATTAGGTGGATTCTGTTCGATTCTCTTCTTTAAGTTACCAGTCTCTGAGTAGTTTCTCTTGCATTTGAATTTAATCCTTCTGACATCTCCCTTTATTGTAAGAAGCATGTTTGTGTATACACCTAAGACGCATTGTTAAGTGTTGAACTTTTCATTATCTAAGCATGTCATAAAAGGGATACCAATTTTTTTAAAGTAATTAGAATTCTAAACATTGCTGTCACTCATCTCAACTTCTCTGCTTGGGTTAAGCAGACATGGCTATTTAATCATGCTGGATGAAGTTAGATATTGGTATGTAACACTTGTATATAAAAGATTACTTACAATAAATCTTTTAGTACAAAGCCAGAAGTATAAGCTCTAGGAAATGGTTTCATTAGAAAACAAACAACCCCCCTTTCTTAATGGTTTCAGAACTAACACTTGATAAATTAGTCAGCTTCATGGTAGTATTTCAGCAAAATATGGTTCCTCACTCAAACAATGTAGTAATGGAATTGCTCACTCTCTTCCCTGTGACAGTGATGATCCTGAGCGTTTTCTGAGGCATTTCACTTTTGCAAACCTTTGAATGCCTGATACAATTCACATTAGAGGAGTGCTAAGGCAGCAAAGAGGGGAAACACTTCTGGATTTGTAGAAGTGATTCTCTGTCTCACATGGAAGCACAAAAGTGGAAGGCTTTAAAGAGTAAAATTTCTGATGCCGTACCAAAACCCACCTATGGCCACAATAATGCTATGGGAAAGATGTATTGGGCTCTCTTCCCCATGTTCTTCTGAAAACTCTTTTCTTCGTGCGATATTGCTCCAAGAGCTCCTCTTGCATCAAAGCAGAAGTATTGTTCAAGTTAATACTACTGTTAGAATTGGACTCACAGATGGTATGTCCAGCTCCAAGGAAAAGAAAATCAATCCATGACCAAGTTCAAGAATTTGAAGGTGTGTGCTTAATGCTTCATATGCTAACTCCTTCCTTATGTGCTTGGGACAGATCTCTCTGTTTAAATTTAGGCAGGGCTACATAATATCAATCGGCTGAGGTAATTTCTCAGTGTGTGCAGTGATTTGAATAACATTTTTTAGTACATGCGGTTTGAAGTCTTATGTCACCTAAATATCCTGTGTTTTTCTTGTATTTTGTCTTTCAAGTGCCAAAGTGGTTAAGTATTATCTAGCAAAAAAATCATGAGAATAGGAAGGCTACTGTACTCCAGCTTTGTGCCTAGGTCTCTAGTGTGTCTCCTTCCTTCCTTTTCTCACCTCATTGTTGTCCTCCCATCTTGTAGGAAGGAGGATCTGGATTACTAATGCTTTTTTCTGATGCAGTTCAATGTACAAAAATACAGTAGTAACAGACGTGTGTCTTCTAATGGTCTGAAGTGAAGGTGATGAGTCTGGAGGGCATGGCCATACAGCTGTTACTCAATTTGATATTTTTTGGTGATAAAGACAAAGAAATCATGCCAATCTGTCATAACTGCTCACCAGGATAAGTCACACCAATATGTTTGGGCTTGTGGTAGGTTTTTCTTGGTTTGGAGTTCTTTTTGATTTTTCCCAATTGCTTGCGTGACATAAGTGAGGTGCTGTGTCTGCAGTGAGTGTAGTTTAATATGAAATAAAATGAGGAACCAGCAGCAGTGCAATACTGGGTTATAACTGTTTATCTTGACAGGCAAGACTGATTTTTATTTTTTTCTACTTTTCCTGTTTTTCCAACATAGTCCTTTTAAGCTTGGCATGGGTTGAGTCCTCTGAAGGAGATTGTTGCTATTATAGCTGTACAATTTTTCATGTTCTCTCAAAATTGAGCCATAACTTTCCCAGAATCACAGAATGTTTGAGGGTGGAAGGGACCTCTTGATGTGATCTGGTCCAACCCCCCTGCTTAAGCAGGGCTACCTGCTTGATCTTCAGATGAAGATGAAGATTCCTCTGTGTGTGTGTTTGACCACTGTCTCTAGTCCTGTCACTGGGCACAACTGAAAAGAGTCTGGCTCCATCTGCTTTGCACCCTGCCTTAAGGTATTTATATATATTTATATATATATGTATGTATATTTATATATATTTATAAGATCTCACCTGAGCCTTCTCTTCTCCAGGCTGAACAGTCCTAGTTCTCTCAGCCTTCCCTCATAGAAGTAATACTCCAGTTTGTCTTTGTGGACCTTCACAGCACTCTCTCCAGTAGAGCACAGAACTGGCCTCACCAGCGCTGAGAAGAGGGGAAGGACCACCTCCCTCCACCTGCTGGTAATACTTTGCCTAATGCAGCCCAGGATACCATTAGTCAGCTTTGCCCCAAGGATTCGATGCTGACTTACATGCAACTTGTTACACACCAACACGCCTCCAGGGCCCTTTGCACAAAGCTGCTTTAAAGCTGTATGACCCCCAGCATGTGCTGGTGTGTGGGGTTGTTCTTCCCCAGGTGCATGACTTTGTTCTTCTTATTGAACTTTGAGGTTCCTGTTATGGGCCATCTTACTGTTCTGTTGAGGTCCCTCTGGATGGCAGCACATCCCTCTAGCTTATCAGCCACTCCTATCAGTTTTACATCATCAGCAAGCGCTCTGTCCGCTCTTCCAGATCATTATTGAAGGTCTTGAACAGGACTGAACCCAGCACTGACCCCCACTACTAGTTAGTGGCTTCCAGCTAAATTGTGTTACTGATGACGTTCTGGGCCAGGCTGTTCAGCCAGATGGCAATCCACCTCACTGTCTGCTCATGTAGCCTGTACTTCATCGTCTTGTCTGAGGACTATATGGAAGACAGTATCAAAAGTCTATGTAGACAATATCCACTGTTGTCCCTTTGCCTACCAAGCCCATCGTTTAACCATAGAAGCTTATTGAGTTGGTCAAGCATTACTTATCCTTGGTGAATCCATGATTACTATTCCTGATGGCTTTTTTGTCCTTCATGTGCCCGGAAGTGATTTCCAGGATTAGCTGGTTTATTGTTTTCCTAGTTACCTTTCTTGTTTTTCTTGAAGATAAGAGTGACATTTGTTCTCTTCCAGTCCTCTGGCACTTCTCACAGATGCCATGATCATTCCGAGAGTGGCCTCATGAAGACATCTGCCAGCTCCCATTGCACTCATGGCTGCATCCTGCCAAGGCCTATGGACTTATGTTTGTTCTGTTTGCTTAGGTATTGCCTTCCCTTATCCCCTTGCACCAAGGGTACATCTTCCTCGCTCCAGACTTTCCCTGTTTCTGGAACTTGGGATTCTTGAAGGCTGGTCTTGCTAGTAAAGACAGGCAAAGAAGGTATTCAGTATGTGAGCCTCTTCCATGTCTTGTGTAACCAGGTCCCCTGTTCCCTTTAGCCGTGGGCCCATGTTTCTCTTAGCTTTCCCTTCCTTTTGTCTCCTATGCATGTAAAGAAGCCTTTCTTGTTGTCTTTGGCATCCCTGACTGGATCCAGTTCTAGGTGGCCTTTAGCTTTCTTAATCATGTTTCTGTGTGTTCAGACAGTGTCTCTTTATTCCTTCCAGATTGCCCACCTTGCTTCCACACTCTGTATGCTTTCTTTTTGTGTCTGAGTTTTGCTGGGGACTCCTTGTTCATCCATATGGGCCTCTTGGCTTTTTTTATTTATTTTTCCTTCTTATATTGGTTAGGGTGGACTGAACACAGAATGCAAATATGTTAAGACAAGCTACCAATCTGACATCAAATCCTTGGGCTGGTTATGTACTGCAGACCATTGCATAATGCCTTGCTGGTTTTCAGTCCCTGGGGTTGCTCATTTCAGTGTTTGGGGGCATTCGAATAATCAGTAACTTTTTCTTGCTTTTAGGTTGCATAAATATGCTTTCTTTTTTCCCTTCTTTCCTCCCCCACATCCCCCCCGAATGCTGTATCCTGCATATTTATTCAAAGGCTTCCAACAGAAGCAAAACGCAGTCGTCTTTTCCATGGAATACTGCAATCCACTTCAGACAACTTCCTAGCTTTGTTATAAAACACGGTTGCCTACACTTCTGCTAATTCAAACACTGTGAATTGAATACTTTCTAAAGTCAAAGCCAGACTGTTTTCACTACATAAAAAGTGAATGGATGGAAGAAGGGAGGGTTTATATAGTTTAACCCCCGGTATGTGAAATATAAACTTGAGTTCAACTAAATACTAACATAGACTGAACAAGAGATCTGTGTAATTTCCTTTGGTGCTATGTTAGCATGTTGTAACGTTGCTGTGTTCCTTTTTTAGTTGCATTTCTTCCTCTGCTTGCATTTATAGTCAGAACAGCTTCTGATCCTGCTGGCAGAGTACTCCAGAAAGTAACGCTAATCATTAATACTGATGACCTAATCTGGTGTTATCAATAAATTTGAGGCTTTTTTCTTCCCCTGCACTTCCCCTTTTTTATCAGATGAACCAGATAATGAAAACAGCCTTAATCAGGCTTACTTCAGAAGGAAAGTGCAAATTCCACTTCATTTGTTGTTCTGATCAGAAGATAATGAAATGTGGTTGGGTTTTTTTTGGTGTTTTTTTTTTTTTTTTTTTTTTTTTTGGGGTTTTTTTTTTTTTTTTTTTTTTTTTTGTGGGTAAGGCAGTATAGACCAGCTGTAACTTGCCATGTTCATCTTCTCTACTTCATTTTACTAAACCTTATTTCTTCAGGTTGGTGAGCACTTGAGATCTGTGTACTTTAATTGCCATTTAGGATTTGGCTGTAGACTGAGACTTTCCAGTCTGTGAGAAGCATTCCAGGCTGTGACTAGTTTCACTTGTTTCTGCTTGTTTGAGGTAGTGTGGTCCATCCATGTTACATAGCTAGGACTCTTACCCCAAAGTAAGAACTGGCAGAGATATGAAGAAATAATGAGTGCTCATGCTGGCTTTCAAAACATTTGAGCAACTGCTTTTGTCCTCTTATGGCGCAACTATGCTAGCAAAAATTGAAGAAATGTGTTCATTTGCAAATGAAGAGGCAACAGTCAGCAGTGTTGCTGTCCAAGATGACAAATGTTCTTTTAAGTTCGGCAATATGAGATATTTGGCAAGAAATATGCATACATGGCTGAGGCCTAATGACCTGAATGTGCAAGGAAACAAAAATGTAGCATGACTGTGAGAAAGGAATGATAGCGAAGCTGATCTTTTGCTACTTTTGTCACTCTCATCCCTTAAGTGACAAAGCTTCTAGGCTGATCTGTTACGTGCTTGTTCTTCTCTGAAGTTGTTTTTGCCCTCTTTTCAGAGGGTTACCCTGAACTGGGTGGCTGAGTGCTCAGAGTCTCAGACACTTGGGAGGAGGGAGGGTTCATGATTTTTCTGCAAAGGTGTTCAAGTTTGTATTTGCCACGAGGCTTCTGGGTTTTCCTAGGGAAAAAGCAGCAAGCACTGGGAGGCACTGAAAGCGTTAGTTGTTTCATGTCTCTCTGCTTTCCTCACAGCATAAATGAGACCTAGAACACAATAGTTCAGTTGGACCTACAAGGATCATGTAGTCTAACAGCGTGACCAGTTCAAGGCTGACCAAAATTCAAAGCATGATCTTAAAGGCATGCTCCAAATACCACAACCCTTTGAGTGTGGCCATCCAGCCAGTTCTTTTTCCACCGTGTGGTCCATCCATTGAATCCATGACTTTCCAGTTTTAAGACCAGGATGTCATGTGGGATGCTGTTGAATGCTTTGCATGAGTCTAGGTAGGTGGTATCTGTTGCTCTGCTCTTGTCCACCAAGTCTGTGGCAGTATTGTAAAAGCAGACTGAGAGCAGACACTTTGTGACCAGGGAAGTGTGTATCAGTAACTCTCCAGATCTCTCCCTGGCCTTCACCTAGAAATAAACTATTGATTTTTTTGTTTTTTTTTTTTTTTTTTTTNTTTTTTTTTTTTTTTTTTTTTTTTTTTTTTTTCCAGCTGACTTTCATGAGAGCAAGCACAATTTTTCCTGGTGTCAAAGCTCAGGCAGGCTCTAATATGTGCCTCTGTAATTAAGTTCCTTGTGTTCTGCCAGACTACAGGGAGCAGTAACTGAAGAGGGCAAACCAAGCATGTGCTGTCCTGGCAGTAGACAGTTATACTAGCTTTGACACATTGGGGTGTGGGAGAGAGAGGATTTTTTTTTTTCCTATCTGAAAAAATAGTCTGAATGAAAGCATTGGGATTGTTTGCATTCAGTCTGTGGTAGTCCTACCACTCAAACAAGAAGCCACATGCTTTCCCGCTCATCTCCTTGCAAAATCTGCCCTGTATTTGGTGGGCTGCTCTATCACATTTTATATCTCTTTTATCACTTGACTGCTTGTATGGAGTTCTTGGCTGACAGAGATACGTTATGCAATGATTTCCAGGCTGAGTGCTCTATGCCATCCCAGTGTCTGGCTATGTGATGATAAAGATTATAGTATGCTTTGTAAAGCACGTAGTGAGCAATGTATTGGAGCACTGGGCTGTAAAGCCAGACCTTCACAGGGAGGGGGTTAGTGCCCATTTCCAGCTTCAAAGCAAACCTCTTACCTGGCTTCTGCCTCGGTGTGTGAATTCAGTGGTTTCTCCAAACTGTTTGGAGAAGCATTGCCTAGAGACTAAAACAGAATTCCTCTCCAACCCCACCCCAAAGGCTTCTGAAAAGTATGTTGGTGGGGGCATGCCTCTGTGCCTGGGATCCCATGTGGTTATGGGATGTTTCAGCCTGGGGATGTTAAAACTAGTTCTAATGCAAAAGCTGATTCTTACCAGCAGAAGTATTTGATAGGTGGAATACCTACTACTGCTTCACAAACTTGAAGGCTTACCAGTGCAGTAAATGCAGACACATAAATTGCTGGATTTCTTTTGCTAAGTTTTCTGTTTCTAAGAAACCATTTGTTGGACTTTGGGGTGTGTGGGGTTTTTAGGTTTTGTGTTTGTTTTTTTTTTTTTTTTTTTAAATAATTTTCTATCCAGATGTGTTGTGATGCAATAGGAATTGCTCAAAAGTGAAGCTAAAATACACTGTACGAAGCCTGATGGCAGTTGCCGTATTGCCAAAAAACCCTAATGAAGGGCACTGTCTCACAGTTTGCATGCCTGGTGGCTTTTGTTGTTGATGATTCCAGTCAGCTAGAGCATGTTTGTTAATAGGAGCTTTTCTTTAAGTGCTACTTTAAAAAAAAAAATTAAAAAATACTCCCACACAGAACTTCATCTCCAGAGGACTGATGAATTATCACTGGGCTGGAGCAGATTAAAAACTCTTCATTTTCTTTCTTGTTCCTACTCTCAGCTGCATCAAACTGTTGCATAAGAAATACCTTCACAGGCCAATGTCTGCCTTATGGTATTAATGAAAAACTCAACTTTACATAAATAAACAAAATAATTTGAAGTTAAACAGAACAGATGTGTAGAGTTTGGGGTTCTTTTTATTTATTCTTTTCCTTTTTTTTTCTGGCCAAAGGCATTTACTCCTTAGAGTTGAGCTGTGCCCTGGTGTGCCAGGACTCCTGATGGGGTGCCTGCCATCTTGAGTAGAGACTTGATATGTTGGCTCACCCTGGCCAGGCATCCCTGGAGATGTGCCTGTCTTCACAGCCACTTCCCCTGCTTCTCCAGCCCTTCTGGTTTTGGGTGTGTTTCTCATGAGAGACCTTTCTGGGATATTGTTTCCCTGCTTTATCCTGTATAGAAACAGTCAATAAATTTCCCTGGAAGGAATGGTCATTATATGACTAATCCTGTCACCTTGTTCAGGAGATCAGCAACAAACACAGGGCTGGATTTTTCTCACAACTCTGATAAGAGAATTCAGTAATGTATCTCAACTAAGTTACCCTCTGTGCTGCAGATATTGCCAGATTGAATGTTCATACTTTCATATCTTACGAAAAACCAATGACCCTTAAAAGACCAAGTTTATGATAGGACTTCAGTTAGTTTGTTCACATAGTGTTTAATGTCACTGGTGGTTTACCTAGCAAATCTGAGCTGGCTAATAAGGTTTCCAGTAAGGTGATAAAAATACTTTTTGTTTGCATTATGTTATAAATGCAGCTATAGTTCTTTGGCAATAGTTCAGGCATCTGATGCCTTTATCCTTTGTCCTCTTTTCACTTACTGTGACTGCAGTAATGATATATTTCAGAAATTAGACAAAATAATGGTAGGTCTGACTGAAGAGATGAATTGAGAGGAATAGAACTGCCTCTTGTCTACCATGATGCTGTGGAAAAGAAGCTTTTGTAAGAAAACCTGATTTTGTTTTGAATCTGCTCACAGCCTCGTAAGAGGGATGATGTAACAGTGTAATTTCTTCTGATAGAAGAAATTAATTTTAATCTGCTCTATCTTCTATCTTCTGATCTTCTGATACAAGAAATTTAGAAAGAAATGTTAGTGCTCATCCTCTGTCCGAGTTATAGCTGCTTTAGGGTTGCTTCTTACTGTGACACATTTTTTTCTGGTCTCAACCAAAAGACATTTTGTCATCTTTTTCCTCTTTTCAATTTTTTTAAGAGCAGACTTTCTGTTCAACAGATACGAAATTATAGTCTGGCATTTTATATACAATCCTATCCAAAAATAGCAAACAGCTCCTATTGACTTACTCCTATTGTCTACTGGGGTGAATGTTGCACAGAAGTAGACTTCTCAGTTCAGCAAGTGAAAAGAGAGAAGAAGGTGTCTGCTGGCTAGAAACATGAGTTCAAGCACCAAGTCAGCCTTTTGTGACCCTGAGCATGTTCTGTGTCCAAGTTTTCCAATTATAAAATGGCTCCAAGCAGCACCTCTTGGAATCACAGGAAAACAAATTAACATTTTATTTCTAAACTGTTGGGATGTATTTTGGGCAAATCGAAAGGTCAGACTAAGCCTCTGATTGATATATGAGCATCTATCTGTACAAAGCAATTTTTTGTGCCAGATGAAAATGGGAGACAGACTTTAGGCTCTTTCCTAACAAAGTACTTGAGTTTGTGATTAATAGTAATGTCATGAGTAGTTTCCAAGGATTTGCATTTTGTAGCGCAGGGCATTGGTTTGGATGTGTTACTTATGCTTATTAGTGGTGCTGGTAACACAGGAGGTGCTGGAAGCATTTTTTCTTGTGTTGGAAGGCAATTGTACAAATGGACCTGTTGTCATGTAAGTGTGCCTTGAAAGATGAACAAGATAGAGGCTACTGGTCTGTGGCTTGTGGTTCCCTGGGCTGCCAGTTGCAGAGGTCACCTCAAGAACATGTGGGGTGCTTTTTATAATTTCCAGATGGGGACCAGTTTACAATGATTTCACTCTGTATCAACCAATGAATGTGGGGAAGGTCCTAATGCCATGTCACACATTGACAGGAAGAGTCACAAGAGCCTAACTAACTTCTATGGTATGTGTGCAGTTCCTCTTCCTCTTGAGGTGCATTGTACTCAGTTATCCTTTAGAGCAGTTTTTCTTGCCCTGGAAAAGAGAGAGGTTAGAGAGATTATCCTCGTGAGGCAATGTGAACTTTTGTGCATATTTGCTATAAATATGAAAAGGATTCAATTTGGAAAAGCAACTAATAAAGTTTCCTTGACATAGTACAGGAGACTATTGAGATAAGTGTTTGAAGTCAGGGTTGTTGAAGTATAAAAAAAGAATGTGTTTTTGAGCAAAAAGAAATATTTCATCTCTCACAGGTGAAAAAATTTAGATGATGGATTCAGACCACTAAGTAGCAACACATGTTCTCTCTTGGGACTTTCCATCTGTGGTTTACCAGCCATGCCACAACGAAAGCCTTTCGTTTTTCTGTGAAAGTGAGTCCACTTCTTAGAGTCTTCCCACAAAGCTGTATCAAGCGGTGCTTTCCTGTGCATGTGTTTAAGTTGCTTGGGACACGCAGTTCATGTGAGCTGCTGTACCTTATTGCTCTCTACAACTACCTGAAAGGAGGTTGTAGCAAGATGGGTGTTAGTCTCTTCTCTAAAGTAACAAGGGATAGAACAAGAGGAAACGGCCCCAAGTTACATCAGGGGAAATTTAGGATGGATGTTAGAAAAAATTTCTTCACAGAAAGAGTTATGAAACATTGGAACAGGCTGCCCAGGGAGGTGATAAAGTTATCATCCATGGAGGTGTTTATAAAGATGGGTGTGCTTAGAGATGTGGTTTAGTGGTGGTTCTGGCAGTGTTAGGTTAATAGTTGGATTTGATGATCTTTAAGGTCCCTTCCAACCTAGACAATTCTATGATTCTGTTTTTAATGAAGGAAACCAAAGGGAGGCTGGTGCCCAAGTGCAACACCTCCCTGGGACAGTGCAATGAGTTGTTGTCAGTTCTGGAAGTGGGAATCTCTGTTGTACCTTTGCTTTGCTAGGGTTGTTAAATTGGGTGAGAAAAAGATGCATTAGTCAAGGCTTAATGCTTTCTTCAGGCTACCACGTGTTTTTTGTTGAGTTTGTTGAAGGTATTTTGTCATGTGAGCCAAAATAGAAGAAAGCTTGTCAAGTCTCTGTGTTGGGTTGATCTCCCCTCATCCAAGGGCCTTTGGGAAGGAGCACTCGTATGCTTTTTCGTTGGCTGAAAGTAAAACTGCCACTTTGGTTGGGGGCAATAGTATAGAGTGACTTATCTTTACTTGCTGATAGATTTAGTGAAACATTCAGAAGAATAAATGGATTTTATTTAAAATGTAAACCTGCACATGGTGACAAAAACTCTGTTATTACAAAATTCAAACAGTAACAAACAACTGTCATCTGGGATTTATTTGCCTTCAAAAATAACCAGAAATCAAAACCAATTGAAAGCATGGATTTTGCAAGAGCAGACTGTTGCATTTTAAATGTGCTCACTATGTACCATGAAGTAACATAGGCTGGTTGGATTTTCTTACTTCTAAATTAGCTTAACAACATACCACAAAATAACTGCTAGGTCACTTACATCTCTGACCAGTTACAGCGTCTTGCAGTTGCAGAATATAAAGGAAGAAAACTGGTTTTAGAAAAGGCTTCTGTCAGCTACAGCAGCACCAAAGAGGCTGAGTGAAACTGCTTCATGTGATAGACAGTGAGGAAACGCCTGCAGGACTTCTTACTGACCCACTAAGAAATGGTGAGCAGATGTTCACATTTTTAAGGTGTCTGCAAGCTGGCACGCTTTCCTCAAGCAAATTCCCTTCCAGGGTTCACTGAAGACTAGATATAGACACAAGAAAATATCTAACACCTAGATTAATGGACATGAGAGAAGACAAGGAAAGGCTGACATTTAAAGTAATTCATGTAATCTTATCTCACAAATGCTGTGAGCTAAATGCCCTACTGGATAGGGTACGTTACAGTTACAGATTGGAAGTTAACAGAGGACAAGAGTGAAACTAATAAATAAAACAGAGTATTTTTCCCAGACGCTGAAGATTAGCAAATATGCAATATATTCTTTTTGACACTGATAAAACGTCTTTTAAAAACCACAATTGTACACAGTTTCTTATGATCTAAACAGGAGGCAGGAGCTTAATTGTTCTGTTGCAGCCTTTTTTTAAAATTATTTATTTATTTTTTTAAGAAAACCACAAAACAACCCCAAAACAACAGAACCCCAATTACCCTATCCTGTTTAAATAGGTGAATAAACCTAGACTGCGTCACAAGAGCTAAACTGTCCCTTATCTTAAGTGCTGTGAAGGCTGACCCTGTGCAAGCCTCCCACCAGCTCTTGGTGCAGCAATGGTACACAGCTACCTAAGTCTGAGTCTCCTTGAGGGTATTGCTTCAACAAAAGCTAATTGTGCTATTGCCAAATGGCTCTGGATCCTGCATGACAGGAAACCAAGACAACAAAATTTTAACTTCACTTGTGTGGGATTTGAAAGCTGATCTTGATATGAAAAATATGTCTTGTCTCACAGTTGACACTGGAGTTCCTCACCCCTGTAGAGCTAGGACAAACAAAGCTATGACTTATTCACAGAAATGGCAGAATTTTAGTCTAGCAACCGGTGCAGAAGCCAAGTGCTTCCAGGGCTCAGTTGAAAAATCACCATCTCCCCTCCCCTTGTGACAAGACTGCGGAGACTGCCCCACCTAGGCAAGAGAGCTAGTATAGATTCTTCCTTCTTCAAAATTTCATGCCCTCAGCAAAGATGACTGCTTTGTTGTTCCAAACCAGGTGTTCATGGCTGGCTCAGGGTTGAACCGGTGAGGCATGGATACTGGCACAAGAAAGTTGCAGTTCTTGGCTTTCTGAGCATTCACGGACAACACAGTGATATCGTCTACACTTTTTTTTTTTCTTTTGTGGAGGGATAGGACACAAAGAGAAGTTCAGTTAAAAAATTTCAGTTTACAGTCCTCCCTGGAAGCCACAGGGGAGTGCTTAAATAAAGACCAGCTGAATCGAGCAGAACTTGACCACAGTTGTTGTTTCAACCTGCAAAGGGTAAGTCCAGGTAACCCGACATTAACAAGCTGAGACCGCTATTTTTAGTCAGTCAGACCTCCACAGCCCGTTCTTTCACATGGTATGCACTGGGTTCTGTTAAAAGTGGAAGTCCTTTCAGTGCAATATTTGGTAAAAAACCAAACTGTTGGTATCAAGTGCATTTAAAGAATACATGTTCCCTTACATCAACACATTCCATGCTTAACCTGGTCAGAGAAACTCCCATTTATGGAGGACTGGGTCAAAATGTTCTCCCCAGTTCGGTACACAATGGCATGCAGCCAGTGAAACCAGACAATGAAAGCTTGTACTGTAGAGAGAGAAAGACGGAAAAGGTCGCAAATCTCACTTTGCAGAGAGTCCTTCAGTTTTCTTTCATTTTTAAGCTGCCTTTCTTCTCATTTGGTAGTCATCATCAGGGTAAGGAGACACACAGCAAGAACTTCCCATGTTCCTGAAATGCAGTTGCTAATAAAGTCCTCAAAGGTGATGATGAGAGTCTGGGCACTCATCAACTTTCAGTGCTCTGGCACAGAGTAGCTAAGTCCCAAGCTGACCGCTTCCACCCATGCAGGAGTTCAATATGCTGACAGACTATTACACAGGACTGTCCAAAGTGGTTAGCTGGCATGGTGACACAGCTGTAGCATGAACACAGCCAGTGGCTGGAACAGAAATCCAGCAAATTTTTCTGTCTCTTGTGTTGGAAAAACTTTTTATTTTCCCCCTCTCTCTTGGCACAGCCTGCAGAAATCTGTCACTTGTATCGCAAGCAGTGCTGGCACTGAGATAAGGAGTGGTGCTTCTCTTGAGACATCTCCAGCTGCCCAAATGCTTGACACACTTTCCATTTAGACAGGTGCTGTAAAAACAAAACAACTTTCTTTTAGAAAAAAAATATTCCCCAGAAGCAATGATGTCCTAGAGTTGTCTTGCCTATATAATCAGTGGAACAAGCTGCAAAGCTATGGACATGATGCTGAGAGTGAATCAGCTGAGGTGAATCCCTGCCTCTGCCTGGATACCTGAGATACAGGGGGCCCCTCTGCCCTTATACCACAGACTAGAAGTGCCTCTCCTTCTGCAGATGCAAAAAACGCTCCCCTGCTGACATCTTCCTCCCTGCTGAAGGGAATGTCAGCATCCCTTTTGGTTTGCTTTAAGCTGCTTCAGAGAGTGAGAAGCACAAAACTTATCTGGGGTCAAGGGAAGCAGCTTCCTAAGGCTTTTCTACAGGCAGTAGAGGAGCAGTTGCTCCAGCTCTGAATTTCTCTTTAGTGGGGCACCTTGCCCCCCTGTAATGGGTGTCTGGAGATTCTAACCCCACTGGGGTAAAGTTAGTCTTCTTCACAACGTGCCTTCCCTGGAGCTTACAAAAATGTTTTTCTTTGTAACAGCAAAGCTAGCCTCGATAGGTTCTTCTGCAGTATTCATGATTCCCACCCCCTGTGAAACAATCCTATCCTTATCATAAAGTAAAACCTATACAATCAGAAACATATTTACATTAGTACTAAAAAGCAAAATGCCATGGCAGAGTGTCCATGTTGGGTGCACCTCTGCAGGCATTGCTCCCTGTCTACCGCACACAACTTGCTTGAAAATCTCAAATGATCATCGAAACATTTAATTTCTCTGAGAGCATATCTTTTTGCCCTGAGGTAGAATCAGCTGTTTCTAAGTAGTTTCTGAAAGACAGTTGTTTCTTGTTTCATTAAGAAAAACCAGAAAAGCAACAAACCTGGACAGATGGAGGCATAACAGCTTACAAGAACTCTCTGCCTCGATGCTCATCTACCATTACCCTTAGAAACGCATTTTTTCCTAACATCTAGTCTAAATCTCCTTTGTTTAAGCTTCTTGGGCCCTAAGTGCTGTGTCCCCTGGGCTAGGAAAATAAATAATTTATCCCATCATCTTTAAGGACTCTGAAGAGGGTTGTTATTGTGTCCCTAAATCAGCCTTGCCTTCTCCAGCCTAAACATAACTGAACTTTCATCAGAGATCACATTCCCTAGATCATTCTCATTTCTCTTGTATTGGTCCAAGCTGCTGTCAAAGCAGGATGCCCGAAAGACAGAGGGGGGCTGTCTTCTGGGGCTCTGTTGACAGAAAACAGCCTACAAAGGTGGGACAGTTTCTGAGAGCAGCAAACCACCAAAACTGCTGTCCCACCTTCTTTTCCACAAATGGTATGGAGATGTTCCAAGGAAAAGATACCATTTGGAAGGCAAGTGTCTTTGTTTTGTTGTTAATGAACGAATGCTACAGCACGCTTCAAGATAAGATAAATATTTACTCCTGTTTATGTCACAGAGGTTTTTCTACTGATGAGCTAAGTCCATGGATCTAATCAAATAGGGCCTGGTATATGTAATCCCAGACAAGAAAGGGTTGACCTTTAATGAACTGTTTGTGTCACGTTAAGGCAACTCATAGCAAGGGGAGGAGAAAATGAGAAAACGTATCTTTTTCTTAAGGAGAAAATTCATTCACCTTTCTACATTATGCTCTGCAGGAAGCAGTATAATGCCTGTCGGTGTTTAGCAAACACAAATGTTGCAGATTGGGCTGGGATTGTATGATGGGTCTGGAAAATAACTGATCATTATTCCAGTTTGCGTGGTCACCGAAGAATTTCCAGAAAACCTTTTTTTATTTTAAGGGTTATATTGTTTTAGTCTGCTATTGTGAACTGGGTATGTTCACAGCATCTCTCAAACTATAAAATAGTTAAAGCATAGTTTAACTGCTTAAACTATTACAGTTTTGGTGAAACCACAGTATTTTTTGCTTGTTCTGCAGACGCGCTTGCTTCAGGAAAAAGTACCAAATGAGATCTAAAGTAGGCAGGTTTCACTCTTTCAAGTCCCCTATGCTGAGTATGTTCTTCCAAATATGTCTTAGATAATTTTATTTTGCCCCATTTTTATTTCCACCCACCCCAACTATAAATGACTTTGTAAACCAGCTGCCTGCAATATTGTATTCTTGCTTATGAAAAATACAAACACGTTGAAGGTTTGAACTGAATATTTCTTTTTCTAGTAAAGGAAAGTGCTTAGTATTTTTTTGAAATCGGATGTATATAGGCTCAGGTTCATAGATGTAAAGCAAATGATGTTCCTGCACTCCAGTTAAAGACCCTCTAGGATGTAGTGTCTAAAAAGACAGGGAAAAAACATTTAATGAAAGGCACTAACATGACATGAAGTGATAAATGGTCTGTATTGTCCAGACTTGAAAATCAGCATTTAGAATAGATTTTTTCCAGTTTGGCACTGTCTTGAGGGTAACAGGAGCTTCAGCATAATCATAGAACAGGAAGGGAGGGGTGGCTTCAGCCTGCACACATTGTGTCCCCTGGTGGTTTGTCCTTTGGCCTGAATTAGTGAAGGAACTTCTGGGAACCATGACTCTCAGGCTGCTTTTCGCAACACTTAGAGAGCTCAAGGAAAGAGCTGAGAAGAGATGTAAGGCTACCACTCTATGTGCCTGAGTTTGTAACATCCAGCAAGTTCAATACAAAGGCTTTGTGCTGAAGCTATGAAGATAAATCATTCTTGAGACAATCATTGTAATATATTTTTAATACTTACAGTTGAGTTCTCCTTTGTCTTCTTTTGGTTGGACATCTGTTGAAAAAAGCACACTGTTTTAAGCATGTAGGATAGATAAGTATAGCCTTTAGCCAAATGGGATTAATGTTAAGCATCACCCAAAGCTGAGGGTTCAATATGATAAATGTTCTTAGGACAGCAAAATACAGTCCATACTCTATTTGCTTACAACCTAGGTCACTGTTTCAGGAAGGATAGATTTTGGGCTTGAAGCAACAGCTGTGCACCATGTTTTGGGACAGAGCACCACTCTTGGGTTGTTTCTGAAGGAAGGACATGGCTCCTAGCCCAGATGCTGGCTAAGATCACTACCCTGTGTTCTTCTGCTCTTTTCTGAAGCGCCTGGGCTTGCTAGCCATGAGGAAGAGGGCATGGACTGAAATCATGATTTGTTCTCATCCATGAAAAGTTTGGTTGCCCCTGCTCCCTTTTTCTCAGGTGTTAAGCTTTTGTATGCCTGTAATGTGGCTTGCTGTAAGTACTTAGATAGATCAGCAGACTTAGTCTGGTTAACAGGATGTCTTTTTGAGTTACCTTTGTTTTGTCATGCGAATACTCATGTTCTGCACGTGGGGAAATGCAGCAATACAAGGGTATGCATGTACAACATGGAGTGACAGTGAGAAATGCTTTATTTCTAATTTGTAAAATGCTGCTTGATCCCAGTGAACACTGAATTCTCCAGACAGTGACTCTAAAGCTCTCAGAATTGATTTATCCTCTGATTTCTGCTTTTGATTGTGCTAAGCAGAGCAAGCTACTGACCCCAGCCCTGTTCCATGGAGGAGCATCCCCTCCATCTATCCAGAAACAGCCTGAATGGATTGCAGCTGAGAAACCGTGGTCTGAACAGGCACAAAGTCTGTGTTACTCTCACATCAAGCGGTCAACTCCTGTGAGGCTCAGGCACATTAGCAGAAAAACCATAAAGAGTAACATGTCATAGGGCCCTATGTGTCTTCCCCAGGGCACCCCAGATTTTTGAATTCCTGCTGTTGTGTGCAGGCAGCCTACTTGTATCTTCTATCAGTGTGTTGGATGACAAGCAAGCAATACAGTGTGTTGTATTTTGGCAAGCGAAGGATTCTTCAGATTTGATCATGCAAATGAAGGGTGACATTACCTGTGTAGGACACGAGTTTAGAGGACTTCCGTCTCCACAGCCAGCAGGTTAAAACAGCTAGAACACTTATCATAATAACAATGGAAACAATGCCAGCTGCTTGAGCACCTCTTCCATTTTTTTGCAGGTTTTTGTGACTTTCATTGCTTTGCTTCTGCTCTGTGTCTAGAATAAAATAGAAAAATGATGTAATAAAGCGTAAGTTTTCACATTTCATACCAGGCAAATATTTGACCACAATTTACATGCACAAATAGATTCTGAAGGACAAAATATTTGTGCTGTTTATATCACCGTGCCTCTGGTAGTATTCCTTGTGAGAAAGGCCCATTTCCAGCTTACACCATCCAATAATACAATGCCAGTTTATTCCGCCCTGTCATCATCATAATGCATGCATCCCTCTTTTTTCCTTTTTGTTGTTCTTTCCTGCCAGCCTTGGGAGTCTGTATGTTTGAGCTTGTATCTAGACTCAATTCAAAATAAATGGATACAGAATCTATAAATGTAAATCTGATGGTATTCAGAAAAGTGTCTGAAAACCCATTTCTCTGAAGTTGTGATGAATTTCCACTGATTGCTGCAAACTGAAGGTTTCAAATCCCTTCCTAAAAATCAGCAAGATGAGGGTCTTTCCCCTCAGAATACAGTATGACAGAATACCAACAGGAAACTAATGACAAGGCTACCGAGTTCTCCTTTAATTTGGGATGACAGCAAGGGTATGTATGCTATTATATAAACACTCTACTGTGCAATTTTTGCTCCTGGAAATACCTCATGGTTTTTGGCTATGTTTGTGGAATCACTGTTGTTAAATCCAGAGCATGTGATTCATAGAACAGAATCACAGAATTGCCTGGGTTGGAAGGGACTTTTCAGATCATCTAGTCCAACCATCAAGCTAATACTGACAAAAACCATCAATAAATAGAATCAGAGAATTGCCTAGGTAATTCCTTGGCATGTTTGGGTAAAATAACTATGGGTATCCAGCTACTCACAATCAATCAAACTTCCTTGCACCAGGGTGGAGGAACCTGTGAGAAAAAGGTGTGGTGGGAGGCAAGACCAGGAACAGCAAGATCAGGTGAGATCAAGCAGTCACCTCCAGATAAGTAGTTCTCCAGGCAACTTCTCTACACAGCTCTTTGGTAATCTAGAAATCCACTAATGGTAGTGTAGACATAACTTTTTTCTTTATACCTTTTCCTTTATAAGTAGCTTTCTGGTTTTATGAAGAGTTGAGTGGCTAAATGCTTGTTTTTACTACTGAATAAATAGCATATTATACTTGTGCTACTAAGTGTATTGTTCTCTTGTGGCAACGTTAACCATTTGGTACAGGTCTACTTTAAATAGCACACAAAGTCTGTGGCTAAGCATGACTAGCTTGAAACAAAACTTGAACTCTTCTCCACACTTTTTGGAACTACTGAATTAATCCATACTCCTCATTAGTGTGCGTCTACAGATAGCAGGAATATCAACCAATGTGTCTCTATCTAGAAAACATGAAGTAGCATGAAAGGACTTACAGTTGGCTGATAGATTTTCTTGAAGTATTTTATTTTCTATGGAGCACTCTATTTGCATGTTAGACGTGGCTTTAACCTTAAGTGTGCTAAAAACACTGTAGGTACCATCGTCGTGGGGGGTGATCTCTAGCTTTGATGGAGGCATGTGGCTATTGTCCGTTTTATTTATCCAATAAACATTGGGTCTTGGGTATCCATTGCCAGACCTGCAGCTGAAAGTCACCTCCTCTCCAGTGCTGTCACTGTTTCTCGTTGGTCCACTGAGTATTGGTTGGCTATAACTAGCTGGAGAGCAAGAGAAAAAGAACTAGTCATTGACATGTTGAAACATATTGAAAAGAAAATTTTGGCGTGGGTTCTGAAACAGAAGTTCTAGATTTCACACGACCCTCATGACTTGAAAGGGAAACACCTGTGGGTTTGGTTTGTCAGACAAACAGCTGAGAGAATTATTGGAAGGACAGAAGACTGAAGCTAAATGCAAAGCAAGCAAGCAACTTCTTAAGCTGCTGCCATCCAGTTACATGCAAGAGCCCTTATATTAATGAAAATCAAGTAATGAAAACCCTTACACTGGATAAACAGCTTACAGGCATTCTCCCAGGTTTAGATTCCCTATCTCTAACATTTAAATTAAGCAGACTTCATTTCAGTCAACTGCTGTAGTACGTTTCAAAGTTAAGGCCATACTTATATTTAATATTGAAATGGCACAAATTTGAAAAGCTGAAACAAGAATTTGGGCAAATATGTAAAAGTAATACAACTTACCGGCTAAACTGAGAACCACTTCTGTCTGGTGAATCATTTTTGTATAGTCAGTTTTCTCCAGTATTACGCATTTGTACTTATGTTTATCACTCTGGCTGACATTTAGAAGCAGCAGAGAAAAATCGCCATTTCCCAGTCTATCCCAAAATAATTGAGTCCTGTTTTTAAAGTGAATACACTGTTCACTTTCATTGTCTTGACCAGAGATCAGCGCATGTACAACTGAACACTCGTCTTGATCAGTTATTTGCCAATATACTCGTAATTTTTTTAAGTGTAGTTTTCTTTCTTGATAAATGCAACTGAGTGTAGCATTGTCTCCAAGTTTACTGATAATCATCTTCTCCTCCAGTGCAATAACTACAAGATAAAGAAAGAGAGGTTATGGGGGAAAAAATGAGTCTTTTCAAGTACATTCTACTACTTGTGGACTCTAGTATTAGTATTTCTAAGAGGCAGGTGTGTGGGCTCACTTCATAGTCACTCCTACCTCCTGATTTGCCAGTAGCTAATTCTCTCCATGTCTGTCTGTATGTTTTCCAAAGGGACTTCTTACA
Organism: Pedionomus torquatus; assembly: GCA_013398155.1. Taxonomy (NCBI): domain Eukaryota; kingdom Metazoa; phylum Chordata; class Aves; order Charadriiformes; family Pedionomidae; genus Pedionomus; species Pedionomus torquatus. The sequence goes on from VZRU01009164.1 coordinate 67,874, forward strand.
ATGTAAAGCCTTCTGCTTATTTCTTTTCCTCGTGACCAATTGGCCTGAGCTTTCCCAGCCCCAAGGATACCTGCATATTCCACTTTGCCCACTGACTGGGACTGACGGCAGAACATATTCAAATCCTAATGTTTTATTTAATATCACTTTTTTAAAATTAAGAAAAATGCCAAATAACACTAGGTAAATCACAAGAAGTGGGAACACTGATATGAAAAAGAGTTCTACTACTATTTTGAGACTCCAAAAATTAAAAAGGGGAGTAAAACCAGTGTTTCTCAAAGTGGGTGTGTCATAACAATCACTTTTTATTGCTACCATGGGTGTCACCCTGAGAGGGACACATGTAGGCAGCTGGCAAATCAGCATGCCCAGATACCTCTAGTGACACATTCATTAGATATTTACAACCTTTCGTGGCCACTTGAGGTAAGTCTGCATGGTATTTCAGGGCCAGTGGCTTTCAGTGCACTTTTCCTAACCTCCAGACATGAGAAAGGCAGCCTGGTGAATTGGCTGATAACAAATACAGAAGGTACAAGGGCAGCTACCCCGAAAAGACCAGGGTGGCTCTGTCTGCAGCGTCCCTGCTGGGAGCCATGCACCACCTCTCCTCCACCCCAGCCGCCAAAACCTCTCTTGTGCAACTGTTTGCTGAGACAAGCTGCACAAGCAGTGCTCCTGTTGTAAGTGTTGGACTGTGGGATGAAGGGAAGGTCAGGCATGGGGTTGGATGGGAGAGATTATAGCTGCAGGGTGGGGGGAGGATTACACAAGTGGGCAAACTAGGAAAAGAAAGATAACAGGAGTGAGAGTTTGGAAATGTAGAAACAGTGCATGGTAAAGTGGGAGGGAGGTGTTAAAGAGGGACATGTCTTTGCATTGCTGTACTGGATGCAGAAATAACTCATCTACATGTCTGAGTTGGGCACCCTGGCTTAAAATTACCACTGAAGCAAATGCAGTACTTGCAAGGAGGAAGGCATTATGTTCTCCTTGTCCTCTGCTGGGCAAGATGGGAAGTAATAGGCTTGAACTGCAATAAGAACACTGCAGCTCAGACTTTGGGAAAACCCTCAAAGCAGCAGGAAAAACATTACCTGGGAAGATGGGGGTACCTCTATCACTGGCGTTATTTAGGAAAACGGCCAGCCAGCATCTATTGAAATTATCTCGTACAGTTTATCCTGATTTAGGGGCTAGGGACTTTTCTTGATGACTTAATTGAAGTCCTTCTCAGTGATTAAGCAAAAGCAAAGGAGAGACAACTCTGAAAACACTTAAATATCACTGAGTGGTCATGTCCTTTAACCTTACTTTTGTTTTCAAGGGGATTTTTGGAACTGTAGTAAAAAAAATTACTAATATTGAGTCTTGATACAGTGATGTATAATTCTAGTCACAATATGGACTTTTTATGGGCATGTTAGATCTGCTTATCAGCAGTGCTTAGTACCCCACTTGTAAGACCTTTTGTTGGCAGAGACAATACACAGGGATGTCTGTAAAGCAAGCAGAGCACTCTAAGCAAAAGCATCCGTAAGGTCCCTAGCTATTCTCTGTACTGAAACTGATTTCTCTTATTTCTCTGATGCAAGTCACAAAGAGGAATTCCTAAGTGTCTTGCTGAAAACACACAGATGTATATCATATATATTGCAACTACTCTGTGTGCTTGGCCAAATGCATTAAGGGAGAGCAGCTTCATTTTTAGCTAAGGTGTTCTGAACTTACCAGCTCTCAGGATGTGAAACAGCAGTAACAGATATCCATAGCTAAATTAAAAAAAAAAAGCAAACAAGAGTGTTACATGATAGACTTTAGCAGCTCTGTTGTTTACTTAAGCAATAAATCTAGTATCAATCGTTTCAGTGTAGTAGCAGAAGTAATCAAATTAGGAACTGCTATTACCTAATATCCCATTAAGTATTTGCATTTTTGACAGCTGCAAAATTTTTATTCAAATGACATAACTCTGTGGGTGGGTGACCAAGGTCATGAATAGCAGTAAAATGCACTAATATTGGAATTGGAGCAGATGGCATGAAGCTGTTGGGCTTGTCTTTCTTGTGAAAAAATGAACCCCATAGACTTACTGGACAAATAGGCCCCAGAAGATACCTTGATCCATTGGAAGGAGCATGACTGCACAGGCTGAAATTCAGGTCAAAGCCCTGCATCCCACTGTTTTGCTGAAACTCAATGAGTTGTGGTTTATCAGGTTAAAGGACAGCAAGCAGCTGACCATGCTGCCCACCCATTTGTGCACTCAGTGAAAATGTGTAAACAGGAAATGTGCTGATAGCAGGGAGCTGTGCAAAGGCTTTGCTGGAAATAATTTGGCGTGTTTGATTACTCCAGAGGAGCAAATCTATGCAGGAGTTTCCCAATGGAGTTACACCTGCTGGATGCTATAGGAACACCCAGTTCAACCTGTCTGTGAAGGCCAGGTGGTTTAGTTCTCATCTCATAGGGCTTTGAGAAACATAAATATGCAGCACTTTCCTAAGAGTTACTTTAAAGTAGCCTCTGAACACTACACGTTGTGCTCTCCTTCCTCCAGACTGCTGTGGGAAAGGAAAGGAAGACACTGGAAAGGTTTTGGAATGGGATCCGGCTGGCTGCAGTTTCCCACCTTGATATCACCCCAGGTGCAATAAGGTTGCAAAGTTGAGCCAATGGGTGGGTAGGGGGACACAAGCGGCTGCTCATCCCCAGTTTCCATAGCTCACTTTCGCAAGTAAGACTGAGGTCACACTGCCGAATGGAGCTGGTTCCTTTTCTGAGTTGTTCTCAGCCAGGTCCAACTCTGAACAAACAGCTGGAGCAACAGAGAGAGCTGCCCACAGAAGAAAGTCTCAGGGTCTCCTTCTTAGACTGCTCAACTTCAAAGCAACCCTGCTCTGCCTGATGCCTCCTCCTTCCAAGCTCTAATCTAAGCTTGTTCCCCCAGCGGCTATTTCTCACCTCCTTTTCCCCATCAGCTGTGCTTTACAACATACCTCCTCTCTTCCAGGTCTCTTGCCCTTTCCCCACAGCTCCTGTCCAGCCAAACATCAGAATTTGTCTGCCACCTCCCAGACACAGCATCACTTCTGCCCAGCTTTACTCACACCAGCTGCCTAGGCGCAATTTGGTTCTCCCCTGCTGTGGAGCAGGGTCTCTAATTCCCACCTGCTCCCAAGAAAACTATGATCTTCTGAAACATATTTGTCTTCCCATTGAGAAAGCAGAGGATGTTCCTGACATGAAATCTACTTCCACATGAAGCCCCATCCCCAGAAAATAACCTGGGAAAAGTTTAGGGAAGAGTTGACCTGAATTATATTACTTTCATATGAAGGAAGCGTTTTCTTTTCCTTTTCTGTGTCCTTTGAAATGGTTTCATAGATGAGGTTTCAAAAGTTTAAGTGGACACAGTATGGAACATTTTTGCTCTAATACTTATTTTTAAGTCTGCAATCAGCCCTAAAGTAAATCTGCCAAGTAAGGAAACCTAAATACTCTAGGGAGGCAGCACTGCTCTGTCCCATCGCTGGCAGTGACTTGGTGTGGCTTTTGCACGTGTCCTCGTATTGTGTTTCTGTTGTGTTTTTACGCTGTGCAGGAGCTACTAATTTTATACCAGGTTTGTAGAGGTCTGTCTTAACGAGCTTGCCTTAATGTAATTCTTAATTAATTAATCCTGTGTCTGTGTTTTTCATTGCTCCCCGCCCAAGTTAGAAACTATCAATATATCAAGTTATTTGAATTAAACAGATAACAGCAATTGACTTAACGTTATTGGACTTTTTAGGGTATTTCCCAAGTTAGGCATTTGCTGATGCCAAAAAAAATATTAGCTAGTCTGCCAGGACTGATTCTCTGTGTGTAAACAAAGATGTTCTTTATTTCTTACTTTAATAAGTGATGTCACAATCAAGGTTGGACAGATACAGAGATGCTCATCCTCTTACTTGGAGGAGGTCCAAGCTGCACAGCATAGGGGCAGCCCACTGTTTTCCCCTGGAATAGCTTTAATGCCAACCTGCTGTTTGAAAAAGGGAAGAATGCTCTTGGCCTGCAAAGAAATCTCCCTTTTATCACCTATGCACTCAGTTTCTATGTCCATCTCGCTGGCAGTGAATGCAGGTGTAGCCGCGTTAGTTTCTTAGTCTCTCTCTCCCCCTTTTATTAAAAAAAAACCAAAAAAAAAAAAGGAAAAAAAATATTTCTCTCACACCTTCTGCTTCTATAAGTTTTTTAAAATATAATGTGAAACGGGAGAAAGTTGCACTTCCTCTTTCATACATTTTGTTTGGCAAGCTCATTCTTCCTACCAGTATCTCAACTTTTTCATGCGCTGTTTATTATAGAGTCATGGGATGTTGCTGCTCTGGCCCCAACTAGCCAGAACAAAAGATGTCCTGATACTTCCAAGACAAACTTGGAGGCTTTTGCTCCACTGCTAATATTTGCTTTATCCCCTGAGCTTGTACTGGCATCATCATCAGGTGCCCCAGATAGGTTATCTCCGTGAAGCTTTTCTAAACGCCTACCGTAAGGCAACGCTAATCAGGGTAATAAAAAGCGGTGGATCTGCTTGCTTTCCCCTGTCATTTGCACTTGGGGCCCAAAATGCCAATTTTTAAGTCTTCGATGGGGTAGGTGACAAGCCACAACCAGGTGGGG
>VZRU01009164.1:72900-94498 GCA_013398155.1 Pedionomus torquatus
AGCTGAGCCCGCGGCTGCCCCGGTTTAGGCCATTCCCCTTTTCCCTCCCACACCTCCTCCCGTCGGGGATTTCCGTCTTCCGTTTGCCACCGGGCAAACCTTGCAACCGGCACCCTGACCGCCGGCAAAGTCCTCCTCTGGGGCTTGAGTCACCGGCACCTGTCCCGTTTCGGTCCTGCGCGCCAGGCGCTGCGGTCCGAGTGAGCCCGTCCCCGTCCTGGTGGTGTGGAGGGGTTTCGGGCGATGACCCTGCAGAGCCCTTTCCAAAAAACCTCTCCCGACCCTTGGAAAGCCATCGCCTCCCACCCCGAGGGGAGGTTGCCCGCATCCTTCACCGCCGGCTCTGGGCATTGCTGGGGCGGGGGACACCTGGAGCTGTGTATCGGATTTTGGGATAGCGCGGAGAGAGCAGCATCGCGTCGGTCCTGCGAGGCTGTGGAGACCGGTGGCACGGCCCCTCTCAGTGTGTGTGAGGGAGGAGGCAAAGCACTGCCACTGGGCTTTGTCTGCAACCCCCCCGGAATGGGTCTTTGCAGAGCTTGCCCGGGAACCAGGGACTTTGTTGCGGAGTCCCGTTTCAATATACATTTCAAAAGACGTTAGCTTTATCATTGCATAATTCAGAAATAACCCTAAACGTGATTTGATGTGGTACGTGACTATGCCTGAGGATGCAGAAGATAAAAGTTCTGGCTGGGTCGTGTCAATAAGGAATGTTGAGGCAGTAGTCGGCTGTCTAAAAGCTGTGATTCACGTTCACCAGCAGTTTTGTTTCTGCCTGTGCATCAGTGGCTGTGTTTGGTTTGTTCGCTGTCAGGCACCTCAACGCAGCTGGGTCTCTTTTGCCAGGATGAACATTCTGACACACACCACAAAGCTATCACTGCCACATTGCAAACACACAGTACTGTGAGAGTCATTAAAAAAGGCTGCTGTGTTAGTGTTTAATTTGGTCTTGGGTCTGAGTCACCCTGGGAATACCAATTAACTTGTTTATTGCAAACAAGAAACTCCAGGGTTGTGCAAGACCTGCAGGTCTCGATGCTGTTTCCACTGCCAGCCAGCAGCAAGAAGATGGACTCTCAGTTTTGAGTCTTAAAACCAACGTTGCTTCAGCCTCACTGTGTTATCACTGGTACACTGCAAATCAGTGATCAGCTTGGGAGGACAGACTTATATTTATATTAAATGTAAAGAAAGATAAAGATTCATATGGAATTAGGGATGACTCAGAGGTATTGGCAACAGTCAATTCACATCTCTCACTGACATATTACCTGATGGAGTATCCTAGTTTGGAACTACTCTTTTGGTATTTTCGGTACTGTTTTAATAAGACACTTAATGGACATATGGAATCAGCTCTTCATGGCTAAAAGCTTCCTGACTTTAAAGGCTTGTGGGCTAACTTTAAGGTGAACTTTTAAAGTTCTGGATATAAATTTATTCTTTCTAAAATGGGTAGTTTGAATGTATTCATCTGATGTTCTTTACAATGGTTTCTATCATGCTCTTTTCCTACACAATGAATAAGAGCTTATTACTATTTATATGTACCTGTTTTGCTAGAAAGGAGTTTCAGATTAAGTGAGAAAGATGAATGTGTCCCTATAGCTGGGACACTCTGAGATTTTGAAAGGTCAGATGGGCCTGAAATATAAGGATATTCTTCTACTAGTGACTCTATTCCTATGGCACACACTGAACATCCGTGTGTTAATAAAAGCAGGCTCTCACTGCCAAATCACTGCCATTAACATGTCATGTAACATGCTCCCCTATTTCTTTCCATACAATGGAAAAAAAGGAGAAGCATCTGCAGTGGAGGATCATTGCAGCTGATGCAGTTTCTTCTGTTTACACTGAATAGCAACATATTTCTATTTTTTTAGATAAAGATTTATTAATTTGTCACTTACGGGCAGTAAGTCAGAGTATTTGGCTTAGGGTCAAAATACAGACCTCAGTTACATGATCTTTCCCCTACAAGTATTACATCAAAGATAAGATGAATGGTAATAGGCAAGGATGTTTGAAAAGCCTATGTGAAAAGTTTTCATCAAAGATGTGTCTTCTCATTACTATTACCATATCCCTATAGAAAAGTTCAGGCAGGAGAGCACTTCTGAAGGTTATCTGGTGCAACCTCCACCTGAAAGAAGGAACAACTTTAAAGTTATAAATCAAAGCCACAACAAAGATATGGTTCAAAGTTACTACCGCTATTTCCACATGGCTGTGAGAGTTATGACTTCTTTTTATCAGAGAATGCTGTGATTTTTTGTCAGTAGTTAGTAATGCAAAAATATATACTTATTTGTTTTCTTTTGTTAAAAAGCTATAATATAGGATAGTCACAAGGCAAATAAGCAAAGCTGTCTGATTTGACTTCTAAAATTACAATGCTTGTGACAGAAAAGATGAAACTTAGCTTCAGAAAATCAAGATGCTTGAGGTTGTTAAAGTGCAAGACCCATTCCAGTTACAGTATGTAGGTGCAATCTTGAAGTAGCTGCTGTGCTCTCCATTTCAGACATAGAAGTTGCTCAAAACCAGTCCATTTGGTCCCTTCTTCTGTGTGCATATGTGTACCTTGCATGTCTCAGTGTGACAGACAGACAGAGACAGCTGAGCTCCTAAAGTAGAGTATTTGTAGAATAAACTTATTGCTGACAGTTAATTTATCCTTTCTTACGCATATCTGCACCACTAAATGCAATTAGACTAAGACATTTAAGGCCATTAGGAGAAGAAACTAACTCCTATAGCTTGTGTGTGGCAAATATGTAGTGTACGGACTTTGAAGCTAGAAACACTGTGAAGAAAAAGGAGGGAAAAAAAATTGTAATTTTTCCAGGTTGTGAAACAGAGAAGTGATCTATACCCCAGAGAGCTGATTATTTTCAAATGGGTATGGTGCAAAAAGATAAGGTACATCTGGAAAGCACATCTTCAGTGGCAAGCTCATTAATGAAATTTTTGAGCATCCAGAGAGACTGACTAGACTTTGTGAAACAGAGATATACCTATCTCTACATATATAGAAAAGCAGAAAATCTGAGACAAATTGAGCATCTTTGGGGTCAACTGGAAAAGGGGTGACATGACTGTACATGATGTGGAGGACTTGAACCATTTTTGGAGTAGGACAACCACAAAACAAATGCATATAAAACCAGTAGTAGTAGAATGCTGAAAAGTTTTCAGGGTGGCTAGAGCATGTCACCCATTTGAAAAAAAAAAAAAAAAAAAGATGCCTATGTCATTAGCAGTAGGCACAACGATAAAGTGTACCTTTGAGAAAATCAAAAGAGAGGTAAAATCACTTGGCTACTTGCTTGCACTGAACCTCTCCCCATCATGCACAGACATGCCAAGACAAAACAGGAGGCAATAAGGTAACATCTGAACTTGAGAGACGACTATGTGATGAAGGCGTTTCAAGTTTGCCGCAGGCAATGGAGATGCAGGTAGAGGAAACACATTGAGGAGGAGTACCTAGGGTGGGGACTATCCAAGCAACATTATAAAAGGGTATATTGCCTAGATGGACAAAATGATCCAGCCCGTGAATTGCATGCAACTGAAGAATAGCTAGAAGAAACTCAAAGGGATATTATGCACACTAGGTTTTGGGGGGTTTACACCAGAATACAGAAAAATAAAGATCTGCAGCTATTTTCACAGGACCAAAAGTATTTGGAAAAACAACAGCTTACCTCAAGCCTAATTGGTCTTCATCTTAAGTCATTAATAAATAGTACCCTGCTATTAACAGCTACTGCCTCACTGGCATTAGTTGGACAGAATTCATTCACTGCCAGGGGAGAAATCAGTGCTAAATTCAGGTACAATAGAAACATCAAAGACTTGTTTCCAGCAAATGAATTCAGGCATAAAAAGTTTTAAAATCATCCTCATAAAAGTTTAAATGGTGGAAGACTATGTAAAAATTAGCTACTGTGTGTTTCCCAGTGATGTTTTCGGGGCACAAATTCTCTACCAAAACCTAATCCAAGTCTCCACGACTGTAGTGCTACTAGTACATGAGATAATTGCCAGAAAAAGGGTCACAAGCAGAGAAGCACTCTGGTGCATCACATATCAGAGTGTAATTAAAAGGGTGGAAAACACCTGCAAATGAGATTGCAGAGGAGGAAGAACAACCAATGCTGATGATTGAAGTTCAATTTAAATCAATTAAGTGAAACTACTACAGCTTATCCAGTGTGGGTTATTGTGCTTATATGTTCTCTGTCATGTTTGACTGGTGCACTAAACACCTAAACTAACATCTAATTAAACAACTGCAAAGCAATTTATTTGCCTTTTGGTATATTACCTGCACAGAAAATACAGCAGAAGGAGCAGAAATTAATAGAAAGACTAAAAGGAGTCACAGAGCAAATAAACTAATCTGTTACTAGAAAAAAAGAGGTAAAAAGCATAATCCAAATAATGGAAACTGGTGAAACAATCAAAAATAGCCTTAGAAAATGGACTGAACACTACCTTAAGAATGATAATCTACCTTTTTTTTCTTGGAAAACATTGAGAAGTAACACTTCAAGCAGCAGAGGACTGCTGCTGTAGAAGAGCAGTCTGTATTGAGCATACTGATGCCAGATTAGCAAATTTGTACTCAAACAGAAGAGGTATTGTGTGGTCCTCTTGTTCTTCCATCTCTAAATTTATGACTGTGATTTGACATTTGAAATATACCAAATCCCTCTGGAACGGTCTCCACAAATCTCTGGCCTTTACACTGGTGAAATTCCAGTGCATGACAAGTAAAGTGTGACTTGCAACTTAGGAAAAGGTCAAGAGAAAAGTCACAGTAGCTCTGGTCACTTGTGTAATTTTATGTATGGGTAAAGAGCAAAAGAAGATATGAGGTGTGAATGATTTTCCAACACTTTGTCTACAGAAGCAGAGAGTAGCAAGCTAGCAGAAGTAGCAAGTGGAAGAGAGACATTGCATCTTAAAAACAGAGAATTAGGAGAAGACAGTTTGCACAAAGTAAATAGTTTCCTAAACTAGTTGAGGCATCTGGAATAACACAGCAAAGCTGACTGCTGAGAATGGACCAGTGATGAAATAAAGAAATGATGTGATTCCAAATCAAATGTTTCATAATTCTGAGAAGGCCCTTTGAGATGGTGAGCTTGGCCTGGTTCTAGGAAAAAGAACTGCCAAGAAATACACTAGACAGAAGTGAATGAACTAAGAGAAAACAACAGTCTGTTCACTCCCTGTGCTCTCTATCTCACATTTTGTTGTCACAGTAGCATTCAGGGCATTGGCCACAAAGATTTATTTTAACACCCAAATTTCAAGACTGCCCCATGCAAAAGAGGACACTCATGGCACTGTAAAATGCCAGTTTTGGGCAAGACATGCTATGTGTGTATGGCAGCAATGGCAACCCATTTATTTATACTCAGAGAAGAAAATGGTGATGATATGTGTAATTCTGTTGTTAGAGGAGGGTACTGGTATTCACAGTTCTTTCTCAGTGATGCATAATGAGGTAGTTGATTTCCTGTTGTTAAGAGGAGCAAGGGATTAACGTGGCAATACTTTCACCTGCTTGTAGTGTGTGTGGGTGTGTTGAAAAAAAAAAGTGCTGAGAACAGGTAGGTAATTGGTGAAACTGTCTCTTGAGCCTCTCCTACTTAGTGCACATACTGTGTGAATCTCCCGTGTTGTGAGTGATCCCAAGCAAGAGAGTGCTCTTGCTGTCTGAATTACCCTCTGCTCCTTTACTCAGTTTCATTTCTGCCAAGTATGTTTCGCTCTGATCCCAAGTCGTAAAAAGTTGTTTGCTAAGGACACTTGATAATCCATCAAAAAAACCTGTAGTGGAAGTGAAGTTCACAGGTTTTGGAGTGTGAATTGCTTTCTGCAGAAGGATTATTTTCTTTTGTCCAAGTTTAATACATTAACAATAAGAATGAAGAGAGAGCAGGCATAGCTGAAGAACAAACTCAGAATAGGCTCAGATGCAGGTGCCTGAAAGAGAAGGAGGAGGTTTGTCTGAGACTATTTAGCTGAAATTTTCCTTCTTCAAAAGAGAACTTCTTCAGAAAGCCATTTCTTATGCTGTATAACAGCACATTGGAAATCCTCTGAGCAATTTAAAAATTCCATCACAACTAAGCCTAGATCTCAACAACTGACAAACTCTCTGGAGAGCATGAAGAAAGGAGTTCAGGACATATAAAGCAACTGATCTTTTGTTAGAACTAAAACATTGTGGTATGCAGGAGCTACCAAAATTAATTTCAAACCTCAGCCTTCCCAAACTGTAATAAAATTATATCCATACCATGTCATACAATTAAGTTCTCTCATTATTTTTGATCATCATGATCTTCTGGGAAGAGAGCTAATCAAATGTTCAGAGAAAGTGTTTAAGAGCCTTCTTGGCAGCAGCTGAACAGGTAAGATACTTTCAAAAGCAAATATACTTATGTAAAGGCTCAAGACCAAAACATAAGGATGTAAGTTTAAAAGGTAATTATTGCACAAATTAAAGATTTTAGTTTTAGATCTCACTGGACATCAAGAATTTTAAGAATCACATTAAAAGAAAAATATATCATCGGTCATTTTATGGGTTGTAACTTGCTTTTGTTTTTGATTCTGTCAATATTACATTGTTAAAATGAATGAGGTCTGATTAGAGATAATGAAACATATTAAGCACGGGTTTGGAAATTGATGCAGTGTTTAAAACTGACAGTCTAAGGATACCACATAGAAAGCTATTTTAAGAAGGACACCAAACATTATTCTTAATACTTCAATAGAAAGTAAACATATATCTCCTGAGATAAGCCATTGCCATGACCTAAAGAATCTTGAAAATTTTAGAAAATAATCTCTGATATGAAAATATTCCTCCTTTGAAAAAAAAAAAAAAAAGAACTGTATTCCTGGACATTAATTAGTGCCCAGACCAAAACAATGCCTATCACATAACTACAAGTGTTTTAACGTTTTCTTTAGCAATTAGAAAATTTAGAAAAAAAGTTTCTTTTTCCTCATAGTACAGTCAAATAGGAAACTGTGTAACACAACAGGATGTGATACAGGTTCTAAGTAGTGAGGAACAGGAACTGAAATCTGTATGTCTCATGTTGTTTATTGAATTATTTGATCAAAAATGTTACTACTACTGGGAGCAGATTTGATGAGAACCATTTCCATTTTATTGTAAAAAGCTGTTCTGGCCCTTAAGTTACTCAAAACATTCCCTCTGATACCGCTTGCAATAAAAAGTCTAGATACAGCATAGTGAGGCATACAGGTTTTTGAAAATGTGGTTTTGGGACAGATGAGTGGTTTGGCTGAATTCCCCTAAAAGCCCAGTCTTCTAGTAGACGTAGAGGTCAGGATATTAAGACTGATTCCATAATTGATATAATACACTGAATAGTGTTACAATGAGAGGCAAGTCTGTAGCTGTCAGTCTTCCAGTGAGTACAGGCAGGGTTCTACCTATGCATACTGTCTGGTCTTGTGTGTGCTGTCATGCCATGAAATGCAGCCATGGCTGTGCAGCCCTCTTTCTCCTGTTCATGCTAGGGCAGGGCTTGCCCCAGAAAGTAAACAAGAAGCAATACTACATGGCTCCTCAACTAATGATCAGCTTTCCAACGTCTTCCTTCAGCCCGCACTACTGAAGTTCCTTGCACCATTCTTTGTATGTATGCAATATTTTGTGACATCTTAAGTCCAGCTCTCCCGACTGCTTTACTTTTTTTTTTTTCTTTTTTGTTTCCTCTATTTCCTTTGCATTTGTCTCTAGCTAGTATTGTCATCTTTGTGCTTTCCCCACCAATGGTTGTATGATGTAACATAGGCAAGCTTTGGTGAAGCAACAAACACTACTATACCAAATAAAGTTCAAATTGAGACAAGTGGCTTTTTACTCCTCATTATTGTTTTGCAGCTTGTCAGTTGCAACTTTATTTTTTCCTTTGAGGTCATCTGATGTGTTTCTTAGCAGTGGAGGTTCAATAGGAAAAATTGAGTGAGGGAGAAAGAAAGAATAAAATAGGGAGATACTTGGAAAAGAAGATCTAAATCACAGAGAGATGGTACATGGTCCCTTGATGGGTCAAGACAATAACAATATCAGAGATAATTCGTTATGACTTTTCTTTCTGAAGGAGAAATTTTGAAGACCCTATTATTTTCTGTCAAAAGAAGTCATGATCTGCCGTATTTTAATGATGTTTAAGATGAGTTTTTGCCTTTAATGACACAGAAGTATTTTTTCCTGGAGTAAAGCCAGATGTGAACTGGCAGGGTGTCAGCTGCCCTGAGGACACTGCTCATTCTCATGGTACTTCCTTGAAGTCCTCTAGAAAACAGTAAAAAGGAGATGAGCTTTGCCACATGACAACACACTCTCAAACAATTCTTGCCAAGCAGCTGATGCACCACAAATTCGTGTATCAGCTTCCCTCAGAGTAACTTTCTCATTTGCCCAAGCCATAGGGGAGCAGTTGCTCTGATACCTGGGACCACACACTAAGCAGGGAAAGGCAACGAAGCAAGAGGCATGGACTTCTGCAGGGGGTTGCACCCTCTGAAAGCTCCCAAAGCCTATGTGAGTCCTCAGGGAGCCTTCATGGCCACCTCCAGCTGTGAGCAGGCCAGGGCCTGGGAACTCTGTCCAAATCTGGTCATGATCTGTACTACAAACTGATTCCAGGGGAAACTTGGACTCCGCTGTTTTGGTCAACATGGGAATGTGGAGTACAAGCTCACCGCTACTGAGAGTCAAAGGGCCTAACACTTGGGTGGTCATGCTGTACAGCCAGCGCTGCAGAGCAAACATTGATCCCTGACTTTGTGACAGTTGAGGGGACGTGGTTCAAGACAGTACTGACTATAGTCCCCCCTACTCTGCCATTTTGGCTCCAGCCCCCCTTCAGCTTCCATTGGCATCAGCACTTCTGGGACCTGAGGTAACCACAACTCCTGGGGCCATTGGTTTCAGCCACAAGACTCCCTTTTCTGCAAAGAAAAAAGAGAAACCCTTGAGTTTGCTTTCTGAATACATTGCACAATAATGATAAGAAAGCCAGCTCACCCTCACGGCTGACATACTTCCCTGCCATCTCCACCCAGGCTCCCTTCAGACACCGTCATACTGATCTCAAAGGCAGTACCAGAGGCAATACAGCTGGGGGACTCCGGCATATTTGTGCCCATGGGTACCCCACTTATCCCCTGTCCTGGTAGGGACCTGTATTTGATGTGGTGACTTCACAAAGGCGAAAAGGACCATTATACCTGTTAGTTTGACTCCTGGAGTCAAAGGGCCTTACACTCTCCAGCACATGCTTGGCTAGAGCATTGCCTCCAGAGAGATGCCCAGTTATAACCCGCAATCCCCAAAAGAAGCAGATCCACATGGAATGTTATGTTACTGCGTGGTTTATTCCCAGAGCTCATCATTCTTACTCTTAACAGCTTCCTCGTTGTCCCTTGGTGGTGCCTTGGATTTTCTTCCAGTCTTTGGCTTCACTTCTCTTTCTGGGCTGGAATGAAGGGCCTTGTTAGACTGGCTACCCCCTCCTTGCTCTCCCTCAGGCAGCCATTTGATAGCCTTTGTGCCACAGCATTGCTCTGAAGTAAGTTTCTGTTGCTTCTGAACTTTCACCTTTCATTACGTTTCTCGTTCTTGTGTAGTTTGAAGCATTATTGACGTGACCGACTGTTCTTCACCTGTACGGCATTGCAAGTAATTGTGGAATAGAAACCAAATTCAAAGTCAGTACAATGAATAAAAAGACTGATGTTCTTTAAAGATAGGAGCAGAATCAGGTCCTTCTGCTCCATCAGAGGAGCTGTGTGTCAGATGAATTTTTAGCCTATGAACACTTTCATCTCTTCTTAGCAAGGCATTGAAACTGTTCTCTTTGTTACACAGATGTTAACAGACTGGATGTTCCCAAAATGTTAAGTGGAAAATGTAAAAAGAAGAACAGAAAGGTAGACAGGCAGATAGACAAAACTTTGGTAAACCCATTTTTAAGAACAGAAGACTTGCATAAACAAAGCCTAATTAAGCTCCAAGTTAAACTCTGTAGGAACTGATCTTGTGAGAAGAAAAGAAAGATGGGATAGAGTTCATGCCTTCCTCCATCATCTTTACATTCCTACCATGACCCTAGCAGGGAAGAAAATCCTGCTACAATTTGTCTGTGGTGGCTGTCACTTTCATTATTATGAAAATGCAAATTTGCTCTCTTGACCTACAGATAACTTTTAGAAGTGCCTTAAGTATGTATGTTTGAAATGTTCTTGGCTGTATGGGAGGGTTTTTTTTCAAGTGTGCTAGTTCAAAACATTGAATGTTAGCTACAAGTGGAATTGAGGAAATATTGCCTTTGTAAAGGCAAATATTTATTTAATTATTGAAAGCGCAGTGCAGACATTAAACCTTTGAGGTCTAAGGTTGCTGAGGGACAACTTGCACTAAATGATTTAAGATCCTGTTCCATATATATAAGAGATTACCGGTTTAATTTTCTACAGCGCTTGTTAAGAGCCGCTTCTCCCTAGCGTGAATAAGGAGTTGTGTTTCCTTGTATTTTTCTCTCTGTTTATATTGGCAGGACCCAAGTCTGCCATTCTGTGACAAATAGGAATAACATACTGCCCCCTCCTGCTGTACCTCATCTGTGGTCCAGAAACATGCATTCCTCTTCCCTCACGAGTGCCTGTTTCTATGCGCGTATGTATTTGGCACGCAGTGAGGCCACAAGTAAAGGACTGCTCATATGTATGCAGCTGTGTCCCTTGTACGTCCTCCTTCTCAAAACTTTAAGGGCTTTGTTAGGAGGGAAAAAAAAGCTGCTAAGCCATGTTTGGACCTTCTCTGAGGGACTGTTTTAGTGACTGACACATCTCCTCTTAGCAGCGGTTGTTTCCCTTATTCCAGTTAGTTCTACTTCATTTCCAAAAGTAGGACAGCTGGAGGTTTGTGTTGTTGCACATCTCTCTGAAGAGTCCCTGTGTTTGTTTAAGGTCTGTTGCTAGAATTTAGCATATTTTAGCTGTGGGAGAGAAGACACCAGATAGTTGAGTTTCTGGGAGATTTTTGCTAGGCAACTTGTGCATAAACTGAGGGAAAGCTTGGGGTTATTTTTCCTACCCTCATGGTTTTCACCCCTACTCAGGGTATAATATATTACCCTTGGTCAAAATGGGCATTGTCCTTACAGCTCATAAGTATGCTTTAGAGAATATGTTGGTTTTTTTTTTAAAAAAGTATTATTTATTTTTGCTTTTCAAATGGACCAGGTCATGCAGTAATTATATTGTTTAGAGAAGGAAGGAATCCCAGTTCTTCTGCATGTTGCTCATATATCTATGCAGTCCACATTGTGCTCTGCTTTCAGAATACCAGGACTATGGTCAAGAAAGGTAAGATGGTATTTTGTTAAAATGTCATATCTTTTCCTTGATCATTCCCTTTACAAAAACTTCTATCCATGAGCACAGGAGGTTAGAAAAGAAATGTGGGAATGAAAACCACAGGAAGACATTGGCAACACAATACACGTTGCTAAGACAACTCAAAATTTGGTAGATGTTTATCTTTTACTCTGTTCTGTGCATTCCATACAGAGATTTTCAGTCAGATTTTAATTTGCTAGAATAAGAAGTGTGAGAGGACACACAGTGAGAGTGTCCTGTTTCCCTATTCATGCCAATTTTACCACCCAAACACTTGTTTTTGCACCCAGGGCCATGCAAGGTTTTCCTGGAATCACAGTTGGAAGGGTCTCAGTGGAGCATGCATGCATGGTGACTTCCTCTGCCCATGCTCGCATACGTATGGGTTCCTTGCTGCAACTTGCATGTACTGCCCATGCCTGTCCACCCACACAACCACAAAAGCAGAAGAGGCTGTCAAAACACCGACAAAAATGGTGTAGTAGCTGCTCTGTGACACAATGGAAAATGTTGCACAGAATATTGTGAGCTTCTAAATAACTAGAGCTGCTAGTTACAAGGATCTGCAAAAGTGTCCAAGAGCTCAAATCATTCATTGTAAGACTGATGGAGAGCATCTGTTCTTAATGGGAACAGTGCTGGCTGTGTCAGCAGTGGAAGTTGTGGAAGAGTATTTCTGTCCATGGAAGTTCTGCTATTTAGGCCACAGTATATCTATCTGACATGTATTACAAGTGTTTGTAACTTTACTACCATGTGATTAATCAAGGCATTACTCTCTTTGTTTCTAAGTCAGACTCCAGTAACTTCTTCTTCCAGCTGACTACAAACTTCAGTAAGTTCTCTGGAGTTCTCCGGAGTCTTTATATTCGCATGGGTCCTATATGTGTTTGTTCCTGTATTACTCTCTAATAGTGTGTTTTAATTTCCAGTGAGAATCTTATCTTTGGTTCACATCTCTGACTGTGGTTTGGTGTGGAGCCAATCTAGTATGGTCTTGTCCAAGCAGAAGATAGCCATCTGGCATTCTTCTCATTCCCATTGGAGGGAAGCAATTTTTGGAAAGATATTAAAAGGAAAATAAGCCCTGCAGGGGAGGATATCTGCTTTTATAGTATCATGTACCCAAGGATTTTCTGACTCATGTTCTGTAGAAAAGATTAACTTTTTGCTGGCCAACTGAGAAAGTATTTAAAAGCTTGTTATGATGGTGTTATCAAAACTGGTGGTGTTTCACTGGGTTTGTGCAGAATGATGCTGAGGTCCAGCTGTTGAATACATGGTTGGCTATCTGGCTGGGCTGTCTTTGAAGATGCATTCAGAGACAGGTAGGGCTATTACTTTGCTAGGGGCGTGTAGCATGCTGGGAACAGTGAGGTCTTTTGAGGCTGGTCACTGTCTGCACTCATCCCTTGGCACCAGGCTTTGCCAAGAAGGTGAAGGACTTTGAGCCAGGACCAAGGCTACGAGGTGAATTAGTCTGGGGCCAAAATCTAGAAGATGCCAACAGAGCTCAGTGTCCTCCCAGCTGGCAATGGCACTTGCTTTGAGGGTGGTATGTGTGGCCTTTCCTCAAGCGCAACCCACAAAGCAAACACTGTCGTCTCTAACAATTATTCAGTAAAATAATTGTCTGGCTATACTTTAATGTGGTTGCTTTCGTCCTGCATCTGCATCTCATCTGTTCTCAGACTGGATGTGAATTGAGGTTGCCCAAAGCAAGATAGTAGTATGTAGATGGGATTTGTACTGGCTACATTGGCTGTGTTTTCTGTTTTCCTGTCATCTCTCAGGTGATTACATTTTCTGATTATTTCCTTTCAGATGTGAAAAACCTTTCAAATACACCTTTAGAAACAAGACTAAACATTTTCAAGTATGTTTACTGTATGATTTTTCCCTTAACTCACCAGGAGTCAAAAGGAAAATTTAAACTCATGGACTGAAAAACCTTTCTCAGATTCATAATCCTGTATGGTCTTTTAAAAATTAGAAACATCTAGCTATTTTTAATTATAAATAAACATTGTTTCGATAAGTATTTGAAAATATTAAAAAGAAAAATATCTTTAGAGAGAGTGTTTATGTAGAAAACCTGATGGGTATTGCTGGAGGTTTCCATCCTGCAGGCAAGTAGGTCTTGTAACTGAGCACATACAGGGCTCAGTGGGGATACCCCAGTATTTACCCAGAACCAAGACCTCAGCTTTTTTAGGTTTACTAAATCACTACAAAGAGTAGCATATACAGTCTCTCTGTGTAGCTAACAAAATAGCACAAACCCAATCTCAACTTCATAGCAAAAAAGAGACAATAATGTGATTGCGGAAGGAAAAAAAAGGTGGTGTTTGGTTTTTTTTGTTTTTTTTTTTGTTTTTTTTTTTTTTTTTTTTTTACAGCACATGAGTAAACAAAGATGCAGTCTAGAATTGAGTCAAGGTCATCAAGAGGCAATGATAAGATGTCACTTACCTCAGTGAGCTCTGGACCAGGGCTTAATACTGAAATACCTTGGAAATCTCATAAATTTTGAATAGCCCCTGATCTGAGAGGCAGTCTTTTTTAGCCACTGGTGGCTACAGTCTTTACTTATCTACCATGTAGCTGTACTTGGAAGTGTTAATTGAGCAGCTCCCTTTGTACTGGGGAGATTATTAATTCAAGTGAGGGAAGACCCTGTTAGCTCTGTATTTCAAGCATGCCAGTAAACTGTTATCAAATGCGACTCTATTTTCTTAGGAATGTTTACTGAGCTCTTAAAAGGTACAAGGATGTTTTTATAGTGACTATGGTAGAAATAGATAGTGAAGCTTAGTCATGATTTCTATCAAACAAGCCCTATCTGTTTGTGATTTAGCTAAACAAAAATGTGACCTTATTGTCTTTTGCCATCTTTGAAGAATTAAAATAAGAATATTTTATTTGTCAAGGGAAGAGTTCAAAATAATTTAACAGGATTTTCATTGTATACCAGGATAAGTATAGAGATGATGAACCTCTTTATGTGTTAATTTAATTTAATTCATTATGTGGTGTGATTCTGGGAATACACCTTTTCTCAAGAAAAGAAATATTCTGGGAATGCAGGAAATATGAAGCAATCCTGTCTAGTGGCTGCATTTCTCTTAGAAGCATTGTATGTAATTGGAAAGTATGTATGTTTAAAATAGATGGTATCTTACTATTGAATGGAGATGGCAGAGATATCTTTGGCTCTTTCAGCCCGAGGACAATACTATAAAGTTTCAGGTCAGGTGTGAATAATTTTAAAAATCAAGGAAGTTAGAGGACCTCGTCTACGAGGGGATGATATCCTAATATGGTGCTAAAATATGTACACATAGCAGGGTATGCATTGTTCTTCAGTAGTAAAACTAAAAGGATGATAGAAATAGCTGGGTATTTAACCAGAAAAAGTAGGGCCAGAAGCGACATATAGTCCACTCTGACTCTAGCTCCTTAGCCCACGTGTCTGAGCAGCCACTCAGGTGCTATCTTACAGAAGTAGGTTCAAACTAAGCCACAAAAGTTGTAGTAACCCATGTTATCCACATCTGAACTGCTCCTTAGAGGTTTCATACTCCAAATCCAACTTTGGCCTCAAATGTTGACAACTACATGATACAATAACAGGTATATACATGTCTAGAGGACTCTTAAACATACATAAAAACCCTGGCTGGTCACCTCTGAACAGATGATGTGTTTCTGGGATTATCATATCCTGATGTTATCTTCATGACCTCCGTTGTATGGTCATGGTCTTTGTCTTTTAAAAGAGAAAAATATGCAATCAGATTCAGTTATTAGGCTACAATGTCAACTAGGTTTTAAAACCATGTGGGGCAGTGATGCCATTAGATGTAGTCTAATTGTGGGCAAGACAGGGCATTACTCTTCTCTCAATTTGGGAAATGAGGGAGAGTCAACATTTTTTTTTTTTTTTTTCAACTGGCATTTCTGGAACATTTGTAATTTGAAATTAGAATTGTAGAAATATGGGAAAATTTGGCATTGTTGTCAAGGAATACCCTGTCTGATAAAGAAGACGGTGTTTCTGACATTACTGAATTGACCGATGTCTTTTAAACAAATGGCCCTTATTTTTTAATCACCATTACCCTGAGTCTCCTCTTTTCTTTTGCTATCTTTAGGGAGTGCCTTCTCTCTCACTGGGTGATATTCCTTCTCTTTTATCTCCCTTCTCCCATGAATTTTTTGTAAGGAAATACAGATTTTATAATCTGGTCTTCCTAGCACAAGAAGGACTGGCTTTTCATGTGAAAATCTTTACCAGTATTTTATAGAAAAAAGAAAGCTCGCATAAACAGTTTTTTTTTTCACCCCAGAGACAGGGAGATAAAAGGAACTTCTTTTGTGGTTCTTCAAGAATGCATGCTTGAATATGTAATTACTCAAAAAATGAATTACAATAATGGAAAAAAACTTAAATGTTTGATGTAGTCTTTCAAAAATAACCTTCAGATATGTAGTTTTTCCAATGTAGTTTAACCCATCTTGCTGTCATTTTGAGCCTACACTGTCCTAGAGTACTGCTGTGATAGTGTTTCTCTGCTTCTTGGTCTGAGGATCAAGTGTCAGCAACTTCTGCTGAAGTCAACGTGAGTGGATGGCCCTCATGCTTTCTAAGAAACAGCATCACAACTCTTGCTGGGATGGGCTTCTCCAACAAATAATACTATAAGAGCAGTAAAAAATTTATGCTTTTACTTGCATGGTTGGTTTATAGCCCTTTTAATATTAGAGACAGACCTGTTTCTGGTTTTGAAAAACTGTTATTAGGATCACCTATTTCTCATAAAAACATTTAAACTCTTGAAGAGATAGGTACTGTAAAGTGATAAACACAAGGCATTCTAAAATCCAAATGTTTTCACTTTATTTGTTCATATGTAATGATTAGTGTGCCAAAACTAGAAACACATCAGATGCCTGTGGCATGCACAGTCTCTGGCTGCATGTGTGCCATTTTAAAGTCACTTAGCATTAATCCATGACAGGCTTAGTCCAAGAACTTTGTCTAGGACTTCCCACAGGTATAAGGAAGTTCAGATCTGGATCCTAGTGTAAAATTCTGGGTTTAATTTGTGAAAGATGTATTCCAGGCTTCCCACATTAGCTTTTTAGTCTTGCTTGTCCTTGTAGGTCCTCTGCTTCAGACTTAGGGTAGGTTCAAGCTCAGACCCACCCTTCATCTTTAATCTAATGAATGGTTGCTGTTTAGGCTTTTGAGAGGCACCTCAGAGGCTGCTGCCCCCACCTAGGCCAGAAGCTGAGAGTGGTAAAGAACAGGGAAGTAATTTGGCTCTGCCTTTTGAAAGAAAACATTGTCACCTCTGAAGGACAAAATGGGTTTCAGTTGGGAAGCACCTACCCACCGAACTCTTAGTGAGTAACATGGGAAAACAGTGGATTTTCTGAGTACTTTCAACAGGAAACTGCACATTGTTGCCCGTTAAAACACAATCATCCACAAGCACCCAGAGGAGCAGACTGCCTCAGCACTGTCAGGAGCTGGTAGTGCTGGTGGGTGTGGATGTGGACATGCCAGGCTGTGGAGCAATGCAGGGAGGAGGTGGGAGAGGCAGGAAGGACCCAGATCATGCAAGGGCTTGCTGACTTCATCTTGTGAAAAGGCACTCTCAAGTCCTCTCTTTTGATGCAGCAGTGGAAGTAGTTTGAGAGCAAATAGGCTGCTTGTTACATGTGTAAAGATTTTTTGTAACTTTGGCTTAATAATTTGTATCAGAGGGAGAACGTTCAAGGTCAACACAAGGCCACAGACCACACCAAGCAGTTACTTCCAACAGGTCTCGTTCAGGCCCTGAGCCTGGATGAGATCAGGGGATAGGATGAGATGAATCCCTGGTATGAAGCAGTATGGCAAATGGCATGCCATTCCTTGAAACCTGGTGGTGTCTACAGGGACACAAAGAACAAATTAAAAAAATGCAAGTACAAAAGAATGTACAAGCTAAAATTTGCATTGGGCTAATTGAGTCTGTACAGAGACTAGATAGAGAATGGATTGAGAGCAGCCCTGAGGAGAAGGACTTAGGGGTGTTGGTGGATGAGAAGCTCAACATGAGGCAGCGATGTGTGCTTGCAGCCCAGAAGGCCAAGTGCATGCTGGGCTGCATAAAAAGCAGCATGACCAGCAGGTCCAGGGAGGTGATTCTGCCCCTCTTCTCTGGTGAGACCCTACCTGGAGTACTGTGTCCAGCTCTGGGGCACCCAACATAAGAAGGACGTGGACCTGTTGGAACCAGTCCAGAGGTAGAACATGAAGATGATGAGAGGGCTGGAACAACTCTGCTACGAAGACAGGTTGGGATTTGGGGTTCTTCGTCCTGGAGAAGACTCTGGGGAGACCTTATAACAGCCTTCTAGTATCTGAAGAGGGCCTAGAGAGATAGTGAGGGACTCTTTATCAGGAAGTGGAGTGACAGGACAAGAGATAATGGTTTTGAACTGAAAGAGGGGAGATTTAGATTAGATATTAGGAAGACATTCTTTACTGTGCAGGTGGTGAGACACCGGAACAGGTTTCCCTGGAAAGTTGTGGGTGCTCCATCCCTGGAGGTGTTCAAGACCAGACTGGCTGGGGCTTTGAGCAATCTCGTATAGTGGGAGGTGTCCCTGCTCCTGGCAGGGGCGTTGGAACTCTATGATATTTAAGGTCCCTTTTACCTAGACTGTTCTATGGTAAATCACTCCAGAGAGACCCTGCAAATATAGAAAAGGGAGGAAGGGAGAGGGCTGTGTGCTGTGGCTCTGGTGCCCCTCTCACACTTGTCGATCCCAAACCAGGTTGTAAGCAGACATGGTTTTGTGTAGCACTCCTAGTGATGAAGAATATGTGTGTATGAAGGGTTAATGTATTAGGTGTCATGAACCCAGTCTTTCCATCTTTTTGCTGACATGAATATGAATGGTATGGTCCAGTAGAAGGACTGGCATAAAAAACCTTCCATTACCTAGAGCCCCAGATTTTGAATTGCCATGCCACAGAACGTAAAACACAGGGTGTAAACCACAGAGCTGGCATTGGCTCTGGCAGAGAATTGAGCATACATGCAGTCAGACCCAAAATTGCCCAATGTTAACATAAATTCTCTATAGGTAAGATTTTTTCCAACAGGCATAATTAAAAAATAGGCTAACAGAATAATGTTTGTTGCATTGAATTGTGTAAATGTGGAAGAAAATACTCAGCAGTTCCTGGTGGGAAATATTAGCTCCTGGAGTAGGGGAGGTTACAGTAAATGTTGTATGTCATTAAATCCTGTACACTTAGAAACTGTTTTTCACGCAACTGCTTCTGTATTGAAAATATAAATCACAATGCCAGATTTTACTTAATTTTACACAAAAACTGGCATGCACAAAATTGCAGAATTGTTTTCTACTCCCTGATGATGTATATTCAGAATAGAAACTTTTTTTCCAATAAGAATCTCAAAATATTAAAATATTCTGGCCCACCAAAACTATATACTGCTTATGCCTTGGCATTTCCCACAAGAACCAAAAGGCTGCCAATTACACAAATATATGCACAGCAGAGAACTACTATACAAAAAAAAATGTTCTTTTATATAACATTTTTAAAATATTTTGCTTTGCTGGCTTTTGGTCATTTTGAGGAAGGCTTGAAAATATAATGTATAATAAAGTTCAGGGCTAACATACAGGGCATGGGGAAAATTAGAAAATCTGTATTGTAGGAGAACCTTGACATCTTCTACTAAATACTTCTTGATTAAAAAAATCACTTTTGATTTCTAGTCAGGCTTTTTTTTTTCCTGCTTTGTGTGCATATTGCAGTACCGTAGGAGTAAGATGTGCTTCTGCTGCGTGTGCTGTTTCCTCATTAAAACCAGTGAGAAAGAATTTGCTCCATCAATCCACAGTTTCTATGCTTGTTTGCTGACCCTAAAGTTTGTCAGATATGCTCACCTTTTGCCACATTGCCAAAAGGAAAAGGATGCTGGTTTTGCCCTCAGGCAGCTGAAGGCAGATATCTCTCAAGGATTATTCTGCTCTGAATTAAAAAAAAAAATCGCTTTGCATAATTGCTTAAGTGCTTAAACTTATTATCCACCCAATGAGGATAATAATGTGTACATGGTTAGATTTACTTGGCAGGAGCTTTTGATTTATATTCCCCAGGAGGACAGGTCTGAAGTGATACTTGCGGTGGTGGCTGTGTCAGTGCTTGGCGGCGTGGCTGGCTCTCCTGCCTGGGGGAATTGCTTCCTCTCTCCAGGCAGCCTGCTTTCCCTTGATCTAAAGGATCCACCCAACACGTTGTCCTTTGTTACTCAGAGCTCCTCACAGCCTGAGAACCTCATAAAACTGTTACAAGGACTTTGTATTCTTGGATCAGCTGAAATGCTAGGTAGCGACTTCAGAAGTGATGGGTTTATGCACTAGAGGTAAACACCCAGCTGCCACTTCATTGTGGTTACTGTGCTTCACAGAAAAGTTTCATTTTCGAGGCCAAATCCCACACTTCAGTCAGCACCCTGTGTGCCTCTTACACCTGCCTGTGAACCAAACTTGCCCTGCAAGGCAGCATGTTCAAGAAGAGGATGTGGCTGCCCAAAGGTGGCCAGCAGTGCTGGGGCAGATGCCTCTGGGTGTCTGAGACAGGTCTGGGGGTACGATGTGGACCCACAGGAAGTCTGTTCCTGCCCAAAGACTGAGGTGTCTCCAGTGACCTGAAAGTATTCAGGCCAAGGTACTCATTCTCCTAATTTCCAGCAGTTAAAATGGATTTATCTGAAAGTAGCCAGATCCTCCAGACAGGCTGTTGGCCCTGCATAGCAGGAACAGTTGCATCTAATGTTAATTTAAACTGACACTGGGGGTCAGGACTCCTCATTAAAGCTCTGAGGAGTAGGTTGATGTGGGTGAGAGGAGAGCCAGAAAGACAGTGTGGTTCATATCAGCTTGATTCTTCTATTCCTCAAGAGGAAATCTGCTTAGAAAAAAAGTGTTCTCTCTGACCCTAAACTAGAGCACTGTCATTAAGGTTAGAAAAATGCTTGCCCAAGGTGGGAGTCCCTGGGACAAGCCACTAGGAGCATTTTAATGCCTTGCATGGGAGTCAAGTATAAGAATAATTGATGTTAAGAAAAAAATCCTGCCCACAGCTCACTTCAATTCACTGCGACTTCAGTTCTGCAACTGGCAGAGCTCGGCTTCCCCCTCCTGGGGACAGGGCGAATGGGCAGGAGCAGGCAGAAGCTTTCCCTCCTGCCTTTGCTCCACTTCGACACTGGTTTTTTAACTGCTGATTGTAGACACCTTTGGCTTTGTGTGACTGTGTACCGTTAAGGTGTTCGTGAAGGACAAGACGATTTAGAAAAACAAGATTACCCAGTAGGATGAAATCTGCTGCGCTAATGTTTTTATCTCTGTTATATAAAATATATATATATATAAACCCCCTCATAATTACTATTTTGAAATGATCACTGGGGATAATCTTCATTGTTCTCATGCTGTAAATAGAAGCCCTGTGTACACCTAATACAGAAGTTATATTTTGGGTCACAAGAACATACCTTTTCTTTCTTTAGCTTGAAAAATTTCTTTAAAGGATTGCAAAAAAGGTGATGGAAAGTTCAAGGTTAATCAATCTTTATTCCCTTTTTAGAAGAAAGTGTGCAAGCTTTGTTTATAAAAAATAAATCACATCTTATTATAAAGATACAGACAAGGGAAGGCAATGTTAGACTGATTTGGTTCAGTAATAACATCACTGCTTTCAGTTAATCTATCAAAAGATGAGGGGACTTTCTTACAGATACCCGAGAACAACAGCACTTTAGTTGTGCACCCTACTTCGTATTTCTTTTTAGTAGCCTGGGCACGATCTAAACCAGATACATGAAACGTAAGCAGTTACTGATAGCTTTAATTCTCACAGAAGTGTCAAGGGCATCCAGTCCTTTGAAGCAGTAAGCATCTGTTCATATGAAAGGGCATAGTTTCAGTGTTGTACAGATCCATTTCCATGAATGGCTGAACTTATTTTTTTTCTCCTCCTCCTTTTAAAATCAAACCCAAGAGAATAACCTTTTTCTCT
>VZRU01009164.1:94538-107180 GCA_013398155.1 Pedionomus torquatus
TTTTTTTAATTATTATTATTATTTATTTAAAAATAAATATGCTGGTACATATCTCACCATTGGTAAAGTCTGTAACTTTAAATGAACACAAGTTTGGAAAGATTATAAAAGAAAATACTATTTGTTCATGCAAAATCCAGTGTATGGTATGCCTGGAGGCCCAAGGAAGTTTGAGCTTTCATTAATGGCTGCAATGCTACATGTGTCCATAAATGTTAGAAACATACTTAGATGTTTCATCTTATTTCCTAAGACTGCTTCCAGAAAAGTAAGAAAAAAAGCTCTCATTTGACTGATTCAAATCAGCAATGACCCAGGGCCTAAATGGATTGAGAAAAATCATCATTTCTTTGGGGTTCAGGAGACAGAAAACTTTTTTTAAAAAATAACCTAATTTTCAAGGCACTAAAGGTTGCACCCCATATAGGGCATCTGGGGCAATTAATGGTTCTGAAAGTCAGGCAGTTTGCCTTTTAGGGAGAAGGGAAAAACATTCAGCAGCTTTACCTGAACACTCAATGGACATTAGGCTGTTCTTCATGTTCTTGACCATAAGCTTTTGCTCAGTTTGATCTTCCCTCTTGTAAAAGGGCACCGTGTGCTAATGAAGGGGTTTTAGCTTGATGTGTTACTGTACTTGTCAAAAGGCAGTATATTAGACAGTGCCAACTCCACCAATAATAAGGAATTAAAGGTTTGCCACTGACTTTGACATGTACAGATGTTGCCTTAGGCAGAGCTGGTGGATTTCCTAGAGCTAAGAAGTCTTCTTTCTTCTCATCTTTTAATCATCTTCAAATAATTTCCAGTATTTTAATATCTAACTGAAAATTGCTGTCACTGATAGAAAAGTGAATGAGGGAGCACCTGCAGAATCAATGATATAAATGTTGGCCCTGACACTTATTTGTAGAATTCCATTTTAGTGAGAAATAACATTGGGGTTTCAAAGTTATGACTTCTTGTGTGGTTCTTACCTAACAGCTTTCCCACAGGTAATTTGTCCTAATATCTCTGCTCAATATCAGGTACTTAAAAATATGTATGTGCACAAATCTGAATTGAAAGTTTAATAAAAAAAGGCAGAAAATTGACCATATATTAAGTAGATCGTTGCAGCATGTTTGCACACAAGATATTTGTCTTTCATCCTCATTTGTGTAGCTTTCTCAGCTGTGCATTTGATTGCACTTTTCTTAGGAAAGCCAAGAGATATGAAAAGTTAGAACTATCTCTCGCCTGTGTGCTGGTGGAGTCCCTCATGGCTTTTTTCCTCAGCCTCTTTAAAAGAAAAATAATTGCTACTTTAAAGTTTCCTCGATGGTCTGCTGAGTGCTAGCAAAAGCAGTGTGGTTGCTCTCCCAGGCCATACCAGCCACTTGTGATACACAGGAAACAAATATAAAGCCTCTGTTTCTGTTTAATAAGGAGCGCAGGATATGAGCCTGGAAATTGCCAGACTAGATGCAGATTTCAATGAAAATACAAAGCAGTTAATTGTGTCCATATGTCCTTATGTCCATATTTAGTCCAAATTTCTGTTTCTTCCTGTGGTTCCATCCTATTTAGATATCCAATTTTTGTTCATGTAGACCAAAAACCTGAGAAGCTCATAGCTTCCCAGTTAGTAGCTCTTATTAGTGCATGCTCATCATGTTTGCTAGAAAAGAAAATCCAATGCAGGGAGGTACTTCTGTGTCTGAGGAGATATATTTCTAAAACTGTGGATTTGCTGGAACATTAGAAAGGCTTCAACATTAGAAATCCTCAGTGTTACACAAAAATACGTGGCAAAAAGTACCTGTTATTATTAAGCAGTGCAAATTGCTGACTGTCTAATACAAACCATCCTAAATAGCCAGTTATGGAAATATCTGCTTCTAGATGCATCAGTGTTAGTGCTGCTCCCAAGACCTTCATTTTCTAATGTTACCTGCTGTTGCCCTATCCTACATCTGAAACGTCATAATTTGTTTTTAAGAGAAGGATCTTCAACTTGCAGCTTTGATTTGAACCCCTCACATAAATGTTCTTAGCCAGACAGAGTTCTCCTTGGCTTCAGATCCTTTCTGTATCCCAACACCGTGTATTTTAAGGGCCAGGCATGGCATGCTCACAGGATGGCCCTGAATGGAGCCACAGACAGCATTGGCAGATCACCTCGATCACCATTCCTTCTCCAGAGTGCCGATTCTGAAGATGCTGGCTAATGCTGCTTAGCCAGCTAATTGCTGGCAGTTTTTCACAGCCTGTTACATTTCTTCATTAGATGCTGACAGTGACATCTGATTATGTTCAACAAGAAATTTCCGGATTGTGTAAACTTTGAGGAACAGACAGCACGAATCAGATTTAAAACTTATAAGTGGTATATGAAAGTATCAGTGAGCCTAACCATTATGACAGCTGCTTTTTCTTACTTTTTGCTTTTCTTTAGTAATCCCTTATTTTTGATTCCTTTTTCAAGTGATGGAAATGGAATAAAGAGTAACACTAGTGGGAGCCCTCAGCTGACTTGACAGCACTAGCACAGCCCTCTGTGCTCCCTGTAGGATGGCACCATCCACAACATTTAGTTTGCCCTGTTTCGTTACTCCGGTTTTTAACCCTCGCTATAGTCTGCTGAGGTTCATGGGCCCTTTTTCTGGAGCAAACAGGAAAATCTTTATTTCCTCCACTGTGCAACCTTCGCCAAACAATCTACTTGCAGGTCAACTCACTGGACCTACGCTTCCATTTTAAGGGGCTGTGGCAGGAATCTCCCAGGCCTATTCAGGCCTCCAAGATAGATCCACTCTGCCTACACCACGCAATAGGTTCCCGATCTTCCCTTCCATTCCCAGTCTCTCAAAGGCTTTCCACTTTCCAAAAGGTTTTGGAAAGACCCAGTTTCTTTTGCCGGCCTGAGTCAGAGAGATGATGCTCTGTCTCCTCCAGCTCCTCTGTGCTACAAGGACTAGGACAGTGCATTGCGATGCAGAGCTGTGAGTGCCCATGCCATCGGCTATCTTGGAAGGGAAAGGGGGGCTCCCAGGTGGATTTGCAGATTCATTCCTAAAGGGCACAGGCTCTCCTCAGGTAAACAAAGATGTTGGAGAGACAAGAGAGATATTTGTTATTTATTTATTTGTCTGTTAAGTATTTCAAGATACGTTTTCCCTCTTGGAGATGTTCCCAGGTTACATAGGGGTTGTACAAGCAGATTTGCTGTGTAGAGTAAGTATAGATGAAAATTTGACACCTTATCATTACATCAAATGGTCAAAAAAGTTTTCATATGTCCCTAAACATTTTTTAAAAATAAGGTGGTATCCATTCATGTATTTATATGCTTATAAACATGAAGAGCAACATGAATTTTATTAGTCATCTAGTAGTATTCTATGCAACAGAGCTATTGGAATTTCTGTATTGCCAGATGTATACACTGCTGAAGTTCTTAGTGGTAAATGCAACAGGGTTTTTAGCTCCTAAAAGAGATAGATTGTTGGTGATCTGTGGAAAACCATACACTTCTTCAAGCTAATTGACTTATAAAGAAATGCCTATGATAATTTTATTGGAAACTTCTGCTTTATTAGGAGGTCCATATTTGTGTCATAATATGGTGCTGAAGATTTATTTTGATGTCTTTTGCTCAGGATAGCAAACAGTCACAGTTTCGTTCATCCAGGCTGCACTTGATTAAAACATCTGTGAACTTCAGTGTATTAATTGTTTATTTGTAAATATTGTATTAATAGTTTAAGGTTTGGGGTTTTTTTGGCATATATCTTCTGCCTGAATGGCAAGTCATCTTCCCATGAAATATCAAATAAAGTTGGTTCAACAATTCTGTCACTTATTTTCCACACAATTGCGGGTTTTTTTTGCCTTTGTGCTGTCTTTTGCTCTTCAGTCCCTTGATATAAATTTGTGACACCACAAGTCAATGCAAAACCAATTATGGTTTGACATAATATGGTTGCAGGCTTTTTGACATTGTCTGGTTTGAAAAAGCTTATCTCACTGTCTTCACAGCTTATTATAAAATTCTGCTCCGGAAACATCACAAAATTCACATAATGAATGAGAAATGCAGTTGTTTGTCACTGTCATGATTTCCTCTCCAAACCCCAAATATTATTCTCATTTATCAACTAAACCTTAATTAAATAAACCTCACATAACCCTATTGCAGCAAGGCTCTTGTGAAACTTGTTTTATGTTTTGAGTCCCTTAGCTGAAACGTGTTCTGCAGCTGCAAAATGCTCGCCTTGCTTTATTGAGCAAACTCTCTAAATCTGCTGCCTGCTGCTCACACTTCAGGGTTTTTCTTTTTGGTGTGGTAAGAAGAGGAATTAAACCCATCATATTCTGTATAATGACCTAGGCAAAGTGTTAGGTTTTGTGCTGGAGGGATCTGTTGTACTGGTATAATCTGTTAGCAATGATGTCATGGAGGACTGAAAATAAGACTAAAGTTAGAATGTTCTAGTAGAATGAGAGAATACTTTCCTGCTGTAGAGATTAAAGATTATTAATGAGGGGAAAATGTACATATTGCAGCTCTTAGGCTGACCTATGATTCAAACAAACGCCCAAATCCAAGAAACTGAAAAAGAAAGTAAATGTCAATTTATTGCATCCGTTCCAGTTAAGATAATATGTAACATATACTACATTACAACATGACCACCGTAGTCTCTAGACACCATTCCAAGAGAAAAAGCATAGACAATTCACTGCAGTGGAGATGATGGAAATTTTATTACAGGAACAGTGTCAAATGATATATCATATATTTTCTTCATCAAGGTAATGAAATGTTTGGGATTGACAAACATATTTTGTTAGATGAACTTTCAGATTGCATGCAAATCTTAATGAAATTGCTGGAAAACTAGTGCTTCACCAGAAGGAAACAACCTCATTAAAATGCTGGATCTTTCACTTTGAAGCAGATAGGAATATTTTACAGACATGAGTCAAAAATGATATTTTTAAAAACAAACCTGTCTTAGAGTTCACAGTCCTTTATTGATTTATGCACCCACTAAAATTAAGCAGGGTATAAGAGGAAAGTTTAGTGATGAGGGGGAGAGATCATAGGAACTACTGAGTGCTAAACCAACAAATGAGTTGTTCTACTGGTATAGCAAATAAATGTGTGTTCTGCTGGGATGAGTGAGGCATGTGATTGTTCTCTGCTCCTCTGATATTGATCATAAATCAATAAAGAGAGAAGTTAGAGGTATTTGATGTGAATAGGAACTAAGAGGAAACTGAAACAGTGCTAGTAAACTCTTCTGTCCCTATATGAAAAAGAAAAAAGAAGTTAGTTCCTCCTTAAAACACATCTAATAACTAGGGCTTGTGCTTTCATTTGATACAGCATGGAGTCAAGGGTAAGCAGCAGAGTTCAGGCTCACATTAGAACTTCCCCCAAATCTTTGGGAGTGAAAGTGAAGATCCTTTCTCCAGTTTGAAGCATTGTCCAGAGAGTATATGACTCACCAATTGAACAAATGAGGGACAGAGCACGGTGTTGATGAGCAGGTGTTTGCATTGCAACTGGGAGGTCTGATTGCAACCGGAGAATGGATTTGCACACTAACTTGAATGGGCTTGCTTACTAATTCATAGTAAGCACGTGTTTCTGTTGCACAGCTGTCTCACCTGTCCAGTCACAGCCTTACTCCCCATCTTCCCTTCTTGTATCCCACCCATCTGCCATGGCCTCTTTCCTGCTCTGTGACACAGTGTGGGATGCAGGTGGTGGGACCCGGAGGGTACCCGCTTTGCAGCTTCTACCTGCAATGGCAGCCCTTTCTCTTCCTGGAGCTAAATGCTGGGGTGAGAGAAGAAGTTACATCTGAATATTCTCATTGTGAAACTAGTTGCCGAAGAAAAAACACGATGTAAAATAGCTGTGGCTAGTCATTGATATCAAAATGTGCAGGGGAAATATACTAGTGCAGGTGAACAGTTTCATAATATATGTCCTGAAAGCTCATCTAACCTGTGTCTCAAAATGGACAGAAAAAGAATGGGGAAAGAATTGGGAAAGAGGATGCCTGATTCCTCACAAATGTACACATTTAAAAAAATGTACACGCTTAAAAAAGTTAAATATTAAGTTAAGCTGTTATGGTTCCTAAGTCAAAGAGAGAAGGACATACTGCATATCTTATTTTAAGTTGTAGGGAAATTTGTCTCTTGGTTTAACAAACATGCTATAAAATAAACTTCTGCAAATAAATAAATGTAGAAACAAAAAAAGGTACACCAAATATCTACCTTTTAGCTATAGTTGAGGATTTTTTTTTTTAAATTTTTTTTTTTTTTTTCTGCACTGGATCATGAAGTCTTGCTTAGGCTGACCAGAGCATATAATCTGGCCCAGGTGTAGCTCATATGGTGGGGGATCCTTACCTTACTTTGAGTGAGGAAACAGATCACTCTGCCTATTTGGGAGCTTCAGGACCTAGGGCTGGTAGGTCAGAAGTAGTGTTCTGGGCCCTGGTTCCAGAAAGCCAGAGAAAAACTTCTGTTTAGACAATAACATGAAAAAGCAGAATCTGGAAGATTTTCAGGATACTGGAACAGCCCTTCTGCTGTAAGAGAACAGAAAAAGTTAGTTATTTCTGCTGTGGGAGGTAAGAGTAGAAAGTAAAAGCTCATATAGCAGCTTATGAAACTTCATAGGTAGAAATTTGTGAAGATAGAATTGAAAAGAAATTGTGATTATTATTATCAGGTAGAAGTGCTTTCATTCAGTGAGGGGAAACATCTAGAGTTGTGCCCAACATTTTAATCCATAGAGATTTTTCACAGCAATCCTGATCATGTAAAATTCCCACTTAAACAGCTTTATTTGGTTTATTAGCAATTTCTGCTGGTAGTGATCCTACTCTTGCTTTCCAGTGTTGCAATCTCATTGTAGGCTGTGATCCGTGCTTCTGCAGCTGTGTGTCTAGACCTGTACATGCTAAAATGTTGCTGTGAGGAGGAGTCCTATTCTGGAAACTGTTAAATAGAGAATATAACAAAAAGTCATGCATAAGATTTTTCAGTTGGTACTATATTGTGCTGCCAAGTAAAAGAGGAGCCACGTATATGGATTTTTCATAATTTCTGACAACAGTGGTAATGGCTTTGATTTCATAAATGAATGCCTTGAACTGTTCTTGTCTTCAAGGCAAATCTGTGAAATATCAAGAAGAAATGATTCCTTGAAGACATACGGATGTTTAACATGTAGATCACTGAATGATTACTGGCACTTGGGCTCTTGAAACATAGCAGCTTCACCTGAAAATGAGTTAGGGAGGAAATTGTACTTTTATTGTCCTGCATTCTGCTGGGATGGAAGGAATATGTTATGTTATATTACTGTGATATCTTTACTGAAGGTATTTTCTAGTTGGTGCTTGTCAAATTTCGATTTATAGAAGCTGATTTTTATTTTAAATGTGCTTTCTTTCATAGCACCATCTGCTGGTACTTCATGGGTGCTGTAGGTTGCTGTGGAGAGCTGTGTTCACCCGTACCTGCATTTTCCAGGGGAGTGTCAACATCTACTGCATCTTGGCTGCATTATGTAGCTGCAATAGCATCTCTTTAGCTAACTTCCATTTAGCATCCATTCATGCTGGCAGAATCTGTTTTCTGAAGGTAAGCCTTCAATAATGTGAAAGCCATGAAAAGGAAAAGGAACGTTTGTGTTATGGGGACTGATGTGGGCTTGGTTCCTTAAGTTTCTGTAAGATCATCCATAGCTTTAGAGCTCTACAGAGAAAGAGGCTGTGTTTTAACAGATCTGGAAAAAATCTGTTAAACAGGTTTTGTGTTGAACTTGTCAAATTTTTCTGTTATGGCTTTTGTTTAAAGTTTTCTTGCATCTCTTCTCTGCTCAAATATGATTTGTATGAATGAATTAGCCACATTTGAGGGAAATCAGTGATAACTGATGAAACTTTTTAATGTGGATGTAGGAGATAATTTTAAGTTTGAACTGTGTTGAAGACGTCAAAGAATATTTTTATGATTTTATTAGTGAGTTCTAGCCTTGGACCTTTAGATGGGTTGTGAAGATCTAGTGACCTTTTCTCAGTAATAGTTATCTTTAGTTTATAAACTATAGCCTAGTTTTTAATATCCCGTGTCTCAAAAAAATCCCAACTCAACTCTCCTTTCCCATGCAGAAATTTATCTAAATGCTTTAAAGGATTTAATACTCATGTTTTAATCTTGTTGGCAACTGAGCTGTTTCTAGGAAAAAGTCTAACAGAGCTCTCTCTGAGATACAAAGACATCAAATTGACTCCTAAAAATATATACAAAGTGGTTAATGTTCTTTCCAGCCTTTAAATGTGCCTGAAGACTTAACACTGCATTAAGGAAATTAAGCACAATTAGACTGTAGGCTTATGGAGAGCTAGAAAATACAGATTTTTCTGAAATAACTATCACTTTAAGTAAAATGTTAATTCTTTGCCAAAGGTGGTGATGCAGAAAATTTTTGGTTACTGGCGTCCAAACAAGCAGGGTCTCCTAGCCAGCACTACAGTGGAGCCCTGTGCTCTGGAATGCTTGCTCTTCTAACTCCCTGCCCAAACAGCCCCATGTGGGGCTAATAAACCTGAGGGTTCCTGTTTCCCATGGCACTCCTTCACTAACTTAGCCTTGCAGTTGTGTGACTGCTTTGTGTTGTGCTGAGCCACAAGAATGGACTTAACGAGTTCATGTGGAAGTTTGAACTAGGTTGGTCTGGGCTTCCAGGTGTAACCTATAAGACTGGATTGTGCTTGCAGTCCAGGCATCCTGAGAGACTTTACTAAGCCTATATAGCAAGATGTGAGATCTTGCACCTCAAGGAAGCTTTCCCAACTGCAGGCATCTAAAGCAAGAAGGAAGAAGGAGAAGTTTGTAGGCTGAAGCAGAGAATCTGCTGGAAGGATGATTATGGAAGGTCAGCTTGTGAATCCATATAAAATACTTCTACTGACTCTGGCATAGTTTTGACAGCTGCATGTTAGACTACATATATTTATTTTACAACATTGCCATGAGGTGGTATTGTTATTTTAAAGACAGGATCTCTCTTTTTTTCAAGGATGAGGTGCTTGTTCACCATCACGTAGTATATCTAAGGTGTAGGAGAGAATTGAACTGGCATCATCTTCAGCTAAGCTGCAGACTAGATCCTTTGCTATAACCCCCTTCTCCTAGTACAGGAAGCTTGGTGTGCTACTTCAGCTGAGTCAAGTAGAGCTTCTTGAACACTGCGATGTACTGTATTTTTGCAAAAGAATTCAACTCTAATTTAGGCACCAGAGTAAGTGGCTTTTTGAAATCTATTTCCAAATGTCAGTCTCAACAGTGAATTTGGAGGGCTTAAGGTTAAACACAAGTACGTTACTTGGCTTTCATTTGCCGACAATTTCGTGTGTGTAGGTGGCAAGCTCAAACAGCAGCTGCCAAGTGCTTATTGGTTATTGGCTTAGAATAAAGCTGTTAGTCTTATCCTTCATTTATGCTTAGTTCTGAGGCATTGACTTTGTGTATTATTTTGTATCTGCTTTCAGAATGGTATGAAAAATGATGAAATTTAAGGTTCAACGAAGTACACAGTATCAAAGCTGGACATCTAATTTAAAATTACTTTGTAATTGACGAAGAAACATTACATCTGAAATGTTACCAATGCACAACTCAACGGCAAAACTGTGCTTAAAAGATGAGATATAACAGCCATTGAATGTAAATCTAAAAAATCTTATTAACGTTTTTCAGACTGACTTCTAAAACAAGAATGTCTGGATTGTACCCACAAGGTTTTTATTGAGATCTGTTGTTTGTGTCCGGAAGTGCCATCAGAATGTATAGTCCTGTATGCTTTGAGCATGATAAGCACACAAGCATGCTATTATAATATGCTTGATGTCATCTTGTTTGAGAGTGTGTCTTAGCTGATAACTGTAAAAAAGGACTCTGTTGTCTGGTAAAATACACTTTTATTTTTCTTGCAATTTCTGATATCATATGCAAAGTCAGTTTATAATTCCTCTATAGCTTTATTTACACAAGTTCTGACCAATGGGTCCCTCTCCTCAGCCCTTTTTGTAGTAATCTGTATTTTGCAGTCACCTACTGGAAAGTCATTGTTATCCTCAGCTTTGTTTTGAACACCATCTGTAATCTCTATTAGGCACTGACAATGACCCGTCTTCTTTCTTCTTGTGGATGTGTGTATATAAAGGATATTTGAGCAATGATAAG
This sequence comes from Pedionomus torquatus, assembly GCA_013398155.1. NCBI lineage: Eukaryota > Metazoa > Chordata > Aves > Charadriiformes > Pedionomidae > Pedionomus > Pedionomus torquatus. The sequence goes on from VZRU01009164.1 coordinate 104,802, forward strand.
ACTTGGGAGGTAGGTTTCAGTATCTGTTACACAAGTAATGTACCTCCTCCTTTCCTGACTGAAAAGATGTTTGCTTTGTGTGAATGGGTTTGTTTATGGCAAGTTTTGCTGGATCTTTCATGTATGAATCTGCATTTTGAAAACATTTTTACACTATAATGATCAAAACTGTCACAAGCAGAGTTTTTACATCAGGGAACATTTTAAGCTGTTTTCCTCTTTAACTGTCAAATCTGATACTTGATTTATTGGAAATATCCATTTAAGGCAGGAGTGGACAACTGAAGGAATTTTTTTATGCCACATTAAAGAAACTTTTCTGTAAAGGTGGTTCCAAAATAAGAGACTTGCTACCCAAATTGATTCCCAGCTCTGGGAGTTGTGTGAATTGTCCTGAAGCTTAGGCTGGCTTGAATGAGGAGAGCAGAAAACAAAAATCACCTTGGAGCCAAGCCAGGGTGAGAGGTAGCTGTGAGGCTGGTCCACTATAATTTAATTTCTCTGTGTTCATCTCCAAGAGTAGTTAACTTGTATTTCACATACTTATATGACAGATTTTTCAACTGCCCCCTTCACAAAGGATTGGTGATATCACCAGGGAGGTGTATTGGTAGACTTGGTGCTAGGTGGCTAATTTGAGATGGAAGGGCTGCCAAGACTCTGTGATATGCTCCTGCCCTGAGCTGCATGTGTTTGTCTGGAGACTGGGAGTGATGGAAGAGGAGTCTCCCCATCAGCACATTTTATCCAGGATTTCCCTGGCCCAGAGCAGTGCAGACGGGAAGAGGTTTCAGATGAGAAATTTGACTGAAACCAGGCAGATGCTATATGCCCTTCTTCATTTCTGTGCTTTTGTAAACTGTGCCCAAAGAGTTTGTTTGCCAAAGCGAAGGCTCAGGTTCTGCCAGAGGGGCTCCAGATTAAGGAAGGAAGGTTGATTAGGGAGAGTTGGAGCATCTCCTTGCTGATGCTCTCTTGCTGCCTGGTAACCCATCTTCCAGCAGCTTACTTCTACACTGCTAGACATCTTACTCTAGCAGAAGTCTTTTCATTTTTAATTCTGTATAGGTAACTGCTTCATCTGTGATAATTTTGAAAAAGTGTCATCATGTCATAAGGTGCAGTTCTGGTTTTTGAACCAAAGCCTAATTCTCCAAGTACATACATACACACACCATTTTACATGTGTGAACAGTATTGTGCTTGTTAAATATGAGTATTTCCAGGACTGTTGCCCAGTTCTGCAGATACAGCATTCTAAGATTATCCATTTGCTGTCTGCTGTCTTTCCATCAAACATATTCATGGCAGGCATAGAAAGATTTCTTTTCACTCTTTGCCAGCCATGGAAACTCTGAAAGTCAAACTGTATTCTTTCTGGTTTATGAATCATCAACCTAACCTTGACTCAGCGATCACAGGGGAACACTTAGGCCATAGTTAACATATAGTCTTCTGATCAAAAAGATTCTGTAGTATGGTGTTCTGTTACTCACTGTTTCTTTAATAATGCCTGTATAAAATCCCACTCATGATTTTTCAGCTATATTAGTTCAATGAAGCGAAGGGAATAAAACAGTGGAAAATTAATTTTAGTCCTTTGAGAAAGATCTGACATTAAGTATGTTATGAATGCAGAACAGATATTACTTTGTTGGCTGTAGTTAACTGAAGATCAAACTAAAACATTGCTTCAAGATCGCAACTTTTAGTTACTCTGAGATGTGATGCTCTGGTTAGAGGAGAAAATGTACCTGAATGTGTGCTGAACATGCGAGAAATACTCCAGGAGATGGTATTCTCTATTATTAATATAGCTTTTGGGTATCTGTGATTATTTATAACTATAGGAGAAGTGTTTTCCATCAAAGGCAATTATGTCAGTTAACAGCATGTTCAGGCTAAGATAATTGACTGAACAATCTTTTAATACTTTGCCCCTTTCAAACCTGTTGCTTAGATACCACTTTCTCTGAACTATTATGTACCTTGCTGAAAATTAAATAGTAAAGAGAAGGGTCTAGGATCTCTTTCCTTTGTCTTTTTTATAAACTCCATATTAAAAAAAATAATTTCAGAAGTGGAGTCAAAGAATTATGACAGCAAAATACTGATAGACAGGAACATCTGAAAAATGCAACTTATGCACAATCTGAATTCAAGCCTTTGTTTTCTAGATATATGTTTTTTCTTGCATGTAAGCTTTTCCTTCCTCTTGCAAGGGAATTTAACTCTGAGATGAAATGAACATATTCTCAAATAGTAGACATCCTGAAGTAACTGGATAACTGAGTTGGGGGACGAGGTACTGGAAAGCAGCACTGGAGAAAGGGACTTGGGAGTACTGATGGACAAGAGGCTAGACATGAGCAGGCAGTG
>VZRU01009164.1:107247-168086 GCA_013398155.1 Pedionomus torquatus
TAGATTTAAGTTGAATATTAGAAAAAAAATCTTTGCTCTAAGGGTGGTGGAACACTGGACCAGGTTGCCCAGGGAGGTGGTTGAGGCCTCTTCCCTGGAGATATTTGAGGTGAGACTCGATGAGGCCCTGGGCAACGTGGTCTAGTTGGGGGTGTCCCCGTGACTGTGGGGAGGTTGGACTAGATGACCTTTGGAGGTCCCTTCTGGCCTGGATGATTCTATGATTCTATAATACATCCAGGTAAGTCTTTTACTAGTGAGAATGGTTTGTTCCCTGCTCTGTTTTACTCATTCGCTAAAATGTGTTATCTGAAAGCACGAGGTAGTGTTTGTGACTTGAGGATTTTGTGTAATAAAATGCTTTTTGGTGTCCATCTAAATGCCAGGTGTTCTAGTGAATTACATCATGCCATGAATGCTGCAGTTTCTTTAAGCTATGAGATACTACTTTGTCTATGCACAAAAGCCTCTCAGAAATGTTGGAGGTGCTGTGAGGGTTTGGGTTTGTTTCCAGGACTCATTTCACATTTCACTGTTACAGCAGGTTTGGGAAACCTCCACGTTTATCTACTTTGCTTCACTTCACTCTGATATAAGGCAGAGGAGGGGCTGGGGGTGTGTGGTCTGGTTGGCTCAGCAAGGAACGTGTCTGATTGCCTTTTTCCGGGATCATCTTACCAGTTAAGCCCGGGTTTTAAGTTATGTGACATTGCTACCTGAAAACTGAAGGCTTTCCAGTGAAGGTGCAATCTCTGACCAGTGAAGTCAGCTGTTTAAAGGGGAAGATAGTGACTCTAATCTAGGTGTAATGTTTTTGACCTAGGTTAGGCAAAGAGATACTTATTAGAGATTTGTCCCAACGAGGATGACTTTGGGTGGCTGGTGGAAAGCAAGGAAGATCTCCTGCCTATCCTGTGTGCCTGAGGAGGGCTGTCCTGCCCCAGGCCATAGACACCATACTCCTCCCTGTGAGGTACAGGGATGACTGCCAAGGGCTTTGCTGAAGCTTATGTTACAAAAACAGAACCAGAGAGAAACAAAGCCTGATTTGAGTAGACATACGTGTGCTTCTTACGAGGGCAGACCAGAAGCTCTCATTCAGGAGCCAGTGGCTGTGGAAAGCATCAGCAGCAGTCCTAGGTGGATTATACCTGTGGGGTTTGGAATGGGTAACCATAACCCTTTTCAGCACTCTGACTGCCTGATCATGTGGCAGTGGTGTGAATTTCATCTCTCCCCTTCTATGCTTAATTACAGGTAGGGTCTGTGCAAATGTAGAGGGACAACTTTGTTTTAGTGAAAATGCAAGCAAAAGACTTCACAGCATGGTACTGACTCAAGCATACTCCTTGTAAACTGGTGACTGTATCTTGGGAAGCTGCATGTACTGCAGTAAGTGAAAAGCCAGGACTTTGGTGTAGTTCATTGCTTCAGTGGGTGACAGGGCAGAGCTGCAAAGATAGTTGTGGTCCCCTTGTCTCAGCTTTCAGCTCCTCTCTACTTCATATCGTCATGAAAACAAGCAGAAGCAGAGGGGAGATTCCTATCTGGATATGGAGTTGGACCGCAGACATCTTCTAATCTGGATTTGGGCATTTGCCCATGATCTCTAATGCAAAGAGAATGTTTTGTCATTTTATGTTCAGAGCTGAGCCAGTCAGCAGCACTGTCAAAGTGACTCAGAGCAGTGCTGAGATTGTGAGTCACTGCTGTGTCCTTTCTGGAAAGACACTAATCCTCCTTTCCTGCTGCTTTGGGAACCACAATGTTAAGCACTAAAAGGCACATTTATTAACTGACACATGCCAAGACTGGGTTTTGTTTGTAACAGTAAGGAAGTATTTTGTGGCCTCTCTGCTGTTGACTAGACGCTGACACATCTGGCACCCAGGCACCAGAGGAGGGAGAGATCTGGGCATTTGTCTCACTGGTTAGATCTGGGCGTCAAGTCTATTTCAATCAGTGGGTCTTTGGGCTGGATTCTGGAGTTTTTCTTAACTGCCAACATCTGTCAGAGGGCAACTCCCTGAATCCACCCTTCCTGGTCATGCTATTTTAAGGCGCTTATATTTTAAATAATAACAAAACCCTTCAAGATTTTTCTCTGAGTAATTTGTCCTCAAGGGACTTGGGAGTCCTCAGGTTTCTTCCTGACCAGCGACAGGATGTGGTGTATCCACCAGGAGTCATCTATCCCATTGCCACACAGGCAGTCTGGTTAGAAGCCTTTGGGATTACTTGTGGAGCAGGAGGAGCTGTGCTCTATGAATGTTCTAAGTAGTCTGGTAATTCCACCTCAGCTGATTATTGGTGTAGCTCCTGCCTTAAAGTGTGACATTTCTGTTTTAAACCAACAGTTGATTTTTTTGGTGGTCTCTTGGAGCTTTTAGTTAGGGCAGGAATTAATCTTACATATTCTTCATGTCTTCAGACATTTGCAGAGCATATCTGTATGTCTCACTGGGATCCAACTACAGTCAGCTGAGAGAAACAGGTATTTCAGGGTGTGATTTATCTGACATACTTTAGCTCTCTGCCTTCGGAGGAGAGAAGTTGTACTCTGGAGATAACTGTTTCTCTCAGTACCTTGTAAAGTAGTTAATGGGTGACAGCATAAATGGAAAGGTCTATACCGAGTCAGGTGAGCAACACCCACAACATTTATTTAATGAATATGCATTCAAGATAAAATTTATCTGTGCAAATGCAAGTTAACTCATTTTCTGAAACTCTTTCTTGGGGCTTGGCCTTTGCATAGTTTTTTGAACTAATTACAAGTATGATATTTTTCTTTTGTTTTTAACTAGCAGTTACTTATGTGTGGTTTCTTCTTTTTTTGAGGGAAGTAGGCACATTTGGGCAACTGTCCAGCACTGAGGTGGTTACACTTATTCACTTGGACTGTGCCAGTGTTTCAAACTCTTAACTGTTAAAAAGTCATAATAGGTTTTCAAACAACAAACTTTTAATTCATTTTCCTATAGTGATAACATAGGGTGATGCCTTCAGGCTGTGTGGCAGTTGTGAAGAAGCATTCACTTGCATGCATTCAGAAAAAGAAGCTCTTCTCCCTGGCTCTCTGTAGGCAATGTAGTTTTCTTCATTATCTTCAGAGCTCCTTTGACTCAGTGCTTTCATTGTCCTATACATTTCTGCCCTCGCCTTCCTTTCCATGTGTTTCTCTTCCACCTTTAATTCTGCATCCTGTCCCTTTTGCCTGTGCTGAAAGTGCCAGCAGAGCTTCTGAAATCTCTGTTTCCAACTAAATCTACGCATGGAAGCATGACTGTGTATTTCACATCCTTTTACTGTAGGTTTCTATGCACCTTAATCAATTCAGCAACCTCAGCTGAAGGAATGACCACTCTCAAGTCTCAGTAGGGCATCAGAATGTGCAAATTTCAACCACCTCTGGTCCTAAAATATGAAGGAATGTTTGGCATAGTCTTTTGTAATGAAGACAATGGGTTTGTAATGTTTTCTTTGTATCCAGAAAAATTCCAAGTGGAATCACTTGTGTTTTGTAACTGTTATGCTTATACTGGACATTTTGGAGCTGTGTTGTAATTCCTGTCACATTTTCATACTAAGATTTAGTTTGTTGGAAACAAGTAGAAGTCTTGGAAGAAAAAGTGCTGCAAATCTGATTTAATTTTGTCAAAGAGAGAGGTATCTTCTGTTTCTGTTTGTTGGAGTTTTTGACTATTAGCACAGTGAACAGTGATGGAATTCAGAACAGCTTTTTTTTTGGTAACATATGTCTTACATAAAAGAGAGATTTCTAAATTATGGTAAAGCAAGGTAAGTCTCAGCAACAGTCTCGTTAACTAAGGTTTCTACTGTCAAAGGAAAAAGTGTAAAATATAAATCAATATAATTTTTTAAAAAATATGATCACTCTAAAATATTAAATAATGATATAGTCTACAAGCAGGAAAAGTAAAAAATTCTATCATATTGTTAGGTTGGTATTTTCATAGGCTCATAGGATGGCTAGAGTTGGAAGGGACCTTAAAGATCATCTAGTTCCAGCTCCACTGCCATGGGCATGGACACCACCCACTAGATCAGGTTTGTCAAAGTCCCATACAACCAACCCCATCCAACCACGCTCACAGTGAAAATTTTCTTCCTAGTATCTAATCTAAATCTCCCCTCTTTCAGTTTAAAACTATTACCCCTTATCCTAACACTACATTCCCCGATGAAGTCCCTCTCTATCTTTTCTATAGGCTCTCTTTCAGTACTGGAACACTGTTATAAGGTTTCCCTGAAGACTTCTCGTCTCCAAGCTGAACAATCCCAAAGCCTGTCCTCATAGGAGAGGTCCTCCAGCCCTCTGATCATCTTTGAGATCCTCTTCTGGACTTGTTCCAACAGGTCAACTTCATGAGGTTTTCACGGGCCCACCCCTCAGGTCTAGGTCCCTCTGGATGGCATCCCTTCCCTGCACCGTGTTGACTGCTCCACACAGCTTGGTGTCATTGCAAATGTGCTGAGGGTGTACTCTATCCCAACATCCATATCTCCAACAAAGATGTTAAACAGCACTGGTCCCAGTACTGACCCCTGAAGAATGCCACTTGTCACTGTTCACCGCTTGGACATTGAACCGTTGGCAGCGATTCTTTGAGTGCAACCATACAGCCAATTTCTTATCCACTGAATGGTCCATCTATCAAATCCATGTCTCTCCAGTTTAGAGACAAGGATATTGTGTCAAATGCCTTGCACAAGTCTAGATAGGTGATGACAGTTGCTCTTCCCTTGTCTACCAATGCTGTCATCTCTTCCTTATCCACCACTATTTTACTGAAGTACCATGCATCCCTAATTTATTTGATAGGTGACATTGGAGGTGTCGCTTGGTGCCACACAGAGATGGTCAGGATGCCCAGTCAGTCTGAGAGCTCATGAAACTGCGCTTCCTACCAGTGTTTCACATGAAAGCACGTAAAGGTGGTGCAACAGATGTTGAACTTCTAGTCATTAACATTTTCACCTTTGATGGCATGAGGCTGTTCCATCCTACATAAGCATGAGTTTGGTTGAATTCCCACGCTGCCCACATGCATACATTTCAAAGTTTGTTACCTTATTAACTGGTGGAATATGGTCACTATAATAGTAGCAATGAGAAGCGTTCAACTGCATTTTATGCAGTCAAAGCCCAAAGTTTTAAATCTGGAAAAATTAATTTGCTCCTAACTCAGAACTCCCATAAAATATGAAGGTAGAAAGGATTCTTATGTGAAGTTTTGCAAATGCTCTCTTTTTCTATTGTGGAAAATGAAATTTTACAGGAAAATTGCAAGACAAGATGTTCTACCCCCTGCCCTTTTTTTTTTAAAAAAAAATAAATATTTTTTTGGTGCTCTGTTTAATGGGGCATTATGAGTTCATGGCTACTGTCTGCATTTGCTCAGGTTTATTGCTCAGTACTCAAAGAACTCTTGTAGGTGCCAGAAATTTTAGGTCAAGCTCCCTTCTCTGAGAATTATTAGTATTGCCTATGTAATCTGCATGTTCGTTTTGTGAGAAAGGTGTCTATATTGAGTGTTAACTTTAAAAGGAAGAATTCAGATCTGTGACTTCCAAAGGTGGGAGATGTTTCCTTGCAGATGAAAATAATGTATCAGATGAAAATAATGTATCATTCAAAGTACAGTTCTAAATGATTGGTTTAATTTGCCCTGTTTCAGATATGTGTAACACTACCAATTTAAAAGTAAGATCTTTTTAGGACTGTGGGGACACCCTTCTTTCCCTTCTAGAGACAGCTACAAATTTGGAATTGGCAGCATGCCCTCCAGCGGGAGATGTTTTTCTTTTGAAACAATAAATAATGTCTATAATAAATGTCTAGGGCTGGAAGATGTCTCTGCTGCTGGGGCTGCCAATTCTGTAAGCAGTGTGAACTGTAAGCTTTTAAATATACTGAAAAGTATTTAAAAAACTGCTCTGCTGCTGTTATAATTCACTACACTTCCCACCTTCAAAAATCTCCCTATTGCCTACAAAGGAACAACAAATTTCTGGCAACAAAATTCACAGCTGTTGAGTTTCTTCCTTGATTTGGTTTTCAACATTGCTGTTGTGCCTGTAACTGGCTCTTCTGTGCAGAGAGGTGCTATGACCTGGTGGCTCAGGTGTTGGCTTGGAACCAGGAAATCCTGGATTCTCTTCCCACAGTTTTCCTAGGTATTGCATCAAAGAAATAGCAGTAGAAAAACAAAAAAAAAGTGATGGCTTTTAATGCAGAAAAAATCAGGATATAAATTAATTTGCTTATCTTTGATACCAAGTTTTCATTCAATGCCTACCCTAATGCCTACCCTAATGCCTTTGTAGTTATTCGGGGTGTATGCATCATGCTTGTAGCAAGGCTACATCAAGACAAAGATTTGGTCTTTAAGAGCAGTTGCAATCTATTTTGGAAATCTCTTTCTTGCCATCATACTGGTCTCTGCATGAGTTCTTTAGCTAATTCCTCTATCTTTTCACGTGGAATTGCTCCTTGCATTTACATTGCCTAGCAGTGGCGTAGGTGGCATGATGGAAAATATAGGAGGAGCAGCCTCCTCTTACTGCCACCCATTCCTGCTAAACTACATTATTTTCCCCTTCTCCATGTTTGAAACTTGTTTTTCAGTGGTTTACAGATGCTTCTCTTGCTTCCCACGTAAATTCCAACAGTATGACCAGATGTCTAGTTCATTTCTCTCGACACTTTACAGCCCTAATCTGAAATGTTAACACCAGCCACAACAGAATCACACGCTTGTTGTGTAAATTACTACAGTCAGATAGCCAAAACATTATCTCATGCTGGCCTAGATGTTATAATGCTTGCAGCTCAAATGCTCCCTTAGGATCCAGAGCAGAAGTCTCTGGGCTTTCTGACTGTTCTCTGAGGTGGGCAAAGACAAATCGCCCTGTATAAGAGTGTGCCTTGTGTATGCAGTCTAGACAGATGGTGTACCCTGAGCCAGTTACTAAGAGCCCATGAAAACTTGTTCCTTTGATGGAAAAGGCAGGAAATCAAATGAATCTGCTGAGTTTCTAGCAGTTCAAATCACTTCCATTTCACCGTGTAGGAAATTTGTGGTTGGAGCAATAAGACCAAAAGTATCTATCTTGATTGCACGTTCACCCGGAGGGATGAAGATAACAGCCATACAAGATGTTCCTAAAGGGGAAGAGTTCATGTAACTAGTTTTACGAGGGAGAAGGTGATCATGTTGTATCAGCCCAGCTGAACAGAATTGCTATATTGGAAAATCCTGCTTTGGTGGCTGTTCTGACTGTTGGCATTGTGAGCAGAACAGTTCAGGCGTCACGGGCAGTGACTGACTGCAAAGAAAAGCAAAAGGTTTATGCCCTATGAAGCTTGTCTAAAACTCACTTTGATAAACTTTTGAAGGCTTGGTGCTGGGCTGTGGCTGGGAAACCTGGATTATATACCTGTTGCTGGCCTGCAACAGGTATATATTTATATTATTTTTTCTTTTTCTATATATGTAAAAGGGGACCTCCTTTAAACTTTCTAAGATTCACAAATGCAAAGTGCTGTGTAAAAAAAAGTTATTCTTTTCACTACTTGATTTCACTTTTTCCCAAGGCCTGGGTGAGAATAGAAGTTTGAGTTTGTGTGCAGAAGTTGTAGTTTTGTTTTGTTTTGTTTTCCTAAGCACTTCCACATGCAATCAAGTTTTATTGCCAGCTGCTCTCCATGGTTGGTCTCCTGGGAACCTAGGCTCCCGTTTGTTGTTAAACTCATAACAGTTGGTTAGTTTAATTTTTTGCAAATGTTAATTTATCAGCTTTGGATTTCCACCAGTTCTCTTTGCCCAGCCAGAAGCGGGCAATGGAGTAAGCACTGATGTGTAAGAAGGGCTCATCAGAACCTCAAATTCCTGTAGTGGGAGAAATGGCCAAGTTTATGTATTGAAATTAAATATCTTGAAATTTTTCACTTCCCACAGAGCAGGAATATGAAATTTCATTTAATTAACGGAAGAAAGATTTTATTTCAAAATTTTAAATAGGAAAGGACAGGGCTCCCCATGATGATCACAGCAGGGAGCCCATGAGCCCAGACATGCTGCTCACCAGGGAGGCTTCCAGGGAGGCCAGCAAGCTAGCAGGAAACCAGCCAGGTTTCCCTAGGAAATGTGTCTGGTCGCTGTTAGAAGATTTGATTCAGTCAATCTGTTCCTGCAGAATACATATGCATATTTTTCAGGCATTGGTATTTTCCTATGGAAAAAACTTTTACTGACTAAAAATTGGAGATTAGTGAGTGTGCTTTCCAGTCAGCCCTGGCTGTATTGGTGAGACGTGTGCACTTTGTAAATATATGTAAATATATGATAATCTAGCATACAGTTAGGCAACCACACCAGACCTCTAAAATGGGTTTTATGGGTAGCGAGAAGACTTTCGCATGCTTATGTATCAGCCTAAAGATAGCACTGGAATAAGCAGACCATCAGGATACTTTCCTGCCTTGCAGGGTGAGGTTGTGTGGAAATGGGCCATCAGACAAAGCAGAAGCCAGCTATGGTAAGAACATCTGTGCACTCTTCATCTTTTCATAGTTTCAACAAATTCAGTTGATAGCTGTGAGTCCTATGCGTTTCCCTATGAGATTTATTATCTTAAAACATTCTTCTGATTGTATGCTTAATACCATGGTACCTATAGCTGGAACACTCAAGAAATTGTGTATCTGCTCTGGATTTAAGAGTCTGCTATTGGTACCAGGTCATGGAGTCATGAGCACCAATTGTACTTTCCACAGCTTGTGGGCCATGGTGTTTTGGTGACAACCCAGAGACCTGACAATGTTTCAGAGGTTAGTGGACAATCTGCTGTGGTGCTAGCTTGGGCAGCCTGTGCTGATGATGGAACTGGTGCCCACCACAGGAGGGACAAAGCAGTGGTTAAAAAAAAATGGAGGGCCTGGGTCTGACTGGGGCACCATGGCAGGTGGCCAGCCCCACTAGATCTTCCACTGGGTATTCCAGAGGAGGGCATGGGAAGGTTTAGGTGAAATCAGGGCAGAAGCAAATTGCTTGGCCCCCAGAAAACAGCTGAAGCAATTTCTCCTATGGTGTCCTGGCATGTATAATGGACAAAGGCCATGGGTCTGGTTTACTGGTCAGTGTTTGGGAGTCTAAACTCCAGCAGAAAAAGAGCGTTTTTCACATGTGCTGTTAAACAAAGATGAATTCTTGTGGGAGTTTGTAGATGGAGACCTTTATGCTTCACCAGGAAGCTCTCTGTGAGAACAAAAATGTGCAGTAAGGTGGGAAAGTGTTTAATTATTGAGTGAGCTGTGGGGATTCTGCAGCATTTCCTACTGTTACCCTCACATCAGATTATGCTCCGTTACTGCAGCCGTAGACCTAGTTTTCCTCTACAAGAGCCTATGTGGTCGTGCCTTCCTCTGCATCTGAATACATGGTTATGGTCATGCATCTAGTGCTTCCAGCTACATTTTTCAGGGAGAGAAAAGGAGCTGTGATGGAGTTTACTGCCTATATATGGCTCCGCTTGGTAAGGCAGATGTAGGTGGGATGGGTAAGACTAGAGGTACCAGGTCTAATTCTCTGTGTGCAGATGTGGTGAGGAGACTGGCCCCCTAAGAGGACAGAGCAGTACCACTGCTTGATGTGGAGGTTTTATTTTTCATAATTGTATGAAATCATCTAGTTCCTCTGTCAGGCAAGAAACAAAAGACTCTTTGGCTTTCTGATTATTTTACACAGGGAAAGCTGTTGTGCTCATTGTCCTGCCTGGCAAGGACTGTGTTCAGCCTTCAGGAGGATCCTAGTGGAAGCAAGGCTTCTTTGGAAATACTATGTCCCGTAGTGCTGAGCCCCACCCTTCAGTGGGGCTTCCCTTAGGTGCTGACTCCGAAGAGAGGTGCCCTATTTCTGATTCAGCCACACAGCTGTGGTACAAGCTGATGTTTCTCTTGGCTGTGTCAAAATAGTGATCAGACATGCAGATCTGCCCAGCTTGCTAGGTAGGATGAGATCACAGCTAAAGAGGCTAAAGTCACATCAGGACGTATTTGCAATGAGAAAAAAAGTGCCCTATTTTCACAGACCTGCTTGTTTGTACCGGATGAAGCAGGAGGTATGATGCAAGGCACACGGATTTGGAACCCTCTGGATGTTTCTTTTAGATTTTTCCAAAGAGCAATCATAATTCACACTCCAGAAATGAGAATACACAGGTACACTTGGAGGTCTTTTAATAGAAACATTATGCTAATAATTCTGTCTGACTCTGATTTTGGTGTTTTCCCTGCATGAGTCTCCTTCACCATGGTAGTTTTGGGGGGGTTCGTGGACTTGTAAAGATGGTAACTTTTTAAAGTTACCATCGTATCAGCTGCAGCGCTTGTCACAGCTTCTAGTAACTTCATCTGCTACCTTCATCTGCTACCTATTTCATGACTATGTAAGAGTTAGTTTATTACTCACCCTTCTAATATAAAACTCATGTACTGAATTACAGGGAATGCAGTAATCATGTATCTCTCACTACCTGTATCTCTGACCACAGCAAAAAGAGTTGAATATTTGCTCCTGATGTATTTAATGCCATGATAAATTTACACATGGACACTGCTGATCCTGTCATCCATCTGTTTTTGGTACTGGGCTGCCACATAGTGGCCTCCTTGGTAAACATGGAGGATGGGAGGACAGAAGGAGGTTATCAAGTTGATGAAAAGAGTGAGAAAATATACACCTCACAACTCTGTTTATGGTATCTATTAATTCCTTACTAGCTAAGAAAGCAGAATTTAGTTTTGTACAATCCAAAACATAAGAAACAAACATGAGAAAACAATAAAAACTGTAGGAATTGACAGAGTTAACTAACAAAACATTCTTTCAAGGAATGTATGAGGGAGTTTGTGTGGAAGTAGAAGAGTTTTCTCTGATATACTAATACCTGCTTTCTTTTCTTTGATTTTTCTTCTCTTTTCTTTGCTACCTCCTTTTTTCTCTCTAGATACAGACCGACAACTAAGATTTGAAATGTCTTTCTTTTAGATGAGCTCAGATTAGAAGGAAAAGTTACGAACAGAAGTATGTGATGGGAATGAATGTTTCCTCACCTCAGACTTAAGCTTGATGTTCAGGGTGGTTTGATTTTGTACCATTGGTTAATGGGAGAGCAGCCCCTCTGTTTTGCTGACTCACGTGCCAGCTGAACCTTGTGCTTCTACATGTCCTGACTCCCCACCCAGCAGCACAGTTGTTGCCCCTGACCCACAGTGGGATGGCTGATGAGGCATTTTGCAAATTTATCTGGGCACATGGTCCCTTCTCATCATAGCACAGTCTGGTGCTTAGAGGTGACTTGCCTGAATAGAATTCCCCTTCTTCCTGTATGTATCTGCCAAGAAAGATTGGCTTTTCCCTTCATATTCATGCTCCTGTAGTGAAAAAAGATATTTTCTAGCCTGAGGAGCTGACTTGAGCAGAATCTTTTGAGACCCAGTGGAGTAATCCTGTCTTGATCCAGACCTGGAACCCGTGAGATTCTAAATCTCAGCTAAAATGTCCTATTGTGCAGGTTCTGCCTTTGTAAAATACCTAAGAGAGAGGTGGGAATGGAGCCTATTTCATGCCCTAGGATCTTGTCCTGGATCAGTATTTTGTAACTATGATAAAATGTGCAAGTTTTTGCTGACATATAGGTTGGGACTTTGATGTCCTTTGTTCCTCTATACCTGCGTCATTCCTGTAAGCATGTAGTCCATTGCAGGTGGTCAGCCTTGGAGACTAAATATTGGTCGGTATGTAGTAGTCCATGGCAGCCTTCAGTGAGGAATGATGTGAGATGACAGAAAATCTTTCAGGTCTTCTGTCTGACAGCATGTAGCAGCCTGATTTTTCTGGCATACTGAATACGTACTTTACACTAACTGGATCTCTTAAGTGAATGATGGCATTTAGGAAGTTTGAACTTCAGTAAGGATGTACCAAGCTCCTAGCAGTGGCTATGGTACTTTGGTCTTGAGTTAACACCAAGTCAGGTGCCAGAGAGGTAGGAAAATGAACTCTGTCTGTAGGAAAAGAGTGTTTTAAATCTTAAAAGTAGTTTAATGTGAATAAATGATGAGCTTAGATCAATTATTTTATTTAATCATCTGCAATAGAGACATTGAGTACCTCTTTGTTCTAAGAATAAGCATCCTGTGCATTTTGATTCATCATGGTGTAAAAAGTCTAATGTTGTTTACAGCAGTTGGATATGAAATATATTTAGGTAAAAGCTCTAGGATCTGCAGTTTAACACATACATATTAGTGCTGTTAGCACAGTAGTGAGTATTTACTTGTGAAATTCTGAGTTGTTTTGTTGTTGTGCTTATAAGGCTGGTTTTATTTTGTCATAAATTGAAAAGCAGGCAGAAAATCATAAGTGACTGGGGCAGTTGTTGCAGGCAAATCAGTTCCTACTTGGGCAATTTTTACTTAATCTAATTTATTGCCAATTAACACAAACTTCTGATCACTTGGGTTCTGGCATTTAGAAAAAAGGAGGTCAAAACCGATCAAATAAACACTTTAGTAAATAGTTTTCCTCCCCCTTCCCTGGGCTCAGCAGAAGCCAAAGGCTAATTGTTGTTCCTTTCCACTCTCACCTCCCTGTATTTTCACTGTGGGTTACACTCAACCCACCTCAGCCCTTGCAGCAAGGCGCCGGGCATTGCAGGAGGGCTGGGGCCATGAAAAAAAACGTTTTCTTTGGCTGCTCTTTGCTTCTTCGGGTTTTCCTGCTGCTCTCCTCCTTAGTGTTCCCATGGGCTGCAGTTCCTCAGGGGTGACCCTGCTAAAGGTGAGGAGAAAGTTAGGTAAATAGCTCTTACTGAGCAGCGTTGGTGGAAACAAATGGCTGGATATAACGAACGAGAGACAGAGAAATGAAACTGTTGTAGAGGGGCTTGATGGGGAACCCACCTTCCTGGAGTTGTATTTTCAATAAAAGCAGCCACTTTCTGCAACTTAATATATGCTTCTTAATGATTTATTTATCTGAGAAATGGAAAAAAGCTCAGTTCTGAAAAGTTCATACTGGGCAAGATGCTGAAGATCCCAAAAGGAAGTATACAGAGGAAATCAAATTCCATATTCAACATGGTGAGGTTTTAGGGGCCCTCCTCATGAAAATTCCAATGCAATTAACTGGAAAAGAGTTTGTCAGAAAAATCTGATGAATTTTCTGTGTGGAAATTTGCCCACTAGCATCTTTTTGGGGAAATTTCACAAATAACTTAAAAATTATATTTCCATTTCAGGAAATGTTTCAAAAAAGGTACAAAAAGAAATCATGTATACCTGTAAAAAGGTACAACAAGAAATCACATATTTTGCTTGAAATTTGATTTCATCTTTTTTACATATTCTGTTAGTAAAAAATGCGTTGAAAATTTCAACACAGATAAGTCTTAAACAGAAACGAGAGCAAAATCTTCAGTGTGTATTGAATTGCTACTGTCACTAATGATTTTCAAAACTGAATATAAAATTAAATGTTTTATGAATTAATATGAGTTATAGTCAGTTCCTGGCATGTCATGAAATAATACGAGAACAGTGCTTATGATCTAAGTGATGCAGAATTTCTAAACAATGCTTGAAAATTCCTAGTTATTCTTTTTTAAAGAAACAAATTTCAAAGCTTTTATTGCATGGGAAAATGTGGAAATTATCTTTTCAAAATAAAACTTAATATAAATTATGAAATGTTCCATGAAATAAATGCTGAATTTTGAGAAACTTCAGCTCAGAGTTTATAGGAGAACCACCAAAGAGTTTAATTCCCTGCTGGAAAGTTGAGCTCTGGAATCTCTGGGCTCCATTAAGAGAATTCTCACCCAGCTGAAAAAGAAAGGAGAAAAGTGCTACCATTGAGAACTGGAACATCTCTGAAGGTATATCTGAATGTGCTTGCTGAAGTCAGATTTAGAGCCCAGAACTTTTGGTTGAGTGTTTGAGGCAAATGGAGGCTATAATACTCATGTCAAAGTCCTACTGGCTTACGAGAGTAGGTGTGTGGATGGGAACACTGCTATCCCAGCTAGTTTAGGTCCATCTCAGCTTTTCCTGCTATGGCATCTCCTTCCTGGGAGTCTTAAAAAAAAGTTTGGCAAATGTCAGCCAGATGTGGTCTGAGAGTGTGGTATCCTTCCATGGTGAAGGGAGGGGACACTAGATGGGCCAGTGTATGCACTCCCCTAGCCTTTCTACAACTTTGTTATGCCTACATGGGTGGCATGGTAGGCAGAAGACCTGTGGCCTCTCAATGGCATGTTCTGTGGTGCCTGTTACTGCGGCTGAGTTTGACTGGATGACCCTGGGGGCCCTTACAGTCCTGTGTTGCTGTATTTTTATTGGAAACTTGTTCCTTTAGATGGTCTCTTCATCAGTGTCCTGGAATTTTGTGTCCTGCTCATGTCTTTTTCCCTGGGAGTTTTCCCCCAGGTACACCCTCCCCAGATGCAGAGGTTTCTCATGTACGCCTGGCTTCTGGCAGCATCTCCTGTTAGTGGTTTCCGTTCTTTCAGCAGACTGCCTCCTGGAGCTGGGGTATGAGACTGACTAGAAAACAAACCACAGCACAAATAACCTGCAGGTGAAGTTAAATGCAAACCTAAAGCAGTGGTAGCCGTTAAGTGTGCTGTTAAATCCGTATGGTGGGTTAGAACAACAGTGGGACCAGTGCCATTTAAAACAGTGTTAGTCTACCTGGCGTGATGGAAGGTAGGCTGCTACTTGTGTGCTCCTGGGGAAAGAGTGGAGTCACACAGAAGCTCGGGTGGTTTTCCCTCTATCTTAATGCAATCTAGGTATTTATGATTGGATGACCATTTGTACTCCTGGCTGAAAAGACTCTGAAACAGCCATTGTCAGCTCCACACAGATGTGCTGGTTGCAGTGTGTGTGTACAGGTCTGATCTTCAGCAGATAAAGAGAAATAATTTTATTTGCCTTGTAGCAATGCAGGAACTGTCATGCAAACCATTGCTGCATGGCAACTTCTGTCTGAGGAAGAGTGGTGTCTGTAGCCTGTGCAGCAGTGTACAAGAGACAGCTTGGCTGTGTCCCGGCTTTCGCAGTTCTGCCGTCAGTGAGGAACATGGTAAATGAAAACTACAAATTCTGATTCTTTGGTGCTGGTCTTCCTCACAATCTGCCCTGCAGGTGCTCCTAGGCAGTAATTTGGGCAAGTTGGAGGAGGTTTCTTGCTTTTAGAAGCAATATATTTTTCTTGCACTTTTCCCTATAATGACTTTCTATGGAATCCAACTTCTTTGTGCAACTGGAAATGGGGCTATTCTAGGTGTAATTTTGAGAAATGCAACTTGAAAAAAAAAACAACTGACACCACTATGTAGTATGTGTTCAGAGTTGGCAGTACTTGGCATGTCACAAAATGTTCCTTTGGTGAATTTTACTCAGTCTAACTAATGTCTGTGTTGCTGTCCCAACCCCTTTGCCACTAGTCACAGCAATTTAATCAATTTAGAAAGCAGGGAAGTGTTGGAGTAGTACGTCAAACCAGGCAAAAGTAGAAGTGGAGCTTCAAACTAGACACCACATCTATAAATATCTACATTGTAGCTAATGGCTTTTTATGTTCCTTGTGAATTCAGAGATACTGTCAGGTGAGTCTTAGTCTGTTCAAATTTAAGAAACAATATCACCTCACTTATTTAACCAAAGGCATTTCTGAAAGAAGGAATGGAAGTAGTAACTAATGATCTTGGATTATTTTGTTTATGTTGAGAGCATCCTGTTGCATAGTGCGTAGGTGCAACCATTTGTAATACTGCTTTCTATAATACCATTATTTTTTATTGCATGTTGCTGTTACTCTCGTGTTTCTCTTTTCCACAAAGAAGCCTATGCTTGATTTAATATAGAGGACTGCTCCGGAGAAATGCAATTAAGGGGATCTCAGCAGTGGGATTTTTTCACTGGAACAAAATGTAGCTAATGACAATGTTTTATCTAGAGGTAAGGATATGAGAGCAAGACCCATTTTAATGGGCTGGATGTCAATATGGATGCTGACCTCCAAAGTGTCCCAACTAAATTAAGTAAATCACCTCACCATGTCTTTTGATTTAAAGCCTAATGATCATCATTCCTAGACTGTTGCCCACCTGCCACCTCCTTTAATGACTACAGAGCAGAGGAGACCCTGCCAGCAGCGATGGCAATCCATGGTTCATTCTGGAACAGGTCCTTTAACCTTGGGGAGTTGTATGCAATTGTGAAATTGTTCCCTAATATCTGTAGCTTTTTTTTTTTTTTTTTTCTAGAGCATGTGCTTTTTTGAATTTACTCAAATCTCTTCTGTTTTACTGCGAATTACTATTGTGACTTGTTATGTGCTTTGGAGTGTAATCCAGCAATCTGAGTAGGTTAGGGAATAGAGGGGTGATTTATATGCCATAATGAAAATGAAACTCTCTTTAAAAGCCAGTCAAGTGGGATTCCATACAAAGATAATCCTGCCCCAGGAAAAAAATGCAGATGAATATGTGTATGCAAGTGAGTAAGTGATTTTCACCTTTGGTCACCAGCTGATCATAACGTGCTGAAAAATTTATAAAAAGGAATGGTAAGAGTGCTTTTAGGACTGAAATTTTAGAAATGGTGAGAATCACATTGCCATCCTGGCAAAGCATAATGCAACTTTATTTTTTTTCTTCTTTGACTAAGGAACTGTGCTTGTTTGATAGCTCACAGGCTGTATGGGTTTGCTTTAAATGAGGAAAAAGTGGGAGGAATGGGGAATATGTGGGGTGTGGAGGTGTTGTTTCTGTTTAATTTGTGTAAGGTTAAAAGCGGGTGTTTTGGAACTCATTTGCAGTCATTAGAAGGAGTTACAGTGAGCTCTTGAACAAGAAAAGGAGAAAAAGAAGGTTATACTTCTTTGAATGAAGCTCTTATTTATAGAAGCAATCAGAGAGCTTAAACAAAGGCTCAGATTTATTCCCATAGGAAAGCAAGTTATGCATGTTAGTATTGTAAAAGAAAAGGAAAAGGAGAGGAGCCACGTGGCAGTGAATATGTCACATGTCCCTGTAAAAGGCTATTTTTTAATTTTGTAGAAGCATGGTACAGTGTTGACAGCTCTGATGATTTCACATGATATATATGATGTCAGGAACTTGGTGTCATGTGATCGTGTATTTTAACTTCTATTTATACAAGGAAAAGATAAACAATCGGGTTTTCTTGAAAGCAGGGAACATAAGGGCTCCAAATAAAACAGCAAAGAAAAATAGCCCACGTTCCCCTCTAAATTGTCATGCTTTGCATTCTGTGATCCAGTCTAGGGAAAGCTGTTCTCCATCTCCCAGTCTGTGGAGACACTTGTAGGTGCCATGTAGATGCCCTTCCATTTTTGTGCTGAGGCTATTCCTCTGGTTTTAATGACATTTCTCCTTCTCCTGACCAGTGAATCAGAACTGGGACCTCACTTCCAGTTGCAGAATGGTGACATACTGAGGAATCGGCAACCTGATTTCTTGCAGTTGATCAATATAGTAATTCTATAACTTGCACATTCATCTCTTCTGCAGTACTGACTAGTGTAGGAACCTGGGAGGGGGAAAAAAGCACCTCTCAGGTAAGAAAGTGAAGTTTCATATTTCACACTGTACCTGAAGAGCTTCCTGCTGTTCTGCTGGCTACAGAATGATAATTTACTACTCTACTACTTCTAAATGTAAGACTAAAAAAGCTATTGATGATGATCTGTTATGTCAATTATTTAATTGTTCCTAATAGCTATTTCTGTTGGTACAAGGTAAAGAGACTTAGATCCAGCTCTGCTTATTTATTTATAAATCTGGAAAAGAGGAGGGTGTCCACCTGGATGAATGTGTCTAAATGGATGGATTTTCTAAGTACCTAATTTACAGAGAAAAGGTGATGACAACAGACCTCTTCAAGCTTTTTCCTTTTGGGAACCCAAAATCACTAATTATTTTTCAGTCCTGCCTGTTGATTTCTTTATTCCTGTTGGCCTTTGTTTTGAAGAGAACATATAATAACTGAAGTGCTCTGTGCTTTAGTGTTTCTAACTGATTATACTTCTGCACTTAATTCATGAGAAATTAGGAGAAATAGCTCTTACTGATCAGCATTCATTTAAACAAATTCCTGGAAATAATGGAGGCCAGATGAGGGAGAGAGAGAACATTGGAACTATCTGAAAAGTAGCTTGCCTGGGCAGCTGCTTTCCTAGAAGCACATATTCAGTAAAAGAAGCCCAATATATGCTTTTTGCAGGTTATTTATGTGGGAAGCAGAGATTAGATTGATTTTAAAAGGAAAAGCCTGTACTGAGGAAGTTCAAAGTCTGCTCTCATGTCAGCATAATGTGTGACAAACTCACATTTGGTCTTCAAAATTCAGCTGATCTTGTAATGCGTTTTGCAAATAGGTAGCTTGAATTTGGTGGGGCGGGGGAATTCCTATGGAATTCACGTGATGGCAGTGGGCCCTGTGATTTCTGCACAAGGGGATACAGGGTAGTTGTATGCTGAAAATGCACAGAAAAGTATGTATGTGGCGAAGAAGTTTTACAGATTGCAGACAGAGGAATAATGTTAGGTTTTTAAAAATACTGAAGGTAGCTCAGATACCTCAGTTCATTATCTGGTGCTAAACACTTGTGTAGCATCAACACATATGATGCTAGATGTGTGTTAAAAAAAAAAATACTAGCACCAAAACAAACTACTACCTTCCTGTAGCATTTTGAATCTTGCCATTGGGTTTTTTTATAAGATTCTGTTGAACTGAACCGTAACTTTGAACAGCACAGATAAATAATTAAGTTATCCCTGTATCTGGCTCCAGCTACATGTTACTTTCAGTAAGTTCACAGCGAATTCTTGAAATAAATGAAGTAAATTTAAGAGAGAAACCAACAAAAGTGGGCATTTTAGTAACTCGCTGCTGTTATATCCTTGAATAAAACCAATTTGATGTCTTTAATGAAGTGAGGCAATCTGTAGGCAGAGAATAGCTTTTGTGTTTACACTGCAGGAGTGTTGGAGAAGCTGTCTGTTCCAAAATTCAGGGTACAAATTGTTTTGCAGCTAAGGGTCAAGAAGAAAATACCCTCCTTTTCCTCTCTCCATATCCTACAGGATGCCATAAAACAATTAAGTTCACTGGGGGGGGGATTAATCCTCTCACGGAAACATCTGGAATTGGTAAATATCTGAGGCAGGAGACCCTCTTAGAATAGAGTATGAAGGATTTCCACAGTGGAACAAACCAGCTTTTATTCTTGCCTTTCTCTTTTTTTTCAGCTCTTTGTTAAGTGAAAGACTTTAAGACCTGAAACATAGAAAAAGTATGTCTGTGCTTAAAGGGGAGATTTGAAGTAAGAACTTCAGCCAAAATGAATATTATAGACCAGACAAAGAATTTGTTTGTTCTGAGCGGGATGAAATAAGAAAATACATATCAAGGCGCACAAGCCCATTTGATCTCTCAGATACTTAGCAGTAACATTAGTAATGCCAAAACAGAGGGGAAGTTTCTTCTAGGGAGTAGAAAAGCAGGATAAGGATGGAAAGGGTTGGTGTGTCTCAGAAGGATGTTTTCCCAAACACAAGTTAAAAATGATGAATAAATGATAGATACTTGCCATTTACTTGGAACTAATATTTGGTTTTGTCTTTACTTCTCTGTTATGGAGTTCAGAATGCATGTAACAGATAAGTATTCAGAAGTGCTAATTTTTATAGAACATCATGTTTCCTGGCTGAGAAATTCTGGAGTCTCTATCAAATCAAACCCATATATGAGAAAATCCTCCGGTATGGTCATTTTACATGGATTATTTGGCTTGTGTTCATTATGATTTCTGCGTGGTTTTCTGATGAGTCCAAGTAGAAGAGGTTGATTCTGTGGTAACACTCTCTTCCAGTAGAGAGTAATCAGTCTTTGTAGAAATATATCAATATGATAATTTTCCTTCAGGGAAATGCTTTGTCTTGATGTTTTTTCTTCAAGGGTAAGTGGAAGGAAGCAAACTGAGTCTGTCTCAGCTGACATTCTAAACTGAGTGAAACCTGCATTCCAGACTTAAGGAATTTATTAAATGCAACTTGTGTGGTATATGCTATACTTTAAGTTTCCTGCCTATCTCCTGCCAAAAGCAATTTCAGTTGGAATACTTCATTTCAAAGACTTCCCCCCACCCTTCTACTTACTGTATCTGGATTTGACAGTGGTATTATTTTGTAAACATATGTATATGTTGAGCAAAAACTAAACTAGCACTGTTGTGCTGGAGAAGCTAGGGTTATCTTTATACATCTATTAAAAGCCTTTTTTCCACCCCCAAGAAGTTATGAATGTGTTTTCTGCTGAAACTCATGTTATGTGGCTTCAATGATAAATTAGCTTGATTTACTTTGGATTGGATAAGTAACACTATTTCTATTGAAAATGTAATATTGGATGCAACTTGAGTCTTTCTGTGAATATACTGTTCTCAAACTTCTATGAGCATGTTTATTATAAATTACTATTATCAAATTAAGCTGTTAACAATTTTAAAATGTCACAAAAGTTTCTTCTTTCATATGTAAAGTAAATATTGTGACAGCTGTCTTACCACAGTCATCTTCATAATCCTTGTGGGATTTCATATTAGTGAGATTTTTCTGCCTCTAGGCTTGATTTCATGGATGTAGGACTGCTGGGGTGTCTGACTGCTGCTGGCTCCCTAGGCTTATTCCTGTTAACTTAAGCACACCATCAGTCTGTATATATGCCACCTCTGTGTGGGAGCCGTCTAGCGGCAAGACAAGAAAGTTGGTGCCTGTCTTCAAAGGACCCTGAGGACATAAACACAATCTTCTCACGAACGTCTGAACCATTAGAGCATTTGCTCTGTGACTCTGTGTGATACAAGCAGCACAGCTTCAGCTGCACCCTTTACCCTGGGTCCAGAGAGTTCTGCTTGATTATTGCCATGGCTCTTGTGAGCCACTTTGACCAAATTTCCAGCTAGGATGTTTGCCCACTTGAGATAGCAATGTAAGACTTGAGTCACCTAAGACTATGATCTGTTCCTTTCTCCTAGAAATTTTGCTTAAAGCATTCCAGGAAAGAAAAATAATTATCTAAAGAGTTAACTGATCCTCCAGAGACCAACTAGTATGCTATCAAGAAAGGTCAGTGAACTACCATTACTCCTTGCCAGTTCAGGTAGGAGAGGGTGAAGTCAAATCTCTGTTTATTAATTACTTTCAATATTTCAGTGAAGTGTGTTTTTATTTTGATGCCTGTGCAAAGTGCTATAGAAATTGAAGAGTATTTTATGTTCTCAGAGATATTGCATGTCTCCACACACATGTATAGAAAGAATTTTTCTGTTTCCAGGTGTGATCCCATTAGATGTGACAGAGACTTATGTACCCACTTGTAAGAAAACTGGTCATTTCAAAACCACTGAAGAAACAGAAAAGGAGTTCTGAATAAAGCAAACAAAACAAGTGAAAGAATACAGTGGCTATTTCAAAACTGCAGCTAGAAGTAAATTCCTGTTCTGACAGAAGTATCCAACCTAGTTGGTCTCAATCTGTGGGGCAAGGAAGGATGCTGAGAACTAAAACCTGTTGTGGCTGAAAACCAGAAGTAGCTAATAAAGCACAGTTATTGGCTGTGGTTTGTTAAAATGCTTTAACACAAAAAAAGGCTGACCTGACAAGCTAAAATTCCATTAGAAACCATCTATAATCTTTTTACATTACCACTAACACTTTGCAGCACTTAGATAATAATTAGGAATTCCTCTGGTTTTCACTGTCACTTTATGAATTATTTGGTTTAAATGTCGATACCTTAAGTAGGTCTGAATGATTCCGCTGGAATCAGCAAGTTAACCAGACCATTTAATCTTCTCAGCCACGTTTACATGGCTATGGGATCTGCAGCACAGACATTTTGAATGTTAATTGGAGACTTGTAAAAGTGAAGGTTCCTCTTACTTTTGTAAAGATCAGCAAAGCGAATGGTACAATTCACATCACTTGAAAATGTTAAAGTTGTTTTACAAAGTGTCAGATGTGAAAAAATAGTATTGAAATTGGGTGAAATGGATACAGAATTTGCTTAGGGACTTTTAGGGATGAGCTGATTCAAAACACACGATTGCTCTGTAATGTGTCTCTTTTCCATAGGTTCACCTCCTGCCTCTCCCATTTGTTGCTTATGTGGTCATTGATCAACCAGCATTTTTAATGGGTAACAGTAAATATTGCACACTTCAAAGGCACAAATAAAGCAAGCCCTGACTGTACTCTAAAGTTAAAATATGTTGTGCTCCTAAGTACTGTGTTGCAAATCCCATCACTTTTCCATTGGTAATAAAATAGGTGAGCTTGGCAACTACACAAAATAACTAAATGCTACCTTTAATATATTGAATATATACATAGATTGAATTATTATTTAAGTATCTACTACTAAATATGATACTTATGTGCAGACTAGTAAGGAATCACTGTAGGCAGCAGAGCTGGCTGCTTTGTGGGGAAGGAAATGCTGCATCCACTTTATGGAAGTGGCTTACATTTCTCACCTGAGGGACTACCTGTGGTTAAATCCATTCCACCAAGCTGCCTGTGGATTCAGAGTCCTGTATTTAGTCAAAGTGCTTTTAACCAGAACTAGTGTTTAACTTTCTTGCTTATTTGAAGTCTACAACTTTGAGGCCATCTGCTCTACATGCATCCTCAGCTATCATTATTAAAATATCAGCAAGGGATATCACTCAAAACTGCAGTGGCCTTACGCCAGTTTCTGTGAAAACACAGACAAGGAAATACTCCCTGTCCCAAAGAATGAAATGGGCAAGACAAAACAAACAGGAGCACCTGGAAGGGAAGGAACTTGGTTGCAGTCACACAGCGAATCAATCCTTGGCAGACCTCGAGGCCTCTTGATTTTTCTGTTGATTGTTTTATTTTTTATTTTTACTTAATGCAACAGTAATTTGAAGTGGTATCCTCAATGCCAGAATTCCTCTTTTTATTTCTGGTTATTGGCCCATAGCTGGAAATGCCCTTTCTGCCTTAGCAAGGGGTCTCACTGACCTGCTTCAGGCCATAATTCCCATCAGCTGCCCGTCTTCCTTCATCTACCCTGTGATCTAGGCAAGGAGTTAAAGAATAGAGCGTTTGTTACCTTGCATCAATAGCCATTTATCACGGACAAATGAACGCCAAAGTGGGGAAAAAGTGTGATACCTTACAGTGGCCTAATTCATAGAGACTGTAACTCTTATGCAGGCCAGGAATTTGGTCAATTTTCTTTAATACTGAACAGATCCAACTATAAATCTGTTTACCTAGTGTCCCAGATAGGTAAGAGGGATAGAAGCAGTGGAGACCACAGACGTGCTGTGTTCTTATACCGCTTTTTCGTCTAGTTTCCAGTTACCTCTTTTGCATATTTGTTCCCTCACCCATCTTCCTGTCTCCCGTGGTGGTATTTTGAAACATTACTCTACACCTTTATGTAGGAGGTCTCCATCAAGGTGCATGACTGGAGCTGCAGAAGCAGCACTACCCAATCTGCCTTCTGGTGGAATACACAGATCTTGTTGCCTTCAGCCCGGATGCGTTCCCTTATCTTTCATACTTGGCATCTTCTCTCTTATAATTATGTGGAAAAATAATTAATAGCACTGTCAGGAATTTTATTTATTTATTTTTTAAGATTTGGGCCAAGATTTGCACGTGTAAATTTAGGATTTAAAAGCAATTTGCTTTAAAGTAGTTAGGTCCCTGTTTCAAAAGGCACTTTGGGGTCTAGCTCAAAGCCATGGGAAGGCCACCAAAGCCTGAAAGGACAGCAGCCACTGGCAAACCTCACACAGTGCAGGTTCAGTGGCTGAATATGTGTCTATTCACCATGCAAGCAGTCCTGCAGCACAGACAGTGAATTGCTCCCTGGATGAAGTATCAGTCTGGCACTGCCCTGGGGCTCTCAGCAGGGCTGATGAGACCAGGGTCAGTGCCATGAGGAGATGGATGTGCTGGTGACTGGCCCATGGGTTGTGCATAGTCTGCCAGGCTGAGGTTCCATGCGTGTTCCCACAACGCGTGGCAGAGGCATACTGTCAGCCACACCACTCCATATACCGCTGGCTTTGTACAGAGACTGAAAAGGGCTTCCTGACATCTCCAGAGGTTCCTTTTGCCCAGCAGGAATGTAGCTTTCCTTATCCTCCTTGCAGCTCAGCCATTTACAGCTAAAATCAATAGTTTCCGTTCTGCAGTTAAAACAGACTTGGGGCACCACTTTATGTAGGTAGAAATCTTCATTCACCATCTACAATACATAGGTTATATTATTGCCATGAGTCAGTTAACAATTCTGGAAACAATTGAGTACTAATAACTAACTAACCCTTAATCAAACACATTTTGCATTGACTGGGCTCATTAGCCTCACAGTGGTTGAAGCAGAATAAGGCATCTGCTTCTAGTTTCTTTCGTAAATCTGTAACAACCACTTTAATGTGTGTAATCATGATAGACCTCATATTGTGGTGTTCTGTCCCATCAGCTGACTGGTTCTGACTGCTTTACAAATAATCTTTCTCTGGTAAAATGATATACTTTTTCTGTGCTAGTATGAGATCCATCTGCAATAGTGGATGTTTTCAGGCATTATAAAATCTATAAGTGACCATATTTTAATTTAGTAGCACTTAGAGTTCTAAGGTAAGGTCAAAACCCCATTGTGCTTGGCACTGTAAAAACTCACAGTAGGGGAAAACTTTATTGGAAATTTCTCTTGTCAGAGCATGCAAGAATAGCTACATTTGGGAGGTGAAACAGTAGTGCAGAGGAGAAAAGCATTTGCCAAAGTCATGTCTCAAGACAGTAGAAGAGACAAGAAATTGAACCATAGTCCTCATTCAGTGTCTTATCCAGAAATACCATTGTTTTCCATAATTAAACTATTAAACAGTAAGATTAAACAGTTAAATGAAGACAAGGAATAAAGTAGAACCGAACACCCCAAATCACCTTTCTGCTTTATGTGGTGCTCTTCACTTCTCTTTGCTGCTGTTTGCTTGATATTTGGGCACAAAGTTGACTTAAGGAAAGTGGACTTTTGCTCTGACCCAGTTAGGGGCTTTCAAATCTTTGTGTTCTTTCCAGCATGGAGACTTGATTGCACATCCTTTTCTTTCTGGTGGAGAAACTGACTGCTCTTTCATTTGAGGATACACTTTCGGCAGGGCTTTCATGTTGTTCATGCATCTTGCTTCTTTTGATGGTCCCAATCCAGTGCATCTGGGATGCACTGTGACAGGGTTTTTTTTGTGACACATTTTTCCTGTGACAGTTCAGCTCCTCTTGCTCTGTGCATCCCTTCCTCTTGGGTCGGATCTCAGCTGCCTTCTCTACAAACTAAAACCTCTTCTGTTGGCTGGAATGAGCCACAAATATGCCTGCCTTTAATTAAGGGACCTTTAACATCTTGAGTTAACGTGTGAGTTCTTGGATCAGTAACATAAGCATACAGCTCACACCTTGCTGCTTGTAGTTCAAAGCCTTTTAGCAGCCCTGTTCTGTCACAGGGGTTACAGCAGTTCACAATTGGCTTTGTTGGCAAGAGCATGTATTTTATGTCTTTCCTTCCCAACAAGACAACATAAGCTCCACCTTTCTTTGCCCTACTTCCTATCAATAGGTTTGTTTATGGGCTTCATTGTTGTTACTCTTGCTTCAGTGCCTGAGCAGATTTGTAGACTCGGAAATGTAAGTGCTGCTTTGTTTGTCTGTTTAATCATAAATTCTGTCTTGGTGTGTGTTCTGCCTGGCTGACCATTGGCACTATGTTTCTCATACATTTATTAGGGAATAATAAAAGAGCCACAGTCTCTGAAACTACATGCAGTCCTTGCCAGGGAAATCATTTACAAAGATGCGGCAGGTACTGCTAGGTCTCTGTTTGAGCATGCACACATCCTGGTTTATTGGCATCTTCCATCAAATGTTCTGTTTAGGCTTTTACAGTTTTACAAGATAGGAGATAAAAAATGAAGGGTCCTGAGAAGCAGAGTCCTTACATACTTGCTGTAGCTCCTTCATCTCTAAAGCAGAAGGAGTGAAGTAGTACAGGGATGAACTAATACTGGGGGTAGTGGTGAAAGCAGGAATGAGAATTCAAAGCAATGCATGCTGTGCAATGGTGACTACAGTCTGAAGACTTCCAGTGTAACCACGTTGCCAATGCCTGAACTAGGAACTGAAGGATTTACGAAGAAAAAGATTCCTTGCTAGCAGATCGTGATTTCCCTAAGTATTCAGTTTCTTGTCCTGGACCGATAGGTGTTTAACATTAATAGCACTAGTAAAAAATCCCCAGCTATGTCCTTCTTCATCTGCAATTAGACGTGCTATATTTTGCTTATTGGTCAAGTAACTAAAACAAAACAAACGCCTTTGTAACTACTTCTCTCTTTATGGAATCATGGAATTGTTCGAGTTGGAAAGGATCTCTAGAGATCATCTAGTCCAACTCCCCTGCTAAAGCAAGATTGCCCAGAGTACATTGCTCAGGACTGTGTTCAGGCAGTTCTTGAAAAATCTCTTGGTAAATCCATGTTGATCACTTTCAATAACTTCCTGTTCTTCAACACATTTGGAGATGACATCTAGAATGAGTTACTCTAATGAGTCCTGTATTTCCTTGGGTCCCCCTTCTTGCCCTTTTTGAAGACTGGAGTGATATTTGCCTTCCTTCAGTCCTCAGGCACCTCTCCTGTTCTCCATGACCTTTCAAAGATGATGGAGAGTGGCCCAGCAATAACATCTGCAAGTTCTCTGAACAGTCTTTAAATGAAGATCTTATAAGGTCAGATACAGACTAGTGATGATACAACGTCTCCATGTGCACTATCCTTATACATTGCAAATCTGAGGGCTTCCTTGCAAGAAAGCATGTCTGGCTTAGAGTGCCTTTTTTTCCAACTCAAGAGACTTAACTATGCTGATCTTTCCACTGATGGCATTTTAGGTTTGGTTCTTTTCTTCATGCATATCTTTTGATGCTTGCATGACATCTGCTAGAACAGAAAAACAGGTGTGGTGTGATGAAGATAAGGACTATGTTACTGGACAATATAGTCCTAAAATCAGTCATAGGGACATAAAGTATTGGAGATAAAAGATAGACTATTTGCAAGTCTCATTAAATGTTTATATTTTATTTAGAATAAATATTTAGATGTTTTCACAAAATTACTGGAATTATAGGTATTCTGTTAAACCCTTCCTCTCTCCTACTTGGTTGATTGTGAAATGTCCCAAAGTTTTCCTGTTGCATAATATAATAGGCTTTTCTGTTGCAGCCGTGTTGTGTTACATGGCTCCTCAAACAAGTGAAATCTTTGAGAAACGACATTCCCAGCAGCTTCTTCACTGAGCAGATGCAAGTGTTGCTAAGAAAGTTCTCTGCTGCAAGAGGGATATTTTGTTTCTTATTTTCAAGGCTGGCTGAGGACTGAGATGGGCTCTGCTTTGCTGCTTTTCCATATGGAATTCTCAAACATATTTCTTGTCACTGTGCTCCCTTATCGTATTAATTTCTGTTTGATCACCTGCCTGTGCTCATTGAATGTGATAAGGAAAGCTCTTTTCTAGCAACAACTGGTGACAGGTCAAGGCTCTACGAGACCACTATATCACAGATCTCCAGTGTGGTCAGTCCTGAGGAAAGTGGTTTGGGTATCTGCCCTGGGTATGCTCTGAAAACTCATTGTGTTGAGAATTCTCTAGGATGGCTGGTGTTTATGCTTCCTCTGCAAGCACTGCTGGGTCCAGGCAGGGTGTAGAGAGGTAAGAGATATCCGTAGCTTTTCTGCCTGGCATAGACCAAACCCTAGGCTTTGTTATTGCCCCTATGCAAGAGCTCTTAAAATTTTGCTGATGTCCTGCCCAGCATGGATGCCATATGTAGACTATGTGTTAAGACAAAGCTGATAAAAATTGAATTAAATCCTCTATGGGAAATGGCCTAGGAATAGGTTTGCTTGTGTCGTCAACAGTCCGCAGCTGCAAAGGTTGTCTGCAGAGATGAGCACGTGCTGTTACTCACAGGAAGCAGGAACACTCACCTGAGGGTTTTCTGAACCAGAGCTGTGGTGGCCAGAAGGAAATGTAAGAGAAGCAGTTGCTGATGTTAGCAGAGAACCCAGAGTGTAACTGCTCTGACTCTGACTTTGCCAGCTGTGAAGATGAGCATATTCTGTGACTGGAAGTGTGTTCTTGCACGGCTTCAAGAGTAAGTACAAAAGATAGCGTGATTTCACAAACTGAAAGGAAAGGGGGCTCTAAAAAAAACAGACAAGCCAAATGTCAGAGTTAAATGTGGGCTTTGAGGGCGTAAGTCAGGTGAGAGGGCAGCTGAGGCTGAACTTCTTGGTTTGCAGCACCGGCGGCACAGTTTGCATGCTAAAAAACTGTTTTGCTCTGCATGTTATGCTATGAAGTCAGGCTCTGCATCTCATGCAGGTTCCAAAGAGCAGCAGAGACACCTCACTGGCATTGTCTTGGCACCAGCCAGGCCCCCATCAGCAACAGGACACAGGAGCAGGGGTTGTCCAGGCAAAGGTCCAGAAGGATGCAGTTATCCTAGTTCAGGGTACATATAATCTTAGAAGTCACTAGAAAATACTGCATTCTTTATTGTCATTTTTCCGTTTTCTTTTCTTCACCTTTATTTTTTTTTTTAAGGGCCACTTACATCACCTTTGGAGTCGGTCCCAAATGATGGGTGTTTAGTCATTTCATGTCATGCCTGCCTGCTATTTTCAGACATTTCAGAAAATGATGGGTTTCACAATAGGATTGCAACATATGTCAGAGAGGGACAGGGACATTAGGATAAAATTGGAATAGCAGAAAAGCATAAGTGCATCCACAGCTGTTATTTTATGTTAATATGCAGATACTTTATGCTACATAGGGAACAGTGCAGCGCTTGCTCTTCTCGCTCGTTTTGTCCGGTCCCTATTCCCCAATTTTGCTTTTTGTCTGGTTGTCGCATCTTCTTGTAACCAAGACTGTGTATAATCCTTGAGGCACCATCTGTTTACTTTCTATCCGTATGACATACCACCATGGGACCTGGCACTCACGGCCTCGGAATAGTCCAATGACACATATTAATAGTTTGATGCAATGAGGGTAGTTCTGCAGTTCCATAAGACTCTGGGATGCAGAAGGTAAATTAAAAAAGCTCCAGTACGTGGCTCTCTTAGTGGCTTTTCAGGGCAATGGGAGTTGGTGCTGGTATGGAAAAGCAAGTGAAGATAGTAATGAGGTGTTTGGATCACAGAATGATTGGGAATTAGAAGGGAAATCATCTAGTCGAAACCCCCTGCCAGAGAAGGGGGGATTGCTACAAAAGATTTCTGTTTGGAGTATATTTAGAAAGAGCATAATTTCTTGTGTAGTACAGTCTGAAAAAGCAATTCTTCTTGCTCGTTTCAACTAAGCTAGACTCTGTCTTTGAGCTGCAACTGGATTAGCTCCTAAATCAGTTATACCCCACTTTTGAAGAGTGATAGGAATCCCATTATTCCTGATGTTTTAGCCCATTGTCAGTAATTCAGTATGTTCCTCTACAGAGATACAGCAAACTCAAATTTTCCCCATTATAATTTTGAAGTGGTGTCTTTGAGCAAGAACATTTTTCTCAGACCATATTTCTTGGTTTGTTATGCATAGCCCAAAACTCCAAGTCACAAAAGAGTAATTGGCAATATTTAGCTCCTGGGAGTCCACATTTTATGCAATTGTATGTATCAGCATCCTTCTTTTCTACAGTGTAGTAGACCAGAGATGAAGCATATCCAAAATCAGGCTTATCAATTATCCCTTTAGTATTGAAAGAGAAATATATATACTTTTTAAAGCCTGTGTTTTCTGAATGAAAGCTGAACTCTGTTTGCTCCAAGCTTTCAATTTTCTTTCAAAAAAAAAAAAATCACCCTGAACTCTAGGCTATAAAAAGAATGAAGCAGCATTGTAAATTCCTGTAGAAAGAAGAAAATAGGACACCACCTGAGGGCAGCAAATACTCAACTTCTCTCTTTGACAATCTAATGAAGTATTATAAAGAGGTAGGAGACTGTACTTTTATTTTTCAGTTATTCATCTTGTATTTTTTGACTTGTCCTGGGAAGAGTATTGTTTCCCAATCATTGCACTGATAGAAAGAAAAGCCATTTTTGTATAGCTGCGCAAAAGAAAAAAGCCCCAGGATTTTGTTCTGGGTTTTCATTTTTGCTCTTGAATTAAGCAAAGATACAAAGCTGCATGGATTTTATTTTTTAAGGTGAAACAGTCCAGCAGCAAAAGTTCATTTTCACCAAATACTTCCTCAGAACGTTATATGACAACATTCATGTGAAGTCTTCACACTGGAAAAATCTGAAAAAAGCGTATGGACTTAAAAAAATGTATTTTCAGTCAGTATAAATGATAGTGTGAGATCATGTGATTTTCAGATACATAAAAGATTAAGATGTTGCCAAAATACAAATTTGAGAATGTCAGATTAAATCTACACAACCTTTAATCCTACCATAGACTATTTTTTGTAGCACTTGATTTCACAACCATATATTTTTCTAAAAAATGCTCAGTTTTTAAATGCAGCAAAATGCTGAAACAAAATCATCATCTGAAGCTAAATTTATGCCCCTGTGTCCCATCAACAGCTTTAAAATTTAAATGTAAAGCAGAGACCTTTACCAATTAGGGTAACAGAGTGATCAGCCACGAGGTTATTTGGGAACTTGATGGAGAAGACCACGTTTTGCAGTTATGCTTCAGAGTCAGATGATGGTGACAATGGAGAAATATTTGGTTTCACTCTAGGTTTTTACTTTCTTCTTTCCTAAGGTGATCCATTTTGCACCTTTTCTTGTACTGATTTCTGCCTTCGCTGTAGACCTTTTGTCCTCATTGGATGTTTCCATTTCTCCATTCTGCAGTTTGGGCTGCTGCTCTGCAGACCTCACTCCCATCTTGTTGCTAAATCTCTTCTTAGCTCCTTCTCTGTGCCAGCTGTGCTTCTCCTCTTCCACCTTGCTGAAGGACTGGGATGGAGGTGGTCAGAATGCATTGGGAAGAAGTTCTGGCTTCAGCTCCTCTGCCTGGTGCTGCAGCATCCTCAGCTAGTTGGAAGATGTCATGAGCAGGGAAGTTCTGTTCAGCCCCATCAGCTCTGTGTGTATGCGAGTGCCTTGGAATCTCAGAGCCTTGTACAGCAGAACCTGAGTGGAATTTCACATGGGCTGTAAATACCAGTCCTGGTTTCACCCACATCTTTGCTGAACTTTTAATCTCTGGTCAAAAGCATAGAGTTACTAGAGACATTTAGTTCTACAGTGGTATTTATTTTAATGTTGAGGTTAGAGAAAAAGTGAAGTTAATTTACCATTTTCAGAAATGAGTGAAATGTATCAGCTAACTAAAAATATATCTGCATACAGAAATAAAATTCAAATTCAGCTTAATGCAATTCAGTACCATAATAGGCAATTTCAGTGCATGTGAACAAAGTTGGTGAGATTTTATTGAAGACAGGCTTATGTAACAGAAAATGTGAAAGATGTCATACCTGTAAGTATTGTTACTGGTGTTACTTCTACTTCTCTTCTGAGATTTTGTTGTCCTGTGGACCTAAAGGATTACTGGAAGGGGATATATTGATGAATGCCCCTGTTTCACAGATAGGAAAACTACTGCTCAGAAAGACTGTTGGACAGAGTTTTCAAGATTTGGAATGCTTTTAAATTTTCGGGGTTTTATCCAGTTTGAGAGGAAGAAGCTTTCTTTTCAGAGTGGTTTTACATTTGTCCCTCCCATTGAAAGTAAACTAGGGCTACCAGTCCACTTTTCTAAAAATCAGGTCTTAGGTGTTTCAGATCAAGTCTGAAAAAGCTGGCTGTTACTGAAATGATGGGTTCTTTTACCCTTTCTTGCACAGGAAGTCTGTTTCAGAGCCAGAAATACAGATTGAATCTCAGGACTTCTACACCTTTGATTCAGCAACAAGACCATCTGTCACTTCTAATTCCTGCTATGAAAAAGACAATCTAGTTGTCTTTGATGGCATAATTCTGCACTTGCAAGCTGCTTTCTTCTCCCTTTCCCCAATTAGATTTTTGCCTCCCCTCATACATACTGGAATCTTTATTCGAAGGTTCAGCCTCAAATAAAGCTAAACCCAAAGAGAACGATGCATTTTAAATCATTGTCTCCCCATTGGATGTGATGTAAACTTGTAAAACATGCTAACTCCTCTCACCCAAGCAATCTTGACTTGATTTTGAAAGGGAAAGAAATCTGAAAACAGGTAAATTCCTTGTCACTTTAGATTTCACTAAGAATGTGCAGAACTTTTGCTCCATTTTAAGCTTGATCTACATTTTGGAAGGCAGATGATTTATAAGGAGGAAATGGATATTTTTTTCAGACAAATCTACATCTTAGCTAGCATCTGCATATCATTCCAAGGCTACTTTTTAGTCTGCTGGATTCTCACTTGGCTTTGTTTAACGCTCCAAAGCAAAGTACTCTTTTTCATACCATTAAAAACATTAATAGATTCTCTCTCCTAAGGAGGAAATAAATCAAGTGTCTTCTTTGGAGAGAACCATCCTCATCTGGGTAAAGACATGTTTCCTGAAACCATAACGTGTTCAGCCTTTCACATACTTATTTTCATGGTGTAAAGTACAGATAAAAAGCACATGATATAATTTCATAATTTGAGTGGTTTTCTTTTTCATGACTGTGGGTGAGGAAATGTATCGGGCAACTTCTATCCAGCTATTGACATTCCCACCCGTCTATACATTCCTGAAGCACAGCCTCAATTGGGCTTGTATAATTCAGGGCATGTCTCTGCTGTTAGATTTTAATGAAAATAGATTGAAATTTTGGAGGTTAATGACCACTTGGTAAAAATTCAGCTGATATCCACTTTATCTGCACCAGTTCTTCCAACCTTCTTTCCACAATGAATAACTAAAAAGGACCGAGGAACTGAAAGCTGTTTCTAGGATACAGTATGCAGCACTTCCTACTCTTGGCTCACTCTAGCTTCAGCCTCTCGGCTCTGTCATTTTTTTTTTTTTCTGTCTATGAATTGAAAATAGTTTTTGCCACCAGACAGTGAAGTAAAAACAGTAGCATTTGTCCCAGGTGTGGGTGGGATCACCTTGCTACCATGATAAAATCAAAGGGGTTGATCTTCGTAAAGATTGTGCAGTGGGGTAATTTCCACACATTACTTATCCTGCTGTTTGGAAAAAACCCTTTCTGCAGTGAGTTCAGAGGCTTTGCATATAGATGTGAGCACACATATGTCCCTATGCAAAGTGTGGCTTCTCTGCATTGGTATTCCAGCTGGCAGTTTCTGGAAAGCTGTCTGGAAAGTCACTATGTAGCTCCAAAAGCTACTAAGAAAGGGAAGCCACAAATGCTATGGCCTCCCTCCTGCCATGCATACCTATACCATCCTTTCTGTTCTTCAGTGCTTCTGCATGGGCAGAATTAGCAGGAGACTGTTGCTTTTTTGTAATCTTTCTTTGAGGAGAGAACAAATTCCTTATGGGGCTGCTGTCTTTGGGCAGTTCAGCTGAGGGGAAGAAAAGGTCTTTGAACTGTGTCACTGCAGGTTGATCTCCATATAAAAACTTTGGGTACATTGATCCATTGTAAACTCCTGGAACAGGAACAGGATGCAGGTATAGCAGACAATTATTATAAAACAATTGCTACTCTATAAACAGCCAGTTTACAGCTTTGTGGTGTCCCCGAGATATAGGTGTTGGTTTCATGTTCTTGGCAGCCCTCCACTCCATAAGTCAAGGTTTCTCTTTTTGACCAGGAGCTGGCAGGGGGCTGGCAGATCAGTGGTAAAGGGTTGCTGGAGAAAAGCGACCCTCAAACTGGAAAACTGAAGAGGTTTTTTTGTCATTTAGGTTTGGGAGACAAATGCCCTCACCAGCGTTTTGCACTTGCAGCACAATTACTCTGAGGTTTAAAAACAAACAAACAGTAATCGTTAAGAGCAGTTTATTAAATGAAATAAATTTCTCCTTGTGCTGTTGACTAAAGAGCAGGCAATTTAGCTGTTCCCAATTATGGAGTTATGCCTAGATTTTTCTAAACTGAAACAACAGTTTGTATACAATGGTTTTTTGAGCTATGCATGGGCTTTTCAAGAGTTTTACACAATGAGTTTTACACATTTACCTCTCCCGTGTCCACAAGCACCATCATGTGCAAGTGATTGAAAATGGTGGTGTAAATCTTGGTGCTGTTTCTAGGGAATTACACAGCCTTGAATACACAGCACATACCCAACAGGCAGTGATCTGCCCTGGTTTTTAGCAGAGGGGTGGTTTTTTTCTGAACCAGTTCAGGCAGGGCAGATACATACATTCACTCCAGGCCCATGTTTGGGATGGTGAAATAAAATAGTTCCCATAGTTATTCCTAGAAGTTAATTAGCTGTGACAGTGGGAAAGTGACAACCTCATGATTCTTGGATATTTATAACGAGGCTGTCACTTGCTAGGTTAGTCAGGTCATAGAGGAGACAAGTGTGTGAAGTCAGGTTTCTGGCAGGACACAGAGCTGAACCTGCATCGTTGTGCTTCCTTGCTATTGCTTAGATATTGGCAGAAAGGATCTCTTGGTACAGCATTTGTAACATTATACCAGCGTGTGAGCCTTATCTTTGGGAAATGTGGATTAACTATGCTGCAGAGCTCTGTAGGTACACGTCTGTAGGTGCTTCATCCCATGCCTTTTAGAGTTTGATCTGGGATTATTGAAATAGCAGTGGTTTTTCTGGTCCTGCTTTCATGAACACAAGATCAGGCTTCCAGGGGCAAAGCAGAGCTGTGGCATAAGGAGGTTGTAGAGGACATGAAGAAATGCTGTGGTGCCCATCCCTTGATGTTGCATGATCTGATTAGCTGGGTGCTACAGTGTTTGCCACACCTACACTATAGTGCCCTTCTGCACCGTGCACTGGTTGTTTCATGGGTGACGGACAGCTGATTTGGGGTCTTTTGCCTCTACCTTGTGTATTTAACATGCAGCGCTGGATTTGCTTCATGCTTCAGGACTTAATGTAACTAGGGAGTTTCCTAATGCAAGAGGAGATGCTAGAGTTTGTTTGACTCTCTATTTTTACCATGTAATCAAGGCTTAATGAGCTAAATGTGTTCACTGTACACTGGTAACAGCACAGCTGAGCATGACTTTTTATTAATACATAGAGAGCTGCTCAGGTCCAGAAAGGCTGCTAGAAATATTTCTGAGGGCAATTTTTTTAAAAATTTATTTTGTTTTAGAGAGTTAAAAGAGCAAAAGAGTTAAACCAGCAGAAAAATGTTCTCAAATTACACATTTTGTGCAAATCACAGATATTTTATTGGTAATGATAGTCTTACCTGGAATAGATTATTTCAAAAATCTCTCTCATTCAGAGTACCATTTATGAATGTTGCTACTGATCACAAAAAGAGATATCTCATGCTGAGAAATACGAGAATTACCATTGTGATAAGGAGAGAGCTCCGAAGTTTGTTCAGTTTTTCTGTCCATCATTCCAGTCCTTCAGTTTTAGTAGGAAAAACTCTCATACAACTTTAGCATGATACCTAGAGTGTCATTTCTCTGTAAAAATTTCCTGCCTGTAAATACTGTGCCAGATTTTGTAGTGGGTTTGTCATCTGCCCAATATTCTTCAGAGAAAGCAGCTAACTATTGGCTTCCCAAATTACTTCTTCATCTAATATTGTTTCCTCAGAGCTAGCTTGAAGGGGGAACAAACCCCAACTACATATAATCAACTAAAACCAGACATTTCTGTCAAAGAAATGTAAAGCTTTTGAACAAACAAATATAGTTACATACAAACTTCTCTCTCTTTAAAATTGGCAAGACTTCAACAAGCATTTTCTTAAGAAATATTCATTTTTACTGAAAGGTGGGATACTGCTTTTTTGCATTGCTACAAACCCACACTGGAGAGCAAAGCTGGGAAGCTGCCAAACATCTTATACCTGCTGTGACAATGGGTAGCCCTATCAACACACACAAACCCATATTTAACTAAATTGTTCAATTGAATTCTAATCTCCAGCTAATCACTAAGCTTTAAAAAAAATGTCTCCCTATTCATATTTTATTTCTAAAAAATACCTTTATGATGTAACGCAAGTGAATGAATGGATGAGAGACTCAAGCACAATAACACTATCTACAAAGCTACATGAGCTATGGGCTCATATTCTATTTAACATTTGACCCATGAAACTCAGTTACAAAGAAGCTTTAAATGGAGATTGGGAAGTCACTGAAGGACCTTTCTAGTGCTCCTCAGGATAGAAGGCAATACAGCAATGTGTTTTTGTTTCATGCTGTGACATCCCAGGGAGAAAGCACTTCCAACTTCTGTAAGCTGCACAACCCAGAAGTTTACAACAGCAGAAGTACCAGCAGTCACCATTTGTGTGTAGTAGGTATATGCTTTGTGTTCAAAACAAAACTGTAACCTCCTGAAAGAAGTGCACGTGTGTGTATGTTGTAGGGAATAGGGAGCGGTTTCATCTTTCCTACTGCAAGACTATATGCAGAAGAGAGCCTGCCATCTCTGAGACTGTGCAAGAGACTAAGCATCTTGTATGCGACTGGCAGTATACAAATTAATTTCTTCTCAGTATTTCTTAATGGGGGATATTACAAAACAGAAGAGCTGCTTGTCCCTTGACTTTTTTGAGGGTGTGACTTGCAGTTAATAATGTGGGAAATGAGGAACTAAAACACACAATCCCTAGATCAGGACTTGTAACATAGCACCTCATCATCCTTTACAAGCCTGAATATGTACCCTGCAAGTTTTACTAAGGAAGTAGTGATGTTCCTGTTAAAAAAACACATCTGTGGAGAAGATGCCTACCTGTTACAGAACCAAAACATAATTTCATGTGAGGATGCTGTGGAGCAAGTGTGAAGTATGAAACGTTTGTGTACAGCTGGTTCTCAAGCACAGCCCCTTGGGTCTTTCATACATCAGGAAAGTGTATGAAAACCAAAAAAGTCTTCCCTGGACCTCCTTATTGAATTTCACGTGCTTATCTTCTAACTGGGTCTCAGTTTGCAAACCTAAATATAAGAGCAGTCTGGTACGTGCTAGTGTTTGGTTGGGGGACAGAGCAAAATTCTCAGTTAAGTACGATGGCTTCTCTTTTCTGATTTTCAGAAGTTCCTTGCAAGTGGCTCATTCTCATCCTGTTTTTCCACCCTGCACAGCAAGGCTGGGCAAATTCTTAATTTAACCTGCCAGTGAGAAGTACTGACATGTACTTTTAACTGAAGTGACTCTCCCTGACCCAGGTTTTATGTTGGTGTGGAAACTCTGTCAATGAAAATAATTTCAGTGTCTTTCCATTTGTTCTGTTATGATACTGTGTCTCCAAATCTCCATCTTTTCAGTGTGAATAGGCCAATGTGACCTTCTTACCAAACAATTATTGAAGAATACAGCTAACAAAGTGTTCTAGGGAGCTATCAAATGTCTCCAAGGTAAGGCATGCATAAAACATGAGCCCATAGTCGTAAATAACAGGGCTCCTCTTCATTTATTTTAAAATAATGATGGTTGTTTAACTGGCTTGAAAGGGTTACTCTTTCACCCCTAGCTTGTTCTGAGCACCGTGGGAAAATGACATGAGCACTGTTTAGTTTAAGGGATGTAGTCATGCAAAACCTTTGCT
This sequence comes from Pedionomus torquatus, assembly GCA_013398155.1. Taxonomy (NCBI): domain Eukaryota; kingdom Metazoa; phylum Chordata; class Aves; order Charadriiformes; family Pedionomidae; genus Pedionomus; species Pedionomus torquatus. The sequence goes on from VZRU01009164.1 coordinate 145,158, forward strand.
GTACTTGTGGAGGAAGCTAGAGTGTTTCAAGAAATAATGAAGGTGTGAATCATCACAATTCTGAACTGTCTGATAAGAAAATCTTTTAATCTCTGGTAGTAATGTGAGGACTCCAATTGCTGCAATTCTCTTTATAAATTGTGTAATAAAATATGGAATCATTGCAAAAGAATCCAGGATTATCAGCAGTCTCTTTGATATCAGTATTTCTGAACGGTGTTCTTTAAAGGCTTTTGCTTGTTAGTTTAGTTTTAGGAGACAAGTAAACTCATTAGTTCTTCTGTTTTTTTCACCTTATGGTCTGGTTTTGGCACACTTAGAAAACATTTGAACTGAAACAGTTCATTTTCAGTTGTACCCATTAACAAGAAGGATTTCCATTTTTCAAAGACAATGTAAGAGAACAACCAGGATGAGAGTGCTTTCATTAAAAGTATATGCAGAAGAAGATGGTTCTGGTTGCTTACTTCTTGTTTGTTTGGTTTTTTTTTATGTTTTTTTAATATATTTCAAATGGCATTCAAAATGTATAAAAAAACCTGCAGGGTTTTTTTGTGTGTATTCAGTCAAAAAGACCCTCAACTGTTCCCTTTTGAAAAATATTCTCATTTATCATTGTTTCTGGAATTTGCTACATGTGCTGTATGTGATTTTATGGGATGACATCTATGGCCTTTTATTAAGGTCTTACATTTTTATTTTTAAAAAATGACACAATGCAGTAGGATGTAAAGAAAGTGAACAGCTTGGTAAAATTTAGGTTTTTGAGTTCCTTTTGTGATCAAGAAAGATATAAAATAATGTAAATCACCCAAATTGGAAACCTCAGAACCTAGCTTTGATATACGACTCTCCTCATAATACACAATAAGACTTTGGTTATAGCTTTATCATTTCATTTATCACTTCCTAGGCAGCACCTGCCCATTCACAAGAGAGGAAAGCAAATGTTTATCCACTGCTACCTTTGCCTGTGGACAGTAAAAAGGTATCTATAATATACGACAAAGTCCAGCCATAAAAGATCAGAATAGTGGAGCTAGGCTGGAAGAATGAGCTATAGCCATAAAAAAGAAAGTTTGAAATGTTTGGGTTGGATTCTGTTGTGATTTGTCTCCCAGCTTCTTGCTCAGGCTGTGGTATGTCCCAGCAGCCTGTGTAAGAGCTACAGAGAGAGGTGCAGCTCCTTGGTAGGTATCCTTTGTGCTCACCATCTTCAAAAGGCTGTGAGAGAGCGGTAAAGCAGTTTTTGGAAACAGCACCGTGGACTTGCAGTTTGGATGGTTGGGGTTTTTTAATCACTGAAATATGTTTTATTTGATGAATGTCTGAAGAAAAAAAAAAGTGAAAAGTCTCATTAATGCTATGATTGCTTATGGTGCTTTAATGTACTTGTTTTTTTTATTTTCCAAAGAAAGTTATTAGGTAAAACACCTCTGTGTGCAGATTAAAGATATGTGAAGTGCTCTGGCTAATTACATAGATGTATAGCTCAGAGAAGGGGGAGAAGCTGTCTGGCCGTTTCTCTGTCACCTCCCTCACTTCATACAGTTCTTAAGACAATAATTGGGTTTGGAAACAAGATATAGTACAGCCACTGCTCATATGTAGCGAGTGATTCCTTTCAACAAATAATTCCTGAAGTTGCTTATGAAGGTATGAAACCAAAGCTGTTTGATTGCTTGTTTAGCCCCAACTGCTTCACCTGCTGGGCTTTGGATGTTGGTGGGAAGAAGCCAAGTGATTGCAAGCTGCTAGGAGGAGTGAATGGAGAGCAAGTGAGTTGCTAGTGGCACGGGGTGGTAGCGGCATGCATGAGATCCTGGGTATTCTTATGTGTCTTGAGACTCAGAAATAGGACCTGTGGCAGTCTGATGGTAGAGTGCCTTTGGGAGGATGAGAGAGGTCCTGAAGGTGAGCTGAGACTCCTTTGTAGCTGAACAGGGGATCTTGGTAGGTGGTGAAGGTACACTTTCAGGAAGAGGTAAGAGGACTGAGGATTTGACAAGGAGTAGGTGAAGGACAGCATCTGGCTGTTTTACATGCACTGCATAGACTGAACTGGAGGACTTGATGAGTCTGAAGGCTTCTTACAACCTCCCAAATTGTTGAGAGAGGGGGAACATGGTGATGGACCTGCGTGGGAAGGTGGCTGCTCAGAGTTACCCTCCACACAGATCTGACTTGTGGTGAGACCAGCTGGCCCTGTCTGGAGCTCTGTGATGCAGTCCTGAGGCCACCTTGTTGTTCTTCCTGCTCTGAGTGCATTCATGAGCTCGTGATTCCCGCCATGCGGAGCAGTGAAAGAGCTGTGTTGCTGCAAAAATTATATGGATGCCTGTGTATGTGTGTGATTCTATTTTAGCTATAATGGGCTTTAAACACTGTCTGATTCAGATACAACATAATACAGTATTTTGGTCTCTGTATGAACTGCTTGATTTTCCCCTTAGGTTTCTTTAAATATGAGGTAATTGCACAGCAATCTTGAGATAACCTAGTGTAGAAAACTAATAGAGATGCTTCTGTTGTTCCCTTGCCATTTTTACTTCCTTTCTTTTTCTTTGAAGCCACCACTTATTTCCCTGTAGAGCTATGAAGTAACAGGAAACAAGAACCCCCCAGCCAAGCAAAGTCTCTTGCAGAACTACAGGAGATCAGGTCCTGTAGAAAGGTTAATGAGGAACTCAGACTTTAATATGTCAAGATAAAGAAAATTTCTCACTTTCTAGTGGACTAGAAGCATCTGTGAAACCTTTTAGAAAATGGCATAATGTATTTTTAGTGTAAAATTAAGCTAGAAAAAAGTCGCAAGAAGCTGTACCATCAGTTCTGTATTTGATCCATCAGACACTCAATGATGGCATGTTTCCTGCTTCCTCATTTCATTGAAAACGGTTGCAAACAGCTTCAGAAAATATCCTTCTTTTTCTCATTTCCTCCTCAGGCTCTCCTTAGAAAATATACATCAGCCAATGTGTGTGAGCCAAGCTGGTGCTGCTGGGCACCAGGCAGAAAGCGCAGCACAGCCCTCTCTTACCCACCTCTAAGAGGAGTTTTATAGCTCAGTGCCCATTGCCATTTCCCTGCCTACCTCTCCTGGCCTGCAGCAGCTGCTGCCAGGGCTGCTACTATGCATACTCAGAGATAATTTTTCTTTTTCAATCCCTCCATTTTAATTACACATGCTCTATTTCAAAAAGCTGGATTGTTTGAGATAACGAAATGTTTCCACAGGTCATGCTGTTTTCTCTTCCTCTGGATTCCTCTATTAACAGAAAGCTACTGGTTTCCAGAAGGAAATTGTCTTGATTTCTTTATAGCCTCAATCTGTTCCCACTGAAGCTGCTGGCAAGCCTTCTGTTTATTTTTCAGGGATACATAACTAAGCCAAATGCTATCAGGCAGGGATCAGCGTGTATACTGATCCATGAGCAAGGCCTGGGGAACCTAGTTAAGTCATTAGAGCTACTTTGAAATTCCTCACAAAATAGGTTTGGGTTTGTTTTTTGCCAGAAGTACTAACTCATTGAAATAGAAATGTTTTGTAACAGTCTATCAATTTCTGTTACCTAGAAGGTTATTTTTGAGTCCCCGATTAAAATTTATGGCAGGAAAGGAAAGAAAAGAAGGACTTTTAATCCGTGATAGTATGCTGAGCAAATATAGCTAACATGACTTCTGAGCTAGCATTGCAGTTGTCTGAACACATCTGGGTAGGTAGACTTAGCTTTTAATATCGGCGATCTAAATTAAAAGGCACCTGAAAGGGAGTTGGACTAGATGGTCTTTAAAGGTCCCATCCAACCCAACCCACTCTATGACTCTGTGAAGTATCTGTTTGTGATTTCTAATTACTAAATGTTCCTATTTACATCTAGTTATGAGAAATAATGTTAGAGAGAACCATCAACCTGTGTAAAACAGAAGCATCGTGTAAGCCCACTCGTTTTGTAAGGAGTTAGATTCTCCATCACAATAAAGTGTGACACTCCTTGTCACAGTGCACAATGTTAATTCAATGCTCAGAAAGCAGTTAGAGGCATCACAGAAGAACTTGACAAGCACTATAAGCAAAAACTGCTTTTAGTTCAATTAATTGCTGGAAATTGGGAGACTTTGTCAAAGTAATACCATGATATCTTTACCTTGTTCTTCTACCTTTCTGTGGGCATATGGTCACTGTCCAAGCCAGGAAGATGCATATTTAATTCAGTTTGATACAGCTGGGTTTTTAATGCAATTTTAAAGTTTACACGAAGACACCAGAGAAAATAATTCCTGCCCATCCCCTCCCCTCCAGACCCATTCACCCCCTTCAGCTGTGACTGCGCTCTGCAAGTTGGTACTGGGTGTCTGTAACTGCACTGGCTTTTGTACCTGAGATCTTCCACAAGGCTCTGAAGGTGTCAGTGAAGGAAAAATGATGAATAGAGATGCGAGAAGTGCTCAGGCTGGAACAAGACCAAATACCTATTGGCATTCCACTGTATTTGATCCATGGGCAGTTCTTGATCCATGTCTGATGGTAAACGCAGGGGTTCACATTTTTACAGGCATTCAAATACCTAAAACTCGTTGAAATCTCTGGGAGTAAAGTGTCTGAATAGTGTTTGTGTTAAACCAGAGAGGCAAGTTGTTTGACATTTAGGCCTGATGGGACTACAGAAAAGTAATAGTTAGTATCAAAATGTTTAAAAGATCTCATGGCTATTTTGCATTCAAAACATTGGTATCAGCTTACCTCACTGTTGTGTTGCATTGTGTTGATGTTACAGGCAGGACATAGGCATAAAAATGAAGTAACTAAAGAAGACATGTTTCTTGCATTCCAAGAAAAAACAGGGCAAGATTTGCCTTTTATTTTGATTACAATTTTCTTTATATGTAGGACATATTATAAATATTATTAACATTAATTGAGCTCTTCTATCAACCCGTATAAACATGAAGTTACAGGTTTTTTGCTTAAATTCTGAGTCCACAACAGTTGTATCCATGGTGATAGTAAAAATCTTGTTCTGATTCTTTTTCAAGTCAGTGTTGTGATTCTTAGTGATTTTGAAACTGCTTTTCAGTAATTCTAAAAATTAATGGTTAGGCAAATAGTTGCAGCTTTGGCTCAGTCTTCAGTGTGCATGCACACATTATTAAGTAACAATCTACTGCAGAAAACCATTTTATTGTGGCTTGGATTCTTGTGTTGTGTCTGTATGGATAGGACAATCTCCTTGAACAAAATCTGGTGATACTGCACCAAAGCTTGCTCCATGCTGTATTGGGAAATATGAAGGTCAATCTCTTTCTTTGTAGAGATTGCTGGCTCAGTCTAGCTGGAGTGAGCAATAGGAATGAAGGGGTGATAAATCAGAGGAACACTTGCTTCAGTAGATATCTCTCTTACAGTAATTTTCTCATGGAAGATATTTAGGGTTTGTTTATCATTCTGTGTTTTCTGTGGGTGTGTAGTCTGGAAAATTTTTGGGGAAAAATGTAAAAGCAAAAAGATGAGACTGTAGGATGAAGGCAGATTATATAGGTAGGGATCATTATGTACATGTTGTAGAGGGAAGGAGTGAGGAAGGCAGATGATGATAGTGCAGGAGGTACAGCAGGGTGTGCAGAAGCAATACCGTGGAAAGCAAGTGAGAAATATTCTCAGTTTTGACAGCTGTGAGTTGGGAAACTTTGGTTGGTCACCCCATGCAAGGGAGGACATGGAACATTATCCTAGTGGGACGAGCAAAAGCCTGAGTTAGCCCAGAGTGGTGGACATGCCAGTAGGAAAATCAGTGTGTGACAGCTATAGCTCTTCCTCCTGGTGTCTAGAAACTTTTCCCAAAGCTTGGACTGAATTAAATTAAAACACACCTGATAGGAAACTTGAAAAATCTTCCTGGTGTTCATCAGGAACCACAGGTTTCCAGAAACTCTGTATTGCTGAGCTCAACCAGAACAAAATGAGGAAACTCCAGAGATTCGCTCTACTGTGCCCTCGAACGAAAGTGAAGGTTAAAAAAGCTTTAACAAACATTTGTGCTTTTCAAATACTTATCTGGAGCTCTCTCTTCCCCTTGGCTGTATAGACAGAAGGTGATGAGGGAGGAGCCTGCACTGTGATTTTTCCCCCTGAGAGGACACCTGGATAAAATGGTTCTTGTCTGGAAGAGCCCAGCTAAGGGTCTGCACAGTTGCTACGTGCATAGTTTGTCACTAATATACATTAACAGCGACTTCCAGTTAACCTGAAGTCTTGTTTCTGTGGTTGTGTGGGGCTTTTAAGGTGGAATTCTTTACAGTGGAATTCTTCTCTCTTTTCAAGCGAACATGCAGAGCATTCAGCTCTGGCCATTCCTCATACTTACTGTGAGCAAGCTCTCCCCTGAGTCAGTGATGACAGAATGTGGTCCATTTTTTAAACAAGGGATTTGCAAACTAAAACATTCTCACAAATCAAGTTCGGTGAGGAGATTCCTCACATACCTGCCCCGAATGGTTTCCAGACTCTATGAAATATACAACTGGTCTGCACTCCACATGACCATGATTTTTCAGTTCGTTCATGGGAATGCTATAACGATAATCACTATCAGTCAGTTTCAGAAATAACTAGAAATTATTCTGAAAGAAAAGAGTTAGTGCTATCAAGCTAGAAGGCATCTAATATATCTTATGCTATTTCTGACATAAGATAAGATGCAAAAATCCCTCTCTTACAAACAATTTGACTGATGGAAGAGATGTTTTTTAAATTTGACACTTCAGTTGGTGGTGTTGCACCTTCTGGAAGATGTGATCAGAGTTCAAAATTAGCTTGGTCAGACAGAGAGATGAATAGAGAAATTGGTCAGACAGAGATGAATAAACGAAGGATGCTCCATGTACGAACTGTGACATTTAGGAAGGGGAATATAAATGCCAGGTGGATCTTGTCTGCTAAGCAGCAGTATGGCAGAAGAAGATTTAGGGATGAGAGTAGAACAACAGTATGCGTTAGTCAGCAACAGGGTATTGCAAAAATGGAAATGTCATTCCAGGCTGAAGTTGAGTTATAAATAATTTGGTAGTCTTAGAAGTCCTTCAGCAGTAATTTTGCAACAAATGCCTCATTAAATCTGATGACCATTTGTTCTTTGCATAGCTGTTCCATTTTATTTTTACAAACTCTTTCATTATAGCTAGCTCTTAGTAAAGTGAAACATTCAACTTAGCAGGTTGGCTTATGATAATCAGCTTAAAAACATCTCCAGATTTGTTTTCAGTTACTTGATACAGGCCCAGTGCAAGAGCTCATAAAGCCCATGTGTAGCATGGAGTTTCTCATCTCCTTGAACTTGCTTTGTGAGAGTGAATTTTTCAGCTGCAGAGGACATCCCAGGGAGCCTTCCTGAGACTCTCCTAGTCTATGGAGGAATCCAAGGAAACCCACCCAGTCTAACGTAATTTTTTGTGGCTGCATCTATCCAAATGACCGGACTGATATAGATTGATGACGAACACATAATTTGTATGTTGAATTAATCTGAATTCTGCACTTTATTAACAGCAGTGTGGACCAGCTAAGAATGGTCTTACACATAGACTCTTTCTTTTTAACTAAAGCACAAGGAATGCAGATAATCTTCCTTAGTTTCTCAAGGCTTTCCTTATCTGTACGTAATTCTTTAGGTGGTACACACACAGAACAAGCTTCTTCCCTCTGTACTGCCTATTGCACAAATTTGCCAATAGTTTTCATTTTAGTTTCTCAAAGCGTGGTTTAAGTCCTTCCACATTAGCACCACAATCTACTGAAAGCAATGAAATCCATGACAGCTGTCAAGGCATCTATGCATTCATAACTATGACTACGTCACATTTAAGATGTGATGGTGTCATTGGCCTGAATTAGTGCTAACTGTATACCTAGCTGGAGTTATACTTCTGTAAGTAAATGAAAATGGAGAGGAAGGCAAGAAAACTGGTGTCAGGGTTAGCTAACATGACCTGTGAAGAATGCTGTAAGAACTAGAGTTGTTTAGCCTAGGAAGAGAAACCAAAGGAGCAGCAGGAGAGTTTTAAAATATGAAGACTTTTTTATAAAGGAAATAGTCTCATAAAACAGAAGCTGCCATCAACAATCTGCTTTTTGAAGTTGCTGCATGGGTTAACTGTAGAATGGTATCTCCCTCTGAAGGTAAAACTTGAGACTGGACCTCCTCTGCAGCTGTAGTTAAATGCAACAGGCAAAGGATTCTATTTCTTTTCCTCCCCTCTCATACAAAAGCATACAAAGCTAAACAATGTATCAGAAAACAAGTGGAAATAATTGGGATAAAACAATTTAATATAAAATCATTATCAACAGGCTTGGCCTCTGCAAAGCTTTAAAAGCACTTCTGACTGACTTAGCTGACAAACTCCCGTCACTCCCAATCCTGTTCCTGGTATTTTTACCTTCGTAACTGCAAAGATGTCTCCCAGAGAGACTGTTCCACTTGTTTTTCCTCCCAGTAGTGCACAACTGACGTAGACCTACAGCACTTCTGTTCAAAACCATTGCCTGAAGTCAGAAACAGAACTTAATGCACTGTCCCCAGGTAAAGTCAAAGGCAGGGCTGGTTCCTCTCGAGATGCATTGGGTTTGTGGGCAGTTCCAGCACAGATATTATGCCTGTGCATGTGACTGCCGGCAAGGATTGCTACATGGGGTCTACAGGGCTGAAACTCATACCCAGCGTGGGAGGCATAAGTGAGCCAAGCGGAGCAGTCGAGGCTGACAACTCTGGTTTGTCCTTGGCCTCATTTCACAATGGAACAGCAAATCACCCCCCAGAAGTTATTGTCATTTCCTGCCTGCACGCCCATTTCCAGGGTTTGCCAGGGCCACCAAGGTATAAGAAGTGTGTCTTGTGGCTCTTCTTCCTTACAGGAGAAATGCAAGATTTCTCTGACCTTTGGAGAAAAAAATTATGGCTTCTCTAGAGTGTAACTGTTTGGGTTGTTCTGGTTTTTGGACTGATCTTCCCAAAACAAATTGAATCTCTTCTCTTGAATTCAGTCCTTCTAATCTACAAGATTCTCAGCCAGTTAATTCTTGAGCACTTTATTATTACACTTGTCTGAGCTCAATAAGTATGGAAAATTCTCTCCATACTTTGGATAAATTGCAAGTACGCATTCCTTATACTCAGGAATAAGCATGCATTATTGCTAAAACTGAGGTTTCTTATATTTTCCCAAATGCAAGTTTAATATTTATTGAAATCTTCTGTTGGTTAAATGCTCTGAATAGTGTATCCAGAAGACTAATCGATACTTTAAATGCACTCAGACATATTAGCTGCTTACTGGTTGAACAGAAATAATGAACTTGCTATATGAGAAGGTAAAATTAATGAATAATTTATAACAATTTATTTATTCAGTTTTGCCTTTTGAATTGATTTGGCAATTACTCTTTTACTGCGCATCACTTACAAATGCTTAGATATAAATATTTAGTTGCATATTTGTGATCAAATAATTTCTATTCTCTGACTGAATGGCTTCTCTAGCACACCAAGCAGTGCAAATTGTGAATTTTATTGTTAAATATACAGTTTGGTAGAATGTGGGTGCTTGAATGATCAAATAAAGTGGATACATGCTGACTGTAAATATCATCAAAATAATGCATTTAAAATATGAATAAATATTTGCGAGCAGGTTTTTCTACATCACTTATTGCAGTAAGAATGAGGCAAAGATTTTCTGTGCTTTCCTGTCACAGAGAACACTGACCAATGTCCTTTGGCACTGATATTTTACTGTTTATTCAGCTGTTCTTTCATTTTCAATTGTTTGCAAATTTTTTTCTCTGCTGATTGTGTTTTACATTTTTCAAGGATAATTGCAACTTTTAGAAAAAATGAGAATTTGCGCTTGATGTGGAAGAGTAGCAAAATGACTGCTGTTTCCCTTAACTGCATGGTGAAGCTGTGTAGCTAGAGAATCCACAGGTGGATTATTTTATGGATATATATGGATTTATATTATTAAGGATCTGTGGGGAAACCGACGGTCTGAGTGAAAGGGGTAATTCACAGTGGCTTACTTCAGCCAAATGAGACTTGCCTCCTAAACTCCCCTTGCACTTATTGGCAAAAGAGAGATTTCTCTAGAGGATGATTCAGAACTAGAGCCTAATTTTGAGTGCTCTGAATCATTATGTTAGTCTGCTTATTTGAACAGTGCAGTTTATCTTTCCTACATTTCCTACTCATTGCTGTGATTGATGAGTCAGGATTTATGTAGAATGAATGAATTTCACCTTTTATGAATAAAATGCAGCATTGTAATCATTTAGAGCATTTGATTTGAGACTAAAGAACTAGTGAAAGCACTAAGGTGTATTATGTTCTATATTGCTCTCTCTGAATAGTTCAAAGAACCTTGAAAAATTCCAGCTTTAAGCACTTAAGTAATTTAATATATTGAGATAATTCAAAGTCACATAATGTGATTTTCAGTTTTCTTGAAGCACTCCAGAACATTATTTTTCCAAAGTTCCTTGACTTTGAAATGCTTCTGCTGAAGCACCTGAGGCTGCAAGTAAAGTTAATCCATTTACAGACAGCACGTTCAGAAAACAACAAAACCTAAGAAACTAGGAAGAGGTTGTTCTAAAGAAATAAAGATGAACATACTAGCATCCAAAGCAATCCTAGAGTAAAAGTAGGTATTTAGTTGTAAACATATGAGAAATGAGAATGGTGGTCTTAAGGCCAGGCTAGTGGTAGCCTTATAATTCCTATATAGGGATGCTCAAAGGAAAGTTGCTCATTGTGTTCAGCTCATGAATGAGGGTGTAACTATGTTGAAACTTTTTGTGACTCTTTGTATCCTGGGATGAAGTGCTGCTGCTCAAAGCAGACCTGCAGGACCACAGCAGAAGTGCTGAAGCTGCTGCTCTCGACTCTTTACTGCTGCTCTCAGGGGAGCAGCGTGAGTGCCTCATATCTGAATAAGTGCCCGACTGAGCTGCAGTTGACACCCAGAAGGAAACTCAGAGTCTGCTGTAAGAGTTATACGCAGCCTTGTTCTTCTTGGATCCTCTATGAACTTTTATGTGTGGCACTGGAGTTGCGTGGTGCTGTAGGTGGCTTTCTTCTAGAACTTCGGTGTTTTGGGACAACCACTACCAATGCCTCCAAATTGAAGTTAGGTGACTAACAAATGCTTCTGTAGGTGTTGCACAGTGAGTCTATGTATGGTGGCCCCCAGCAGGACACTCGGGATGGATGTCTCACTCAAGCCATCCAGCTGTCAGGGGCTGCTCTGCTGGAACTTCCTGCCCCAGGCATCTGCAGGTGGTCCCACTTCCTATGCTAGTTGCTTGCTGCCATCTGCCGGCTTTTTCCCAGTGCCTTTATCACCCCTGTACTCTCGGGGGGCTTAGCAGGACCTCCAAGCACTCTCCCAAATGGCTTATCATATCGTGACTGTTTCACATATGATTTCCACCATTGCCAAAGCCCATATGTAGTTTGGTCTGGTTCAGAAATGCCATAGCAGGGGAGCAATGAGTGAGCTCTGCAGGGACTGTCAGATGCTTGCAGTGTGTGTGCTCCCCTTGGCTCACAAACATGAATTGAGAAGAGGGGAGGCCAAAGGGTTGTTGTACTGAGGTGAGAAACTCTGTGCCAGCGCGTACTGTGACAGTAGAGGATGCTTGAACTTGACTTCCTGCTCCTGATGTGGTACATTTTGGGGCAGTGTGCCTGTGATTAACTCTTCCTCCCCTGGGTAAACAGACAGAAATTATATTTGCTTCTTACTATAGGGCTAAAACACTTTTGTAGTCTCTTCACATTTTTATTGGAAAAGTAGGAACAAAATTCTCCTGTCGGTAAAATAAATTGTCAGAAAAACTGCATGTACTAAGCTTAATTTCATTTAATATTTAATGACTAGCTAGCTTTTCCTGGGATAATGATTTCACAAGAAGAGAAAGATCAGAGCAGACCTCCTGCCAGCATAGCACAGCTACAGCAGGAACTGCAGAAATGCAGGGTCAAGCCAGCAGAATGAGATTCTGACATCTGTAGTCATTGTGGATAGCACTTCACTCCTCGAGGGTCTGCACTTGGGTCAGTAGGACGGCTATAGAGGAAAGGACTCACTCAGTATGCATTGAGGCACAGAGTTTGACCCTGGCTGTAAAATGCTTCCTTCCTTGGAAAGAATAAAGTGGACATCTGTATCTCCTGCTTTTTATGAGAAAGGAGTGGGATATTTTCTCCCAGATCTTGCGAATTGCAAGGCTGTGCTGTCCAGTCCTTTCCACAGGCACATAAATGCCTCACTCTACTGTGCCATAGTGATGTTATTTTATATAAAGAGGACTTTCATACAATAATTTCCATAACATGTTTGGAATGGAATCTTCCTTTATGGCAAACAATGCTAGAAATTCTTGGCCATCGTATGGTTTTGACATTAATGTCAAAAGTAATGTTTCAGGTTAGGAGATGTAGGTGTTGGTGGTCCACGTGGCAGAATAGGTACTGATTTGTTTTCTCACAGTCATATTGTATCTGCAGTGTTAACAGTCTTGTTAGTTCTTGTCTTTGGCATCCTCAGATTCTTTCCTCTGAATTTTGAGAGCTAGAAGAACCGTTAGATACAAGGAAGGAACAAGAAGACCCACAGCATATGTTCAGTCTGCAAGGCGATTAGTACTGCCTGTGCTAACCCTAATCCATGTGTATAAATGTGTATAAAGATGGTCTGGGAAGCTAATTATGACAGGCAAAAAAAAAAAGAAAAAAAGAAAGGACTGTAGGAATTTGCTCCAAATGACAGCAAATGCAGTTGGCAGAATGACTGAAACATGGTCCATGAAGAATCCCTCCAGGATATGTAGCTTTCCTGACACAAAATGAGTGGGCTTATTAGGTGGATTCGGTGACTGTAGAGTAATTTTCTGTCCATAGCCAGACTAACACCTGTAATTCTTCCTTTTTTTTTTTCCCCCTGCCACTGGATAGGGAAGAGCTCCATACATCAATTTGTTTATTTTGGGGGTGGGGTTCTGATGATGGATTAATTGACTGATAGTGTCATCACCGCCTTGTGAACCCAAGGATAAATTCACAGGCTGTTAGCAAAAGCACTGCCTGATGCCTGTCATCTCTACTAAGCAGGCATTGCTCCCTCCTCCCCAAACTCTCAGGATGGCTTGAGGCTCCTTTTCCTTTAATGTTTTATTTTTCGCTGAACTGCACTCTGTAGTTAATTTTTCTTCTTACTTTGCAGCTTCTCCTCACCATTCTGCACCATGATGTGGGTATATTCCACTTTCAGATCTCACAGTTTGCCAAATGCAAGGCTCAGTGGGAAGCAGTGGCACAGATTTTAGAAGATCTGTCTAATTAATTTCTTGTCTGGCATTAAGGAGCAAATAACTGCAGATTTGTACCTGCTCCTTTGAAATAAATCCCAAAATATTTGTGAAGATGTAGGAAAGGTGGTTTTCAGGTGCTGCTCTTGCTTGCCTACCAGGTGCCAACAGGGGGAGTTTCAGCTCCGTCTCAGATTTACGCTTCTGACCGTATCCTCGCCTTTAGCGATATTGATCATGAGGGATAAAAGTTATTTATTTTCCCACATTTCAATAACATTTCTTGACGCCTCTTTCCTTTAAAGAAACACTTCTGTAGCTCTTCTATAGATTGAAAATGAAGGCACAGTTCATATCTCTTGTTGAAATCCTTTTATAAAGAGACCAATAAAGAAACGGTTCTAGACCTTGCTTTGCTAGAGTGAAAGAAAACTAATTTGCCTCTGAGATGAATCAAAACTAGATTTTAGAAAACTATCTCCGTTTCTCCCTTCCCTCTGAGAATCTTGATGATTGGGGTATAGTTGACTTCTTTTGCTCATTTTGTATAAACTAAGATTAGATAAACTGAAACTAGAAATCTGAAAATCTGCCTCTGGCCTATCAGTTTAAATAATTAATTCATAGACAGAGAGAAAACAAATATAGGGAAAAAATCTCCCTTGAATTGTTTGTTTATTTGTTTAAGGGAGAAGTAAATGGGGAAGAACTTCATTTGTGAGGAGGTAGAATGACCCCTTAGGGAAATGGGGCTCTGCCCTTTGAAGGAGGATGTAAGCCATGCTTGCATAGAAATGAATGGAAGAAGACTTCTTGAAGAGACATTTTGTCTCTTTATAAATAGAACAGAATATTTCTGTGCAGTGCTGCAGTCAATTCTGCCATGTTTCAGCAAATTGCACTTTGTTTTAACAAAATTTCTCATTTATTTCTTATATAATTAATTTATTTTCAATTGTCTTCAAAGAACAAGGACTGCATCTTTTCTGTAACATAAGCATGGTGTTTTCAGTTGTTACTGAAAAAAATACCTTCCATATATATTGAGCCTCTAGGGTTCACTCAAGTTGCATTTCAAGCATTTTTTGCTGCCATCTAGGCCTGTCTTCAAATTCTGAATCTGCTTCATTTTTGGGTGTAAAAAAAGATCTCCAGGATAAAACTGAAACGTCCTGAGTCATCCAGTGAGAGTTGACACTAGCTCCTCTTTTCAAAGTCTTATTATTACTGACTCTGAACTTCAAATCTATAGCTATTTTCAACTATGACATCTCAGCTGAGAGGGTCCAGAGCAGTGGACTTGTCAACAGAGGCCAGGGTGGAAGAAATTCTCCTTAGGTGGTCTGTGCCCTTTGGGGGAAACCTGCAAAATAGACTTCTTCCTAGTTTGGGGAAGGAGCACTTTTAAGTAGTTAAATATTCTTTGGCCTCCACTTGGCATCTGAATTTTGAATTCACAATCTGTGTCATTCTCTCCATACCTGCACACAGGAGGGCCATGCTCTGTGTAATGTACAACAACATGTAAGTAAAGACGTGTGTGTCTTTATGTATATACATATAAACTGTAAATGCCTACTCCAGAAATCCGAATTAAAATTCCTGTCTATAGCAATGATGCTCATCATTTCATTCAGTCCTGTTTTTCGTCAGTTAAAAATGTTTTTGATTAGTAGTTATCAGCAATTCGGTGAGTGGGTTGCTGGAGTAGAGAAGGTTAATGCTGTATCTGGGAGGGGGTTGGAGGAAGTCAACTTACTGCTGTAGGAAATAGGACATTTTTTCTTGATTTGATGAAATTGCATTGGAGAGAAATCCACTGTGTCTTGATATTGACGTAATTGCATTGCATATGCTGAAACAGCCCTCTGTAATGGGCTGATCCTGCGCATGTACCAAAGGGCAAGGATGGCCTGGTGCGGCTTGCCGAGATGCTCTGTCTATTCCCATGCCAGAAGCCCAGCCAGAAGAGGTGAATGGTTCCAGGGGTATTAGGAGGGGTGCCAAGATCGAGAGAGGGCTGGCAGGTTTTACTGGGACAGTTGCAATATTGCAATAATATCTCTGCCTGGACCTGGCTCTTGAGTAAGAAATGGAGAGTAAAAGTAATTCCCAAGGATACTGAAGTAGGCCATCTCCATCGTTGACTGTGACCCAAATATCTCCCCTGAGAATGAAGCCTCATTTCACACCCTAGCTAAACAGAGTGAAGACAGGGCTGGAAACCTTTCCATTTCTCCTGTGTATGAACTTCTGGTTTAAAGCCCAGACTGGTTGCTTAGACCACTGGCAGAGGGTGAAAGAGAGGAAAGGCATGTGGATATAAGAAGGGTGTTCAGATCAAGAACTAAGAGTGGCTGGGTCACAGGATTAAGGCAGCTGTACAAGCTTGCATGGGTATTTCTGATTTTGCTGTCCTCACACCTCTGAGGGAAGATTTTTGTCACAAATGCAAGGAAAATGGTGGTACCTTGCAGGACAGTGCACCACACAGCTGTGGCTTCTGGCTACACATCTGCTTGTGTGGACTTGCTGGTTTGTATCATGCCCTTGTGTGTCTTGTTTACCTTAAGAAGGAAGTCTGGGTGCACACAGGCAGGGAAGGAGCTGAGGTGGGGGAAGGACGCTGTTTGGGGTGGTTATAGGACTGGGGCTGTAAGGTGTGCTGGGAAGGTCTTATAGGCAGCATGCAGCCGGAGGTTTTGCCAGGGGATCGGGGCTGTGAGTACATCTGTGCCCAGGGACCATGAGTATGAGGCAGCAGTCCTATGGCTGCATAAATGAGGCTGCCAAGGCTACCATCTGTAGTCCTGGGATCTGGGCTGTGTTCAGGAAGTGTGCAAAATGTTATGGTGACAGTAGGACATAGAATATATTTTCTCTGTCTTGGACCAAGAAAACAAAACCGGTGGTGTTGCACTAGTAAATACCATATAAAGCACTGATGATCAGGATGATGTTTTAATCAAGTTAACAAAGACAGTGATTAGGCTGCTGGGTGCAGCATATGCACCCAGGTTTATCCACTAGCTTTATATATAACTAAATCAAAAGCCTTGGGAAGGAGTAAGTAGGAAAACTAAGATTGAGTTAACTTATATTATGAAGGTGGACATTTGAGTTAAGTACATTAGAAACTTTTTAGTGGTAAGTGAAATATCGATGGAAAATGGCTTATGTCTCTATCTGTGACTTTTAAACAGGCTTACGTGGACATTAAATAAAACAGTGTACTCTTCTGGAGTAAGGCCAAGATGCTGTCAAGGATCATGTATCTTTTAGTCAAAAGTGATATAATACTTCACTGTCTCTGAAGAGAAAAGAGCTGTCTACTGAGGAAAATGGAAATATCTGTAGAAGAACTGTTGATTCTGAAAGCTGTGTACTTAAAACACGAAATTCCATGAAATGTTGCCAGGAAGGGGAGAGGAATGAGAGGCAATGCTTTAGAATAAACCAAAACAACAACAACAAAAAGAAGCAAATAAGAGTTGTCTACCATGTGCTTAAGAACAATAGTGCTGAGTCAAAACCTGCTGGACTCAGTTGTGGTTTAGCTAGCCCAACTGAGCTCAACTGGAATGCTCTTTTTGTCTTTCAACAAGCCTGTATAAGTTGGCAGAGATCTGATCAGCTGTTTAAACCCTGCTGAACAGCCCCTGGAGTTCAGGTCTGATATCTGGTCAGGGGTCCAGCAGAAAAATTAAGGGTCAAGCAGGTTGTAGGCTTAGCTGGCAGTTGTGTTTGAGGCGTGTGGAATAAGATAGATTTTTCTGCATGGAAGAAAAATGTTTGTTGCTTCAGAAAGACATATAGTCATACACCCTTCTGAAGCAAATAGAAATGCGAGCAGTAACTTGGGGGATTACTTCATGCTTGTGGTGTGTCACAGACACAGAGATTCAAATTGATTCAGAGTCAGAGCCATCACAACTTGGTCCTGCATCTTGCTCCCCCTCTCTTTGCCAGCACTGATATTTGTCTGATCGTGTCATGAGCTAGTTCAGGGAGCTAAGCTGATTGAAGACTACTGCTTTTTCCTGCAGAGTTACTTTTTACCTGGTTTAACTCCCTGAACCAGCCCACGGCAGGGTCATAGCCTAGTACTGGCATGCAAGAGCTAGCTGGAATTTGTGACTGAGGTGAGAATGAAATGGGAGGACTTGCATTAGCCAAGTTCTTGAGGAACCTCAATCTACAGCAGTTTACCCTTCCTCTTGCTCTGCTGCATCTGCCTATGTACCTTTAGTCCCTTTATGTATTTTATATCCAAGTTTATCTGAGTATGGACTCTTTAATGAAGTTGTTTCATAGTGCATCTGTGTACTGCTGGACCTGCTTTCTCCTTCACAGTCAGACTGTCCTCAGGAAGGCTGGACTTTGCACTCAGCTGCATTATGTCTCTACCTGGGTTTCTGAAATGCTGTGGGTACCAGACTGGAATGATTAAATCCCACTGCCACAATGGCTCCCGCTCAGGTCAAGGCAACAAATGCATATAGAGGGGTACAAAGACACCCTGCACTGCAACTGGGGTGATGCTAACTTAATTTGGGCATATCTTGGGAGGGCAAATGAGTTGGTGTCAATGTCTTGGCCTCATCCTATGCTGGCGAATCTAGAGGAGAAAAGGTCTCACTGTCCCCCACCCCATGGGCCTTCTATGCTCTCCCCTCAGCTGTTTTGTAGTCTGATGCAGCCGAATGCTATGCATTCGGTGTTGGTGGAGGCAAGGCTGATAGAGGCATGGAGAATGTGGCCATGTGTTAAAAGTGCTTATGGTCAATCTTAAAAACACCACTCATCTTCTGGGTGTAGGTAGACTATGCCCTTTCATTTTATGCTAGAAAGATGGCTATGTGAATAAAGCGATAGAACTTATTGTTGTAATTATTTGGTGCTGGCTTTTTCTTTAAGGGTTCTAGGAGTGTCAACGATAATGTGCGCTTTGGGATTACTGGTGGGAAGCAGTACTTCAGGGCATGGTCTCAAACGGTGTCCTCAGGGAATTTGCCTTACCAAATGATGCCGACTCCTTCAGTTGAAAGAAAGTCAAAGTATTTTCAAAATTTGGCATGTAAGTAATAGTTGTAATTGCTGCCCATATATTGAGCAATTATAGCTGAGCATGAGCAGTGGCTTGTGAAATTGTGAAATGGTTGGGAGAAGTACCCACAATTTCTCTCCTAAGTGTGGGTTCCACGTTTTATGAAGGCCTCAGAGCCTGCCTGTGATTTCACATTTTCTGACAGTTTGACTTCTATTTTCACTGTCATTATTTTAAGCCACCATCTCTCATTTGTTTGCCTTAACAATTTCTTTTAACTCTAGCCCAGCCTACATATTTTATATACTAAAGCTTTCAGATAGAGGGACTTGACCTTCCTTCCGTAAGACTTTCTCAGTGTTCCTTTGTTGCTGGGTATGAGATGTGGGAAATATATTTTTTTTTTTTTCTCAGAATGAGGCTGTAGTTACCTGAGGGTTGAAAAAATGAACATTGTAATTCTAGGCAATAGCACATAACAGTGAAGAATGTAAATGGTGCTTTTCACTTAGCCTGGTTTCTTGCAATCCCTTTTTCACCATGAGCAGACAAATGACTATTCCAATAATTAAAAGGAATACACCTGGAGAATTAGCTGTATAATGAATGCCCCAGAAGTTGAAACCTCAGCTCTCTGGTTGTGCATTCAGTCCCCACAGGCCTAAAATATAGTAGACAAAATCCAGTTTAGAGCTGTTGCTTTCAGATGGCAGCATGAACTCTGGTACCAACACCATTTAAAGAACATATTCTTCTTATATTAATTATCCTTTTCCAGTACATACCTTGAAGTGACATTTAATAGGAGCAAGAATAGGGCAGAAATAAATGCTGAAATGTGATAGCATGCATTTTATGTGGATGGTCAGAAGAGGAAGTAATGATCTTATAAGGGTTTCAAATTCTAATGTATCTGATAAAGGGTGAGAATAGTTCCCACAATGGAGTTATCTTTGGCTGTTCTTGGTCATATGGGAAATACGTAGCTTCTATGGCCATGGGTGATAGTGGTGGACAAAATCTAGACTAGCTGTGCTGCTTTATGTATGAGTACACTGGCTGTATTTCTCTCTTATTCAGGAGATATTAATCTTGCTTTTTAATCTTGGAGTATAACCAGTGCTGAATCTCAGAGAAAAGGGTTGAAAAGCACTAAGTTTCTTTTTTCACGTTATACAGCTTTGGATGCCTTTTTAAGAACAAAATGACATGGCAAAGTATGAAGTAACAAAGGAATTGTAAGTAGTGGCCTGCATGTGGAAAGTCAAAACTATCCACAACTGAATCATGTTCTAATTTGAAATGAAGGGCAAACAGGAGTGTATTTTATTATGGCCTCTCTATGTAGCTTCAGAGATCACACAATCCAAAGTAAAAAATGGCATGCATGTGTTCCCTAACATATTCTTCAGAATGGAGGGGCTATATATCAAAACCTTATTTCCTGGTAATGAATTTTAAATAAGTGCCCAGGGCATCAGGTCACTGATGTTTCCACTTTGCAAACTGGGTGGGCTATGAAAGCCCCTAGAGCCCTTCAAAGGCGCCTTAAAAAAGATCCCTAGCTTTAACTGACCAAACTTTTCAAGAAAAATACCTGAAACAATTAGGAGAATGAAAACCAGGAGGTCAGATTACTTGGCCCATGGCTGAGGATTTACATAAATAGGCCTAACCTTTGACTTGAAAATAAAAGGTAAGTACAGAGCCCTGACAGAACAGCAGGTCATTGGTATTTACTCTGTAAAGTACTGCCTCTGATGCTATGACAAAAATGCCAGGAATTCCACTGATCACTGTGTGCTGATAGGGCTCAAAGGTATGCAGCCAACTAACAGAAACCCAGCCTACCTGACTGATCGAAACTGCATTACTCCCACGCATTTATAACCTGCAATCTGCAAGCGTGGGAAAGTGTGCAAGGCCTTAGACTAATTCCTGAGAAAAAAAAATGGAGAAAGTTGCTGTCTTGAACAGATTTTTGATTTAGTTGTGGTTTGGGCAGCATATAATAAAATTAACAAGAAGTTTCTGAGTGAGCACCTGAAGATGCTTTCTTCACTGCGTGTACTGCTGTTCAAGAGACTCCAGAATTGGTGTTGCACACGCAGGCTGAGATTGGTACCACTTTCGGCACTGTGGGACTTTGTCAAAGATAATCTGTGCTTACTAGCAGTCTTCAAGTGTTAAAATGGTAACAAACTGTAGGAAGCCATTTCCTGGCTCAGTTTTTAGCTGATGAAACTCTAGACAATGAAGCTACAGGAAAAATTGCTTGCTCTATCTTTGTGCTAAATTTTGTCAAGGAATGACTCTGTGCTTGCAGGTCAGAGATCAAAAGGTGGACCAGAAGTTTTCTTTTGCCGTTTTATGTCTAGCATGATAACAAAGATGTTTTAGATATTTTTTTTCTTTTCTACATGGTTAAAATAGGAAAGAGTACCCCTGTGAAAATGGAAACAATAAGTGCAAAGATTTTATGTTGGTCTTTTATAGAGAAAGATTTCGTTTCCTGTTCCAGTTTGAGGCACAAGCACACCCCAAGTATCCTGCAGGCTGTTTCAAACTTGTTTCTCTAATTAATCAAAAGTGATCCATTACAGAAAACCTGCAGGAATGTCAGAGATGGATGCTTCTGCTGTAGTGTTTCTGACTTGCTTGTTGCAACAGAGGGGGAAGCTGTTAGTGCCTGTCTTGTAAATTATTGAAGGATGGTGTAAGAGGGCCTGCTGCCTTCCTCTTGAACGGCCAGGAAGCCTGGGGCTAACCAGCCCCATGCTGCTTTCCCTGTCTGCTGTGGGATTTTGGAGGGAGGTGGAGGAACACCCCACAGTTGGGGACTGATTGGGGGTGAAGATGGGCTGGCCCCATGCCCTGGGTGCTGCCTGGCCAAGTCACATGGTTGGAAACCTGGGAAGGTGGTCATGAAGCCGGAGGAGCTGGAGGATGGTAAAGCAGGATATCCTGGTGAGGAGAGTTGTCAGTTGCCCTGTGCCTGGTGAGTGTGAGCACTGTGCAAGGAGAAGCCCAGTCCAGCACCACTCTCTGACCATCATGAACTTCACAGTGTGCTGCTGAGCAAATCTCCCTTCCCCCTCTGGGCAACAGGCATGAAGGGAAATGAAAAGTGCTTGAAAGACATCCAGTCTCTGGAGGGTGTTCATGGTGACCTAGAGTCCCTTTGGGTGCATCCCCTTGCTAGGCTCAGCAGAGTCGTTACTCCTCAAGTCTTGTATTGCACTACAAACTGCTTGATGTCTTGCATGCTGGGCTGCAGCTGTCTGCCCTGCTCTGGCAGACTGGTTGCATCAGGCAGAAATGGATTTGCTATGTACAACTATGAAGTTAGTGATAGCCGGGCTGTCTCAGGGAACTGAGGGCAGGACTTCATAGACAAAACATTTAAAAGAGGTGTGCAGGACAGGGAGCTGTCATTTCACAAGCTACCTTGTGAAAGATGAGAGTGAATCCCCAGTTCAGGATAAAAAAGGAGTACCTCTGTCATTCTTGGGGGTGAGGAAAGAGGAGTTGAAGACCTAGACAATTTTCTGTGGCCTCTCGTGCTCATCTTGATCAGAATTTTGGAATCTGCTGTGAACCTTAAGAGCACCTTCAGTGCTGATCTTCAGACAAGCCTACAATAAAACAAACCTGGACCTTCTTGTTTTTTCAATCCCTAACCATTGTAACTGCCATTTAATCAATTTTTCTTCTAATCACTGTCTTTGAACACAGTTCTGTCTAGTACTGAGTGCTTTCCCTTCCCTGGGTAGCAGTGCCAGGAACATGCCATCACAGACTCTGTACTTGGAGCCTGGAAGTCTTTGCACATGATCATGTCCTCAGCTGGCTCTGTGATAAATGTTTTCCATGCTTCACTCTGAGACTGAACAAAAGTTTTCTTTATTACCTTTTAAACTGGTATGCATATAGTTTGGGTTGCAAAGTTTCCGTTGTGTTTGACAAAGCATTTTCCAAGCATAGTTTAGTTAAAGATATCCTTCATAGCCAAATGATGGTACACATCCCATCAGCATGGTGATGCTGATGCAGGTCCATTCATATGGACACAGTCACCCACAAGATCATGCTTGACAAATTGGAGGGATACAGATTTGATGGGTGCACTGCTCAGTGGATAAGGAACTGGCTGGATGGTCGCATCCAGAGAGTGGTGATCAATGGCCTGAGGTCCAGATGGAGAGCAGTCACAAGTGGTGTCCCTCAAGGGTCTGTGCTGGGACCAGTACTGTTTAACATTTTTATCAACAGACAGAGGGATCGAATGCACCATTAGCAAGTTTGCAGATGACACTGAGCTGTGTGGTGTTGTCGATATACCAGAGGGATGGGACATCATCCAGAGGGACTTGGACAGGTTGGAGAGGTGGGCTCAGATGAATCTCATGAGGTTCAACAAGAGCAAGTGCAGGGTTCTGTTCCTGGGCTGGAAAAATCCTCGCTATCAATACAGACTAGGGGATGAGATATTAGAAAGCAGCACTGAGGAAAGGGACTT